>CM076574.1:1336720254-1337173031 GCA_034641835.2 Pinus albicaulis
AATATTACAGAAAGGGTGTGTTAATATATGAAGGAAATTTGCAAAGGCAAATCAGAATTCTGAAATAGCTTTCACATGTCAACAGAGATGCTTCAACCAAACTAAATATTGCAATGAAAATAACTTTGAAATAAAAAAACTCAAAAAGTTAAAGCACACTTTCTTCAATGCAATGACAGAAATAACTCAAGCATGACAACAGGCTTTTATCCCTGCGATATTTACTTACATAAACTAGATCTTCCTCTAATATTTGTAGACTCTGAAAGGTTCCTTTTATTTGTTCAAATTTACATTTTAATTATTTCCTTTTAGGAATATGAAGTGCAGGTTCAAATCGATGTATCGTAACAACATTCGTTTATCAGTTAACCAGACATATTTTAATTCTTAAGATTTAACTCTTAATATTGAAAAGGCTTATAATTACTAATGAATATTCACTTGCGGAAATAAATCAAATTCTTTCAAAGGAAATAAATGAAACAATATTGTTGTGATGAACCATAAAGTTAAGTTGTAGAAATTATAATTGCACTAGTGCAGGAATGTGCTTGCACTACTCCAGGCGGAAATCAATTACGATTCGTAGAAATAGAAATCACTGAAATTAAATCAAACTATAATTAAACACACCACGAATTCATCACACTTGACTGTTAAGGAAATGAAATCAAAATTCTTATAAAGAGATAAATTACAAATTCAATCCACACCTTCCATAAATAAAATCGACATGCACACCTTTAACCGAACAAAAGCAAAAGAGGGAAAACGAGTTGGGTTGGCTGGGCCCTAGCCAACTGTTGGTTCTTTAAGGTGACTATTATAGGCAACCTCTATGCTTCTCATTCAATTTTCAACCGAGGGTAAGTCATCTTATTTCAAGAGTGCAAGCACAGTATATGCCAGTGACATCGGAAATAGATACTCTATATTACTATGAAGAAGATCAAATAATTCCTGAAGTTCAATCAACTCAAAAGGAAATGGGATTGTAAAATGTCGTTAACTATCCTATCTAGATGAGCTTAGTGAGAATAATCTATGATTGAACAACACACTCGATGAATTGAACAACATTCCTATTGAATGGAACAACAAACTCAACGAATTGAACAGTAGTTTCTTATTTTAATTTTGCAATGGAATTCTCTTGCAAACTAACTGGCTAACATTATTCTGTATTAAGCACAACAAGAAATCCTATAGTACTGATGGGAAGATATAATTCTTGGTGATATAAATCATTGAACATAGATTGTGCTTGTTGAACACCTAATCCTCTATGGGTAGGTGTGGAAGGCGAAGAGTCACAAAGGAGTCCAAGTGACCTTGGAAGATGAATCAAAGAGTCACACCTTTGTATTATAAATGTACATATATGGTGAATAATATGAGTATCTCATGCTTATATTTCTATGTGTGTGTCTAGTTTCTTCATACACCATGTGTGTGTTTAACATGGTATCAGAGCGAGGTTTTTTCCAAAGTGCATTAAGCAGTGTAGACTGCAGCGACAGCAAGCATTGATGGGCGGAACTTTATCATCACATAGTGCATCAAGATCTTCCCATGACTCCAGCATCTCCCGGCTTCCAATCAAGGTTCATCTGTTTCGGGTTAAGGGTAAGGGTTTCCAACTTGCTTACTTCAGATTTCCCCTTGTATTTTCCCTTGTGCTTGCCTTCTGCAGGGGACCCTATGGATTCTGATCTGTTCGTACGGTGCCCTTTTGACCTCATATGTTCTACAAGGGCCAGTTGCGAGGCCGCTAAGGTCCAATTGTGATCATCCGAGGCCCTGGACTGTCCTCTAAGCTCTTCCCAAAATTTCCAGAACGAGTAAGGGTTTGTCATGACTGCCAGCTTTGGGCAATCCAAAACTGAAGTTCACTCACCCTTAATGCCTGATTCTAAACTCTGAGAAATGCAGTGATCTGCAACATGTAACAAAACGACTGAGAGTTTCCAAAGTACACGAACCCTTGAGAAGTAAATCAATGAATTGAGCACCAGATCTTCAAGCCCAGGTTTCAGACGCCAGAGTCACAATAATAAAACAAAACATGGGATATTTACAAAGCTGTGGTGGTAGAGTATTATGTCGGCATTATTTCCTTTGTCGATAAAGATTGCAAGCTGGGTGATCGAAAGGAAAAGAAATACGAGCCTACTACTCCGCCTGCTCATGTAGGTAGAAAACATCGTAAGCAGAAGGGTCCAGAGGCCACTGCATGGCTTCCCACTGTCACCCCGCTCACCAA
Source organism: Pinus albicaulis (assembly GCA_034641835.2). Taxonomy (NCBI): domain Eukaryota; kingdom Viridiplantae; phylum Streptophyta; class Pinopsida; order Pinales; family Pinaceae; genus Pinus; species Pinus albicaulis. The sequence continues at coordinate 1,336,722,521 of CM076574.1, forward strand.
ATGCAAGCTCAGGCTGTTGAAATAAGCGACATTTTTTACCACCCTCGTCTGCACTTCAGGTTAGACGTATTTTCTCTGAGTTAAATAACGAATTGTCACTGTGTAGGCATATATTTTCTGCTTGTAAAATTCGTATAGTTTCTATCCTTAAAAGTCAAATCCATTTTCAATAGGAAAATATATGTGATGCTTCCTTCAAAAAAATTGTAAGAGATGTACCTTTTAAAAAAAAAAAAGCTTATGCAACTGATTTCTCTGTTGGGAACCAAAGAGCGCCTCTAATAACTGTTCCCTCTCTCATACTATATTCCCTCTCCCGGTTGATCTAATACCACTCAGCCCCTCACCACCCTCGTAATTTGCAGCATCAGTTGCTTCGGATCCTGGGATAGTAATTCATTTTAACATTCTGAAAGGAAACAAACAAGGGGACAAATGCTTGACACTGTTAGCACAATTTTCATTTTTATGAAGACAAAAATATCATTCTATTGTTGGTCTAACTATTTGGAATTTTAGAAATGTGACTTACAATTGAGAAAGAAGTCAATTTTCCTTGTTGAGTGCTAGGAATCCCACATCACAGTTCTGGGTGTGTTTCCCTACAAGAGATAAGTTTGCTCCAGTGCAAAAATGATTTTTTTAGTGACTGAGGTTTGAGATTATAGCAGAGTATCTTTCTATGTGTTTCGAGTTGTTTTTCCTTGCTGGTACGAATTGAGGAAGAGGCCAAGATCATCGTTTACCAATGGTATGTGTGACTCTAGTGTGAAATTTTTTATGCTGAGATTTCCTATTCCCTCAAAGGTCACAAACGCCAAATTTTTGGGTTATTAAAGGATTGTTATAAATTTTTGGACCTGCGCCTTGTCTTTTGTGTTTAACAAGGACATAGTTTCTTTTCTAAGTACCATTACAATCTATCACTGCAAGTAAACCCTAAATGGGGAAAGAACCAGTAATATTGATAGTTGGCATAAACTCTATAACGAGGACATGGTAATTCGTGTTTCTGTTAGTTTTTGAAAGGGTGTGGCATGGACAAATTTTCTTAGCTATCTAGACAGATTCCATTGGAAAACAATCACATTTTCCTCCTAACAATGTGATATTGCTTTGGATTTCTATGGAATTTTGCTGCAAGGATTTTGATTATTTAGGGCCAATATTCAACTCAGCTCATACTCAATAGTGGTGCATTTCTAGGTTGTTATTTTTTGCTGAAATAATGGCCAAAGTTTATGAAATATTGGATTTTTTGAATACTCTAATACATTCCAGTGTTGATGAAATGGTAAACGTCAAAAAATCTTCTCTTTCATATATTCAAAATTGTCTACAAAATGTAAAAGAAAAGATTGATTTTCTACAACTAGAATCTTAGCTTCAACAAGAAGAATTACATCAGCAGAGTCATCATTATGAACTTGTTTTTGTTCATAAAACTGAGACAGAATCCCATCAACAACAAGAAATTGCAGATGTAGTACCCATTTTAAGAGCAGATTTGAAAAAAGAAGAAAAAATCCAGCCAACACCTCCCAAGCCCATCATCAGACCTTGGGAACAACTTGTCCACAACAAGCACAGAACAGGTCTTGGATATGACAAGGAGTTGTCCTTTCTATTCTGAACTACTCCAAGCCCATCAAATTTTAGAGTGCTAGATTTCTTTATGATAGTTCACCTTTAGTTGTTCCAGATACAGCTCCTCTTCCACAGCAACAACAACAACAAATTGAAAAATTCCAACATTGTGATCGAGTTGGACATATGAAAGATCATTGTTTTCATATTCACCCATGCAAGCATTGTGGTCAGCACACCCATTCCTCACATAGATGATTTAGAAACAAGCCTCCTGCAAGAAAAAATATTCATCTTGGATGGATCGCTTCTTGGCAATGGGCATCAACAGCCAAGAAGATGTTTAAGACATATGTGAGAACTTGTTCTAGAATATTGAAAAATCTTGTAGTTGATTTTTCACCATCATCTCACCTTGTACCTGATAGGGGGGGAAATGGTGGTCATCTACAAGCTTCGAGGTCACATCAAGCTAGCCTGAGCCACAATCTCTCATTCAAGAGTCAGAGTTGTAGCCAGAGACACAACAATTCAAGGGAGCCTGAGCCACAACCTGTCATTCCAGATTCAGAGTTGTAGCCAGAGACATGAATGCCCATGAGCATGCATTTGGTTGATGGACAAACTTAAACCATCCATATGAGGTTGATATTCTTCCTCTTTCATAACACTTCCTCTAGCAAAAGACTTCAGCTTCTTGCCAGCTTTGGAAGAGTTCCAGGAATTGCATCAAGCATTCAGTGTTGGTGGTCATCCTTAAACCATCATAGGTTGTAGACTTCCCTTCTTTTAGGTTGAAGGTCTCCCTCTTCAAATATGAGGGACACTTACTCTAGCAGAAGCCCTCAGCTTCTTGCCAGTTTTGGAAGAGTTCCGGGAACTGCAATAAGCGTTGCATTCCAGTGTTGGTGGTCATCCTTAAACCACCTCTTTATGCCACATTTCAGAGAGTTGATTCAGCCTAAGTGTTGTCATGCATACTTTTCAAATTTGTATTACAACTCTCTTCTTGGACTCAAACATACCCCTTAGGATTAAGGGGGGGAATGTTTAACACCTCATCCTCTATGGGTAGGTGTGGAAGGCGAAGAGTCACAAAGGAGTCCAAGTGACCTTGGAAGATGAATCCAATAGTCACACCATTGTATTATAAATGTACATCTATGGTGAATAATATGAGTATCTCATGATTATCTTTCTATGTGTGTGTTTAGTTTCTTCATACACCATGTGTGTGTTTAACAGTGCTAAATATTATAAACATATATAAATGAATTGAGAAAATGATGAAAATGTCCAACAGTTATAAAACTATTACTGCAAACCAGAAACATGAGCAATAAAATGCCTGAGTGGCATGGGAAACTGCAGCATCACAGGCGTAGAAGTTTAACAAGTAGAAAGATATCTCGCAAAATGCATCAAGTAGCTGAACATAAATTCTGTAATTAACGTACAGTATAGAGGTGAGCGCAGAAACTCTAAGGTCTGGGCCCAAACCACCATAAGTCCAACACGATGGAAAACTCAGGAAATGACTATTCAAAATACCAAAATTATTTGTTTAAAATAGTCAATACATGAATACAACTGGACAGTTTTGTCCTAATATGCCTATTACAAAAGATAATTCTTATTCCACCACCCCTCTTTCGTCCATCCTTGTCCCTTTTAAAGGCGATTTCGCTAAGTGGAATGGTCTTTTCAAAATGACATCCCACTACTCGTGGCTGTCATTTGAGTTATTCAGACGTGGATCTGTCTTTCTGCCTTCCACTCGTCCCTATGGGTTATTTTCGATTCGTGTTCTCTATTTGTCAGTTTTCTTTTGGTCATCGTTGATTCAACTACTTTATTTTCTTGCGAATAAAGATGAAATAAGTAAAATCCTTGTTGTTTTAAACATGCTTCTTATCATTAGTCTATTTGTCCTGATTTTGCATCGACCCTCCTTTCCTTTACTGTTAAGATGAGAGAAATTATAAAAGTGTATGATAATTAGAAGTAAAGGTATGGTGAAAACGTACCTTAATTCCAGCCCAACATACTCCCCACCTTACCTATTTGTAGGTCCTTGTGCAAACAAATGGTTGATATGTAACTGTCTCAAGGAATAGGCATGGTAGACATCTTCCTTATATGCTCTAAAACCCTGTTTCTGTCGAATTCTTACAAAGGCAACGTTTGTGTGCCCTTCTGGCAGTTCGTAGTCATGATCATAACCCTCAGGGGGGTACCAGATGAGATGGAATATATACCTGCACCCTAACCATGTAGGACCCATGTTGAAGACCAGGTTGCTATATAAAAGGAATATGGAGGTGGCCACTTTGAAATTTTTGTAGCCAAATGGATCCCTATTTTTTACATTGTTCGTGGAGGCCATCCACCTTTGTTTGGCTACTACCAGGGCTGCTTCCTGAATGTCTTCGAAATACTCCTGCCTATACTGTATAATGTCTTTATGGATGGATCCTAGCTTAGTCCTTACCCCCTTTCTTTACATGAAATTCTTGTGTTGGATGAACAGCTGCAGGGGTTTACTATGCTCTCCTCTAACCCATAGGTCTAGGCCATGTTCTCTCTTTTGGAAAATGTTATAGGCTTTGGCCCACCTAATCTGGTTCTTAGCGAAAGACAGGAAGGCCTGGAACTGAATATCTCCTATAAAGGGACTAGGATTTCTGTCCCTATCCTCTTCTAGAAAGAAGTTGTGCATGTAAAGTTCACATAAAAGGCAATGGACCTATTCATCTTGATCATTGTAGCAATGAAAAAATTCCTCTATAGTTTTGAAAGTTGTGGCCTTCCCTGCCCTGATGGCCTTTATCTTCAACAATAAATATCGTTCAAATAGGAATAGGGCATAGTTGGTGGCTGGTGCCCTGAATGTTAGTGCATTAGAATATAGAGAACAAATCGTGGTGATTTTTTTCTTGGCTTGATCCACCTAGTCTTGTTCCCTTTTTACATTTGCCTGCTCTTCTCTGAGCTGGGAAAATGTTTCATCTTCTGTGGTAGAAAGGTTCGTGAATTTATTTAGCAATGCCTGATGCCCTTGTGCAAGTACTACTTCCTTTTTGCACTATGCCAAATCATGATGTGTTCGAATTAATTCATTATACCATTTTTTATTGACAACTCTTTCAATTAAAGGAGCATAGGTAGGGGTTTCCTCCATTTGGGTTTCCTTTTCTTCGATGAATTCTTGCCTAGTTTGAACAGAGGCTTCGGTATTGTCCACCATGTCTGTTTGTACCTCGATCTCAATGGCGCTTTCCAAGTTAGTCTACATCTCAGCCTCAACAGTATCTTCTAGGTCAGTCTGCATCTCAACCTCAGCAATATTTGCTAGGTTAGTCTGCATCTCAGCCTCAACAGTATCTAAAAAATTGGTGACCAATTCTATTTGGCTTTCTACGGTGGTTAATTCTTTCTTAGGCTTCCAAGCCTTGTTTACCTCTTTAAACTACTTCCACAAATGTTTTACCAATTTCCTTAACCTTTTGCAGGTTCTACTTAATTTCTTGAACTTCTTTTTAGCTAAATTTTCTTCTGGTTTGGTTTCAACAAGGGGTGGAGGAGCAACAACCTCTTTTTTAGGGATGGCGGTGTTAATTTCAGGTTTGCTTGTGGTGGTGTTTTCTACCTGTACTTCGGAGTTTACTTCTGCATGAGGGTCTTGGCTGGGTGAGAAAATATTTCCCTCAGGTGTTAGAGGAACTATTTCCATGCTTGTGTTTTGTTCCAAGGGGATGGTGTCTTCTGACTGATTTTCGGATTCGGGCTCCTCTTCTTCATGCTCCCCCTCATTTGCTCCATCACTCTTGAGAGGAGACAAGGCCCTAAAAGCTTGTGGTTCCTCTTGATAGGGTAATACATTGGTGTGACCAGAGCTGCTGGCAGTGGCAGACTAGTCTAATGGCTCTTCTTGTTCTCCATCTTGCTCAGATAAGCTTTTAGTTTCATGGGATGCCCTCAATTGCTCCAAGACTCGAGCGATATCCTCCTCATAATCTTGTAAAGGTATATTTTGAGGGCTTGAGGGTAGTGAGTGGGATGGCCCTGCCTCCTCTATGAAGTCTGAGGTTCCTTTTTGTAAATGAAGACTTTTGGACTACTCTTTCCTGCTTGGTTCTGAAGTTTAGGCATGGGTCCTTTTCCTTCTAGGTATGTTCATTCTGGGGAGCTCAATTTTTGTCCTGCCAGGGTTTTCCTCAGGTACCTGTGCGGCAAGGTTAAAAAATTTGTCCCAGGATATCTGTTGCTTGCCCAACTCATGCATGGTGATTAGTTTGATTATCCTGTGGTGATTGACAACTTCTTGAGGGTTTTTAGATTTTCTTATTCGAACAACAGTGTCATGTAATATAGAATTGAAGAAATCATGCAAGTTAACTGAAATATTTTGTTTAAGCACAACTAATAGTTTGAATTGACGAGGTTTTACCACGTCTTGGCATCCATCACATGTGATGAATCTCTGGATGAATGTCGTTAGTTCCTACCGCAGTTGATGTAGAGAGGTAGGGTTAATCCCTTTTCCTTTTTTCTCCAATGGCTCTTCTGGATCCTGGTATGCTGCAACTGCCTCTCGTAAGAGGAGGTGTTTCTTTGTCCATTTCTCTCCTTCTGCTGGTATTCCAGAAACTTCAACAATAATATCTTCTGTGACCGGTATACTCCTTCCCCTGATCCTAGTCTGTCCCTCCTGTAGGTTTTGCAGGAACTCAATTGCTATCTGTGTATAAAATCCTTGTAATCTGTGTAAATATGGCAACCAGCCAGCTTGTTGGGGGATAGTGCTAGCTGCATCTGAAATTAGGAAGTTCGAAGGTTCATTCCGGAGATAGTTTACTCCCATGGCTGATGTGTTTTCTTGAGCTAATTTCTCCTTCTGATTGTGTTCTCTTTCGACTTTGTTGTTTAGAGTGAACACTGTATGCAAGAGAAAGGGAAATTGCAGCCTTCTATAGGTAAATTCATACCTTAATTGCGATGCTCCTTTGGTCTTATCAACATATCCAATGGAATTTGTGTAGGAAATTCGCATGCTTGCTTATTTATGAATAATTACACCCCCTCTCTCGAAGTAAGGGCGTCGATGTCCTCAAGTACAAGAGGGATTTGATCAATCGTGAATGCATACGAGGGGAATGTCAGGGTTCAGTAATCGTAGCCTGTACGTGAGAGCGGAGGCTGTGGCTTTGGAACTCAAGGAAAAAGGAGTGATTGGGTAATTATGAGTGCATGCAGTGTAAAGGTCAGATTTGGAAGTTGTCATAAGTGTATCTCATGTAGAAGTGACCGGAGAGGGCAAGAAAGAAGTATAGCTATTATTATGATATGATTTCCTTATTTAATGGTAAAGTGTGACAGAAGTAAGACTGTGATAGGTAATGATTGGTGCCATCATCTTAAAGTTAAAACATGTAAGCATATATCGTTGATATTTACTTATGTGTTAGACTAGAATTATCACTAATTCAAGTAGTGAGATTATGTTAATAACGGAAGAAAACTGGGAGATAAGTATATGTAAGAGTAATTGGCTATCGTTGAAACATACTCTCATACCATAAGCAGAGCCACTACTGCCAACAGGCATTCATAGCCTCGACAGGGTTGCTATTTTAACCAGAAAAATGAGCCAGGATCCTTTATGTAAAAGTAGTTATTATTCTAATTTTGTGGAGAGATCACTGTGCTGGTATGATAGCCAGATGGCCATAGTGCCACTCACCAGAGTTGTAGCAGAGTGATAAGGATGGCTTGTGATGAGACCTCCTGTCCTTCAAGCAGTTGAGAAGGTCATTACCTTGGTGTGGTGGCCATTGTGGGCATGTCACTTGCTAAACTCTTATGAACATGGTAGGTTGGCTCGTGATGAGACCCCCTGTCCTCTCTTGTAAATTTACATATGAGCATAATACTTCTTTTTTAAACATAAGAATTTTGATTTATGAGGAGGTCACTGTGCTGGTATGGTGGCCAGAGATTCCTAGTGCCATTCACTAGGATTGTAATAGAGTGATCAAGCCGGCTCGTCATGAGACATCCTATCCTTAAAGTAGATGAGAAGTTCATTATGGGCATGTCACTTTCTAAACCCTTATGATCATGGTAGGCTGGCTCATGATGAAACCCCTATCCTCTCTTAAAAATTTGCATGTAAACATAATAGTTATTATTTATACATGAAGGGAGGCTCATTAACTCCTTAAGAGTTAGGGATGGTGAGAGAAGTAAAAAGAATGCCAATACAATTAATACCCCTTATTCCTATTTCTTTATATCAGAAGGAAATACTACACGAAAGTGCAGAAAGGTAAACCATCATAAGATCATGTATTTTATGATAACATATTTGAGTTGGGAATGACTTAGCCCTTCATTTCATATATGTACAATGTCAGCTTCTGGGATAGAGATTATAGTGTCAAAGGATCATCATATTGGTAATTTTACTGCTTCCCTCTTCCCTTCAGCTGCCAATTCCTACTCAAAGATGCCTTTTATATCTAGGGTGTGGATCGAGGGGAGGATATCAAAAAAGTGAGAAAGGGTTGTGTTTCTTTAAAGGGAGGAAAAAAAAGGAAAAAAGAAAAAATCAGTTGTTCAATCCCCTTGAACAACAACTGTTCAATTAAGCAGCCATTCAATGACTTGAACAACGAAAAAAATACAGAAACACAAAAACATGGTTGTTCAATCTGCTTGAACAACAGTTGTTTAATGGGATTGAACAACAATCGTTCAAAGAGTTTGAACAACAAGGAAAAAAAAAACACAAAAACTTGGTTGTTCAATCTGATTGAACAGGAGCTGTTCAATTGGATTGAACAACAATTGTTCAAAGAATTTGAACAAGAAGGAAAAATAAAAATAAAAACACAAAAACATGGTTGTTCAATTCGATTAAATAAAAACTGTTCAATTGGATTGAATAGCATTCGTTCAAAGAATTTGAAAAACAAGAAAAAAATAAAAACACAAAAGCACGGTTGTTCAATCCGTTTGAACAACAGTTGTTCAATTGGATTGAACAACAGTCGTTCAAAGAATTTGAACAGTAAGGAAAAAATAAATAAAAACACAAAAGCATGGATGTTCAATCCGTTTGAACAACAGTTGTTCAAAAGGATTGAACAATAGTTGTTCAATTGGATTGAACAGTATCCGTTCAAATAATTTGAACATCAAGGAAAAATAAAAATAAATAAAAACACAAAAACACGATTGTTCAATCCGATTGAACAACATCCGTTCAAAGAATTTGAATAGCAAGGAAAAATAAAAATAAATAAAAACACAAAAGTACGGTTGTTCAATCTGTTTGAACAACAGCCATTCAAAGAATTTGAACAACAAGGAAAAATAAAAATAAATAAAAAGACAAAAACACTGTTGTTCAATCCGATTGAACAGCAGTTGTTCAATTGGATTGAACTACAGCCTTTCAAAGAATTTGAACATCAAGGAAAAATAAAAATAAATAAAAATACAAGAGGATGAGAAAAAGGGTACAATTGTGAGTATGAAGAATTTATGAAAAAATAAGAACTAGGAATTGCAAGGATATTATATACATTCTTTACAAATGACGATAGCAAACTATTATGTACTTGAGGTTGTGGGGTTATCACCCCCTTCTACCACAACTTGGATGGTGGGATAATTTCGTACCTACTGGTAGAAATACTACTTTGTGAGAGGTTTGCAATAGAGGCATACTCTATGCCCATTGACTTGAAATGTAGAACCAAACCCATCTATGGTGGTCAAGGTGAGGGTACCATTCTTATGCACTTCTTGGATTTTGTATGGGCCGAGCCACCTTGTCTGCAATTTTCCCAGAAAAACTTGGAATCTGGAGTCATAGAGAAGTGCCCAATCTCCTTTCTGAAATGTCTTCTTTTTGATGAGGTTGTCATGCTACTTATCTCGTTGTTTTTGTATGATCGTTGTGTGTTGTAGAGCTAATAGTTGTGTTTCATCCAATTCATTTATTTGCTGGAGTATTTTAATCTAGGCCTCTGTCAAGTCCCATCATACTTCCTGGGTCGTCCTTAGAGTTTTGACTTCGAATTCAATGGGAAAAATGGGCTCTCTTCCAAATACTAGATGATACGGATAATATCTAGTGGTGTTTCACCATGTTGTGCGATAAGCCGACAGGGCCTCTGCAAGTCTAGTGGCCTAGTCTCAGCGATGTGATGATACTTTTTTATTAAGGATTGCTTCAATGACTTTTTTGGTGCTTTCAACCAGTCCATTTGGCTACGGGTGGTAAGGAGACATGACTCTGTGGATGATGTGGTGATTCCTTAGAGTGGTTGTGATTTTATTATCTATGAATTGTGCCCCTCCATCGGTTATCACTTCCCATGGTAGACCATATCGCACAAATAGCTCGAACAGACTTAATCACAGATTCCTTTGTGGTTCTTGATAAGGCTATTGTTTCCACCCATTTCGTTACATAGTCCGTGGCAACCAATATGTAGGTTTTCTGATTCAATGGTGGGTTGAAAGACCCAACGAAGTCTAGTGCCCACCGTTCAAATGGTTCTATTACCAATTGTGGTTGTAGTGGTGTTTCGTCTGCTTGGCTTGGGCGGCCCATTCTTTGGCAACTACGCAGGCTTGGAAATATTTTTTTGCATCTTTAAATATCGTAGGACAAAAATAACCCAATTGTAATACTTTGTGTCCCATTCTGCGATCTGCGAAATGGCCACCACATGGTTCATCGTGATAGGCCTGTAGGATATCATAGATCTCGTCTTCCCAGATGCATCTGTGTATATGCATGTCGGCCCCTTTGTGAAAGAGGTATACACCGATCTAGGAGAACTTGGCACTGCATTGTACAATTAGCTTCCATTCCCTTGATGTTAAATTTCTGGGCAGTTTCCCTACTGCCAAGTAATTTGCTACGTCTACGTACCATGGCATATTTACTGATACGACAAACAGATGTTCATCAGGAAACTGATCGTAAAGTGCTAGTGTGTCATATGTCTTTGGAACTCTGGATAGGAATTCTGTGACCATGTTTTCTTTTCCTGGGTGGTCCTTGATGATTATGTCAAATTCCTGCAAAAGAAACAACCAAAAAGTTATTCTCCCATTTGTGATTGGTTTATTGGCTAGATATTTAATGGCAGAGTGATCAGTATACAAGAGTAATTGATAGCCCATTGTATAATGTCTAAAATTATTAATAGCATAAATGACTGCCAGGAACTCTTTTTCTGCAACTGTGTAATTTCATTCAGCAGCAGTAATATTTTTGCTGATATAATAAGTAGCATAGGGCTTTTTGTCTTCTTCCTTACCAATAACTTCCCCTATCACTCTATCAGATGCATCTGAAGAAATTTGAAAAGGCAGCTCCCAATTAGGACCACATAAGATTGGTGTTGTCGAGACCAGTCTCTTTAAATCTGCAAAAGCAATGTCACATTTATCAGACCAATGGAATTCGACGTTTCCAGTTAGCGCATACAAAGGTGCAGCAATTTCTGAGAAATTATTTATAAACCTACGATAATACCCTGCATACCCTAGAAAACTATGCACCTCTCTCTGTGTGCAAGGCGTGGCTAATAAAAGGATTACCTCTATTTTTTCCACGTCTACCTATATTCCTGCTGCAGAGATATAGTGCCCTAGGATTACTCCTTCGGTCATCATCATGTGGTACTTTTAATTGCTTAGGCATAACCTAGTAGCAATACATCATTCCAATAATTTTTCTAACGTTTCTAATGCTTGATCAAAATCATCACCATATGGGGCGAAGTCATCCATGTAAATTTCAAGCCCCTCATTTATTAAATCAACAAAAATGCTGAGTATGGCTCTTTGAAAGGTTTCTGGGGCATCGCATAGTCCGAATGGTAGCACCCTGTAGGCAAATGTACCCCATGGGAAGGTAAAGGTTGTTTTATCCTGGTCTTTGGGGGCTATTTGGATTTGATTGCAACCACTAAAACCATCAAGAAAATAAAAAAACGCTTCCCTGCCAATGTATCCAAGACCTTATCAATAAAAGGGAGGGGGAAGTGGTCCTTCTGTGTTGCCTTATTCAGTTCTCGATAATCCACACAGATTATCCATTTCCCATTCTTTTTAGGGACAACTACCAGAGGAGAGACCCACTTGCTGTTTGAAATACGATAAATGAAATTCACGTCCAATAGTTTTTGCAGTTCATCTTTTACAACATCTTTTAGATGAGGGTTTGGCCTATGCTGGGGTTGTCGAATAGGCCAAGCCTCCTTGTCGATATAGATGTGATGGGTGCATAGTTGGGGGTATATACCCTTCATGTATGGGTAGTCCCAAGCAACTTCTCCCTGATACTTCTATAACACCTTTATGAGCTTCTACCTTTGGTCACTATCCAGATTGCCATTGATATTCAAAATTTTCCCTGGCTCAATCACAACGGGTATGCTATTGCATACAACGGTTGTAGGTATATGTTGATCATTAAGGTTTGTCAAGAGATCTTCTTGTGTTTCCTCTTCAAGATCTATTTTCAACATTTGGAATTTCAAGTTTCTGGTTGTAGGTGGTTGATTCATAAAGTTATTGATTACATCATCTTGAGTTTGATATTTAAATTCAAGAGCTTCGATTAATGTCAGAGGTGGATGGATATTTTTCTCCCAATATGTATGCGGATGCTTGTGAATGTGTACCATGGGTAAAATTCATTTTTCAGGTGGGTAAATGATAATTTTATTTATGGAATCTCCCCTAGCAATGGTCATGCTTCCTATCTGGCAACCTATGTAAGCATCGGCCGTTGCTAACCAAGGTCATCCAAGAATAAAGGGGTGTCCATCCATTCAATTTTTTGGGTTAATAACTAGGAAATCAGTTGGATGCTCCCATGAATCTATAGAAACCAGGATCTCCTGCAATATTCCTTCTGGCCTGATAACAGACCTATCGGCAACTTTCAACAGCGTAGCTGTGGGTTCTAACACTGATATGCCTAGATTTTTGCAGGTACCTATTGTTAAGATGTTAATGGCCGCTCCTAAGTCAACCAATGTGTTTGGAAAGAAGTGGTTAGAGATTTGTAAAATTACTATGGGATTCCCTGGGTCATCGTATTTAATGGGGCCTCCTTACCCAATAATAAGTCAGAAAGTGTTCCTACCACATGAACAGTGGAAGCAATCTTTACTCTTTTTTCTTGCTTCCTTTTGCACAATTCTTTAATTGTCTTGGAATATATGGGGATGTCTTGTGTGACCTTCAGAAGAGGAATTTTTATGCAAAGGTTTCTCAATTCTCCCAAAATATCAAAATCTAGGGAGACCATTGGTCTAGGCAGCGTTAACCTTTCAGGGAAAGGATTTGAAAAAATACTAATATTTTTAGGCTTCTCTTGGTCAACCATTTCCTTTTCTTGCTCCACCTCTGCATCAGTCACATTTTTTTTTCTGGGCTCTGTTGGAGTTCCAGATTCTAATTTTGGGGGTCGTCCCTTGTGCTGGTGAGATAATACATCCTGATCTCAGCCTAAGTTAATTACATTGCTTCTGTTCAGTTTCGGGGTTGGGATTTTCTATAATCTGGATTAGCTGAACCGACCTGTTGTTGGGGTTAGGATTGGGTTGGGCTAGTAACTAAGGACGAATGATAGGCTAAGGGTTGTGCTGGACAGGGTACGGAGCTGGCAGTATAGGTTGATTTTGAATTCATGTCCCCATTGGTGGGTGGGTCATTCCTAGAGGTCGTTGACAATTTTGAGGCTAATTTGTGGTTTGAGAAGGGGATGCTGGCCACTGTGTTTGATATGGGTTGTTTTGCCAATAAGGAGGAGAACAAGGAAAACTTGGCCAATTATTCCCTATAGAGGGTTGCGTTGGCCAAGGCGATATGACGACCAAGTGGAGAAAGGTGGTTGATTTTTCCAAGCTGCTGAGTAGTTTTGTTGGTTAAATTGCGGAGAAGGAAAGAACGGAGGTAGGTCTTGAGGCATACATGGTCGTGTTTGCCATTTCCAATGCTAGTTCATCAATTAGACTTGTTATGTTTCTTCTTCTACTTCTTTGTAAAATACTTTGAGTCCTGGGAGTGAAGACCAGTGATCCGTGGTATGATCCTTAGTGAAAATAGCACAAGTATGAATTGTGTCTAAGGGGCATTCCCTTTAGCTGTGCTTCTTCCGACAACATGGGAAGAAGATGGCCAAGTTCTGTTTTGCTAGAGCTTGCTTCTTCTTGGCTTGTAGGACATCAAGCTGTGTTGTCAAAGTACCTAAAATATAAATTTTGAAGTCTTCCAAAAGATTACCAAACTCTGCTCTAGTTACGTTGCCACCAGACTGCTTGAGATATTTCTTTGTCGAATCTCACCCAATTGGATTATTTCGCGTACTGCCCCGAGAGCACCTGATACATAGCGAAATAATTTCATCATATTCTTCTTGATAGATGTCCCCTCTTCTCATTATATTCAATGTTTCAAACCATTATTCTTTCATTCCCTTAATTATCGTTGCTTTCAAGATATCTTTGGATAATGCAGTATATGGGGACCTTTGCAGATTATAATGAGATATTTCAACATACTCTTCTAATGTCTCATTGTTTTTTGTAGACATATTGAAGATTTCATATTTTAATTCCCGAGTCCAGAAATAATCTTGATATTTAGTTAGAAAAATGTTCTTCATTTGGTCCTAGTTATTGATGGTTCCCCCACCGAGTCCGATGAACCAACATAATGCCGCCCCCTTCAAAGTAGAGGGGAATAATTTCAGTTTTTGAGGGTCAGTGGTATGGTCGTATCCCCTACATAAGACGTCGAACTCAAATAAAAATGCATCAGGATCTTCCAAGGTCAACCCATGGAAGGTGGGGATGTTTTGCAGGGGAATGGCTTTCATAAGGGTGTTAGCAGCATGGTCAACAATGGGATATTCCAATGCCGACATCTGCCTTTGATTCTGGTTTTGATTATTTTCCATTTGATCCAAGATATGCCAGTACTCTTCGGGGATCTCTTGTTCAGGAGGAGTGATCTTAGAGGGATTGGGTGGCGAGTGGGGAGGAGGCTTTACAACACTCCCTCGATCTAGAATACCAAGCATCTTGGTCTCGACCACTTTTTCAGGGGATTTAGGCTCTAGAGCTCCTACTTGTATTGTCCCACTAGTTTCTCCTTCTCCTTCTTGTAAATTTCAAGAACCTCCCTCTCTCGAAGAGTCGATACCTATGTGTTCAGTAGTTTGAAGGCTTTGTTCAGACCCTTTAGTTTCACTATGAATATTGGCATGGGCTGCAGATGGTGAGGTTGCTGCCTTAGGGAGAGTAGTAGGAATTTTAGTGGGAATGATTCTGGGTCCTATAGATGCCTGGGATTCAACTCTCTTAATGATTTCGTCTATGTATGTTGTTCTACAAAGGGTTACTGGTCCTTTTGGTTTCGTAGACTTTTGCGAATGATTTTGATTTGTTTCTATCCTTTTCTTCCTAGTCATGAAACAAGAGAACCTACTCTACTAACCTTTAATAAATTGTTGAGAAGTGGGTTAGGGGGAATGCGTTTTGCTTGCCAGTATGCAGGTTCCTACCTCTCGTTTTTAATACCCAATGCTTCGCAGCAACAAATAACAAGGAATGAAGGACGTCACTCTTCAACACTCTCCCCGGAAATGGTGCCAAAAATGTTGGTTCTTTAAGGTGACTGTTATAGGAAACCTCTATGCTTCTCATTTTATTGTCAACCCTAGGTAAGTATTCTTATTTCAAGAGTGGGAACACAGTATATGCGATTGACATCGGAAATAGCTACTCTATATTACTATGAAGAAGATCAAATAATTCTCAAAGTTCAATCAACTCAAAAGGAAATGGGATTGTAAAATGTCGTTAACTATCATGTCTAAATGATCTTAGCAAGAATAATCTATGATTGAACAACACATTCGATGAATTGAAAAACAGTACTATTGAATGGAACAACAAACTCAACGAATTGAACAATAATTTCTTATTTTAATTTTGCAATGGAATTCTCTTGCAAACTAATTGGTTAACATTCTTCTGTATTAAGCACAACAAGATATCCTATAGTACTGATGGAAAGATCTAATTCTTGGTGATATAAATCATTGAACAGAGATCGTGCTAAAGCTTATAAACAGATATAAAGGAATTGAGAAAAAGATGAAAATTTCCAACAGTTATAAAACTATTACTGCAAACTAGAAACATGAGCAATAAACTACCTGAGTGGCATGGGAAACTGTAGCATCACAGGCGTAGAAGTTTAACAAGTAGAAATATTCTCACAGATTTCATTAGATAGCTGAACATAAATTCCGTAATTAATGTACAGTATAGAGGTGAGCGCGGAAACTCCTAGGGCTGGGCCCAAACCACCAGAAGTCCAACGCGATGGAAAAATCAGGAAATGAATATTCAAAATACCAAAATTCTCTATTTAAAAAAGTCAAGACATGAATACAACTGAACAGTTCTGTCCTGATACGCCTATTACAGAAGATACTTCTTATTCCGCCTCCCCTCTTTCATCCATCCTTGGAATTTTTAAAGGCGATTTCGCTCAGTGGAATGGTCTTTTCCAAACAACATCTCGCTACTCGTGGTTGTCGTTTAAGTTCTTTGGATGTGGATCTATCTTTCTGCATTCCGCTCATCCCTGGGGGTTATTGTGGATTCATGTTCTCTTTCTGTCAGCTGCCTTTTGGTCATCGTCAATTCAGTTGCCTTATTTTCCTATGAATAAAGATGAAATCATTCAAATCCTTGTTGTTTTAAGCATGCTTCTTACTGTTAGTCTATTTGTCCTGATTTTGCATTAACCCTCCTTTCCTTTACAGTTAAGACGAGAGAAATTCTAAAAGTGTATGATAATTCAAAGTAAAGGTAGGGTGAAAATGTACCTTAATTCCAGTCCAACACCAACCAGCTTGTTTCCCATTTTAGGAAACGTAAAGATTCAATGCTCATAGATGCATGAGTAACAGATCAAAACTTAAGATGTAAACGACATGGCGTAGCTCCTTGTATTAATTAGGTTCAACAAAAATACATTATAAGTACAGATCCAACCCATACTGATGGCGACAACACAAAATTACAAATTTTCTAGAGTTACAGTAGCATGGATGTCGCTCTCTAAGATAAGATTTATACAACCCTTTTGGCCTTGGACATAACAAAATTACATACTATCATTTAATTCCAGCCTTTCGGCTTGAACAAAATAACAACCAACGTTACAAAATAAGTCACCAGCTATAATAAAATGCCATACTATTCATTGGTTGGCGATCCAATATTTAGCCATATCCCTGATTATCCTCCGCTACGAATTCCAGTCAAGATGACCGCGACTGAACAGTTCAAGCTGGAACGAAAAGCTCGTGTTAGGTAACGAGCTATTGCAGAAGTCTAGGAGCGGTCGTCTGCAAACGATGCAACAATCTGCCTGCATTAGACCATGCTGATTCGAGATTGATACATTCGCTTATAAAAATACTCTAGGAAGAGAAATATTAGTTGCAAGAATATAAAAGGCATAAAATCTATTTAAAAATGATGAATTAAGTACTTACTAAGCCTTAAGTATGAAATATAAACTAGTGCAGGGATAGTACAAGATTCTTGGACTTGTGCAGGTATACGAAAGTTTATGAGGATAAAACAACGGTTCATGATCATGATTTTAAGGTAAGAAAGGGGTTAAAAATGAGGAATTTTCACCTACTAACAAGAAAAAGGTAAAGGAAGAGTTGGATAAAATGGTTGTTTCAAGCATTATAGAACCATTGGAAGAGTCTGATTGGGTGAGTCCTATGGTAGTACAAGATAAGAAGAAAAAAGAAGAAATGAGGATTTGTGTGGACCTGCGCAAATTGAATGATGCCACATGCATGATACATTCCCAAATCCATTCTCTGATGAGATCCTCGACAATGTCAGAGGACAAGAAGATTATTCATTCACAGATGGTTTCTCAGGGTATCATCAGATTAGGATTGCACCACAGGATCGTAGTAAGACCATATTTGCAACAGAATGGGGATATTTTTAGTATATAGTCATGCCATCTGGCTTGAATAATGCATCTGCTATCTTCTCGTGTGTGGTAATAGCTGCATTCAAGGAGTATATACATAAGTTCCTAGAACTATACTTTGATGATTGGGTTGTATTGGGGCTGTTGAAAAAGCATGTCTCAAGTCTGCGCTTAATGCTGGATACTTGTAGAAAGTATCATATATCACTAAACTTGAAGAAGTGTATATTCTGTGTACCATTCAGGATATTTTTGGGTCACATGGTCTGCCAACAAGGGTTGATGGTAGATCCCATGAATATCGCAGTAATAGTTAATCTGGAGGTACCTGTGAATGTCAAACATCTGTGCTCAATACTGGGGCACACTGGATATTATCGAAAGTTCATTCAAGGTTATGCGCTGATAACTGAGCCCATGGAGAAATTTCTCAAGAAGGATACGACATTCTGTTGGGATGAGGAATGTCAGTTTAGTTTTGAATTGTTGAAGGAAAATATGGTCACATCGCCCATATTGATATTTTCAAATTGGTTAAAGGTGTTTTATGTGCATGTTGATGCCTCTTGCATTGAGCTCAGAGCTAGTTTAGCGCAACCAGGAGCTGGAGAGATCAATCACCCTATTTCCTATGCTAGTTGGAAGCTCTCAAGCATAAAAAAATTATTCAACCACAGAAAGATAAGGATTAGCCACGATGTATTCACTGTAGAAATTCTTCCACTATCTATTAGGAGGACATTTCAAGATGTTTACTGATCACTATGCTTTGAAGTACCTGGTCAATAAGCCTATGTTGGGGGGGAAGATCTACAGGTGGCTGTTACCATTCCAGGAGTATGAATTCGAGATCATTGTGAAACCAGGAAGACTGATTGTTGGGCCAGACCATCTGTTGCGCATTGAGACTGGTGAAGAACCTACTAGCTTGGAGGATGGATTAACAAATGTGCAGTTATTTGCAGTCAAAGTAGTTGATAATCATTTCCCTGATATTATTCAGTTCCTCACTATGGGACACGTGCCTGAGGAATATGCAGTACAACAGAAGAAAGAGCTCGTGGCATGCACATTGGACTTTACTATTATTGCTAGCCAGTTGTAGAAGATGGGTGCAGACGAAGTTCTGCAAAGATATGTTTTGGAGTTTTAAAGGCGTGACATCTTAGATGAATCTCATGAAGGGATTGCCAGCGGTCACTATGCAAGGAAGGAAACCATGCAAAATATTTTGCAAGTTGGGTTATGGTGGACCACATTAGAAAATGATGCCTGTTGTTGCTCCTAGAGACAACCTTGAGTTGCAAAAGAATAGTGCCTAGGACATCTTGAAATCAAAGGTTATATGGAGAAAATTTTAAGGGTTCCTCTGACAGAATATGGATTAAGAGGATAATGATTGTGGTGTTTCAGGAATAATGAAGACTTTGGAGTTTGATTCATGTAAATTACCCTATATTTAGAGAGGGCTCAGGAGGTTGTATGGCTTGGTGGCTTTTCAAATGGGCCAAGTATGAAACAATGAGCAGAGGCTTTCAAAATATGTAGAGGTGCTGAGAAGGAACGAAGGAGTAACTCGTGAGAGACAGGCTTAAAAGTCTTAAGAATCTCTCTCCCGTGAACTCAGAGGAAGTGGATGTAAGTGGAATGTGAAAAAAAATAGAGATTCATGGAGCACGAATTAAGGGGACACAACAAGTTTAACACACAAGCATTATTCATACATGGATTCGTGAATAAAAATGCATACCACCAGCAACTACATTACACGAATCATAAAAGCAATAGAAATTTGAAAGATGATTATACATAAACAAGAGATCACTAATAAACAAGAGAATACAGATACACACTACTCATTGCTTCATCTGGAATCCAAATAAACAGTGTTTTATATCATATTATGTTCAAAACAACTCTCCCAAATATGTGTCTCATAGCATAAAGAGCACAGTCATATAGAACTACAACAAAAATTCTCCAAAATCTAGAACCCTTCTTTCATCTATGAACTCTCTACATATAGAGTTCTCCTTGAGGGTTTACGATAGAATAAAATTTCATGATCGACCTGTTATCACTCTAGTAAAATTTATATCAGAAATATTTAAAACTTTGTAACTTACTAGAGGTAACCACAAACCTACTTTTGAAATCTAGGATGTAGCCCTCCTAAATTTCAGAGAGGGATCTCTCTTTACAATTTAACTTTGTTTTGGATTAAATTTTAGGCTAGGTATGATTGGGCACTTGGTTTTTGTTTGAAATTTTTGGTGGGAAATAGTATTACTTAAAGACAAATTAAAGAGGGATCTACTAGTCCATTGGGCTATGGAGTCAAGATGTAGCAAGCAAAACTGGAAGGCAAGGCCAAAAGGATGCTAATGTACTCAAGGAAAGGTAGATAACCCTTAGAGATTTGAATATTTTGATTTGATGGGATGGCTTTCTTTCGGGATAAAGGGCAATGAAGGATCCTTTGATCCGGAAATAAGGGGAAGGAGGCAGAGGTCAAATGGGACTAGGAGCAATTAAGGATTCCTAAGTCCGGAAATCAGCATAAAATATTGAAATGATCAAGTAGTTAAGACAGGGAGTTTTTTACATTTATCCTGAAATAATATTCCTAATTAATCATTTGGATTTAATAACATATATGAAATTGAATGAAACCTCAAAAGAGGAAACAATGACAGTAAGAAGTCACTTTACTCATTAACTTATCGCATGAATCCTGAGTTATGAAGTCCTGTTGGCTGTTGTCCAGTCTGCTTCTATGAAATCAACACATGAGCCTCCAAATTACCAGAAAAATTGTCTATAATAATCTCAGCAACTTTATTCCACCAAAATACTTCAAAGGGTGAAGTATTTATACAAATTCTAAACTAAAATATCTTGAAAAATATCAAGATTGGTTTACAAAATATCTCAAATTGTTTTACATAAATAGAACTTAATTAAAGGACTCTCAAAACTAATTCATTTATTTGGCACTATTTTTTATGGATAGGTGACGAAAAAGGGGAGAATTTGAATTTTATCCAACTCTTAGTTGATGCTGAGGCATCCAAGTCACTAACTGTTTCCTTTCTTTGTGCATTATGCTCCAGCAATTCTACAAACTTGGGGTCTAATGATACCTTTGTATTTATAAATAAGAAATAAATATGTAAAAAGTGAAAGCAGCTATTGTGGATGAATATTTTGGTGAGATAAACCTCTTTCAGTTTCCTAAAATTTCTCTCCAGCTATGCACAATAGGCTCTGCAAAAAGATGTGTAAAACAGAGTTTTACAGAGTCTGAAAAATAAGTTGTAAATATGCGCATGTATCTTTCATTATGTAATAGTTTTGCAAAATGTGAGATATGTGTTTGTATATGGTTCTCTTAGGAATAAAAACCTCCTTCAGTTTTGTAATATGTATTTCTGATTGGCCACTATCTTCTCTGAAAAATGATGACTTAACAAGGATTTTCTGCAAAGAGATCTTTCAAATATTGTTTAATATTTCCAAATCCATAATGGCAGTTAGAAAAGTGAGAGAGGTTTTTGTAGTTGGACACTTTAAGTACATAAAGCTCCTTCAGTTTTTCAGAATTCACCTTGGATTGGTCACAATAATTTCTGCAAAAAAAATGACTTATACATGAAATTTCTGCAAAAATGTTCCTTCTTGTTATGTTTTCATCTTTTCACCTTTTTGTTCTTTTAACTGTTTTACTTTCACTTTGGATAAAATTCATTGTTGGTGAAAGTATTTTCATATCTTTTTACCATTTACTGTCTATGTATTTACTTTTATTGTTTACCTTTGACTTCTCTGTAACTTTGTTTTAACTTTTACTCTGACTTTTACCTGATACACTTTAACCACTGATACTCTTTGACTGTTATGTTTTCAGTGTCATTGTGATTTTTTATTTCACTTTTACCACTTACTGTGAAAATTTCATCATCCTGATCTCTCTCTGACTTGATTTTATTCTTTCTTTGTATACAAACTATTTGTTGAATGAAACTTTTGATTTAAAATCTGAGAATCTGGAGCAAACAATTTTGTCAACTAGTATTGAAACTGTTGGCCCAATTTCTTTTTCTAATAATAACCTGCAAAAATCAAACAATTTGTTAATGAAATATTGGCTGCAGGGAGGTGATTGAAGGCTCTTGAAAGACCTGTGGAATGAGATCAGTCTGTGGAGGTTTAAATCTGATTTTTAGGCATTTTTAGGTTTACTTCTGCAAGTTTAAAATATTTGCAGGAATATGTCATTTTAACAGAGGGATCCTTGAGTAAATTTGGTTAAGGATAATCTCTTTTGGGTTTTTTGCTCAGTTGCGTTCTATGAGAGATGACAGGAAACAAGGTTTCCTGAATGGTTTAAATTGTAAAAAAGGAGCTTTTTAATATATCTGTAGGCTTTAAAATCCTTTTGTGTTTCAGAATTGATCTTCAGAAGTCATAAGCGGATGATTGGCTTTAAAAGGTTCACAGAGGAAATTAGGTTTCCTGGAAAACATTGGCCAGGTTTTGGCCTGTTTTTGGGCAATTTATACAGTTAATTCTTCTATTTAGCAGTTTGTCTTCTAATTGAAGGTTTCAAATTGACTTTGTAGGATGGTAATTTAATGAAAAATACCTCAGATTGTAGGTATTTTGATGCTTTTAAAATGGTTTCTGAATCTTCTGGTTATTCCTACGGATGGATCTGGATCGTTGATGCAGAGAATGGCTTTAATGATCTTCAAATAAGAAAACAATGGTCGAATTTGTCTTTGGGACAAGAAATTAACAAACAGGGGCTTAGGGCTCTTTTACAATGCAAATGCACAGTTTAAATAGTCGAAATGGAATATCATAAGTTAGAAACTTTGATATTTAATCAACATAAATACATTGAATATGGATCTCGTCAAAGGCGGGAGGTTGTTTGATTTTTCAAATGCGAAAACAACCAGTGGGTTTCGTGTTGAATTTACATGGTAATTGGTTTCAAGCAATTCGAACGCAATCAAATCATTTTTGGCCACATAGCATTGGGCGGTTTTGAAAAACAAATTTTATCGCGCAATTTTTATCAAACATCGCACGATCAATTTCAAAACACAAAACTAAACACACTTCGTTGGATTTTCTTTGATGATGCAAACGGTCAGGATTATTCTTAAGAGTTGCGGCGGAAAGTCGGGTGGGACCGGGGTTAAATGTAAGCCGTTTGATATGAAATATTTAGGTCTACGACGGAATTTCAACGCGATAGCAGGGGGGAGTATGGCTGGGAATGGTGGGGCCTGGGGACTAGATATCGCGTTGTTTCATGACCATTAGATTAGAAAGGATATGGCTGATTGGGCGGCTATGGTTGAATGTAGAGGCACCGAGATAATGAAGGGGATGTGGAATATATCAAAAAGTGTTTATGCATTTAAACCTTGGTTTAAAACAACATAAGAAACATCGGAAAGGCTTTATTTATTCAATGATATATTGGGTTCTGAAAACTTTCCTTCATATTTTTATTATATAGTTATTTAAACCAAAATAGGCTTAATAACTATAGGGGGGTGGGATATTTGAGTAATGTTAATTTTAACCAAAGGGGTTTTATTGTGGGTGTTTATTTAAAACATGTGGGATAATAAACTTTGGCTAAAGTTTATAATAGTGGGTTTTTAGGGGATATTTTAGTCAAAAAAGAAGTTATATTAATAGGAAAGGGTCATTTATATAGGGAATTAATAAATAAGTTAGAGATTAATATGACAAAGGGGAAAATGAAAAACAAAAAAATACACTAGATGACTAAGTAAAGTGAAAACTTAAAGCAAAGCTTATCATTTTATAATTTCACCACCTTTACTTAGGATATAATGTCTTTTTGAGGGTTTTTATGCTTTATGAGATGTAGGCAGTTAATCAAATGGTGGCTTTATGTATCATTAAGTAAAAATGGAGTCTTTACTTATGAAATTGCATGGTGATGAATGCATGAATGGCAGATGATGTAAATTTTGGGACTAACATAGAAATTTAACATTTTCAACTAGCCAGTCATTGAGCCTTGGGTCCGGTCCCAACAGAAGTCAGAGAAATTCTCTGAGCCTCTTTGACTAAAATTTTAGAATGTCAAATAGCTATAGGGAAGGGGAAATTAGTTATTGTAGCCTGGTGAAAGATATTTACAATGCTTTTCGCACCTTCTTCTACCCACCCACTCTTTAATCTAACATTTTTTCTTCCATTTGTGCAGGTGCATTTGAGCTAGCAACCTTGAACATTTTATTCTTTTTGAAAGCAGTTAAACTATCTAATTCTACCTTATTTCATCCAAGGACCCAAATTAAACTGTTGGGTTCCTTTTTACTCTATACCTATCTACTGAATTGTCAGGATTAAACTGTCTGACAACTCTTTATTCTCTATCTAAAACAAGTAAATTGAAACATGAAAAGTCAAGATTAAGCAGTTCAAATCATCATGGATTATGGCATTTATTGACACTCTGCCATAATCAGCTCAAAAAGTAAAAAGTAGTGGCATTTAGACTTTCACACTTTCATGTTTTATTCATCTTTTTCCTTTTGGGGTATATCATTTTTTCTAAGTCCTTTGATTTTTTTCTTTTAAGACTTTTACCCTCTTTTTTATTTTTGATTTTTTGATTTTTTTCAAAATATGGGAAAAAAACTTGCAGAAAAATTCAATTCAAAATTATGAATCCTATATTTATAGGACCCTAACATGACCCACACATGTGAAAACCAAATGTCATAACCAATCGCAGAGCATGCATTGATCAATCACTCCTGTAATCATAAAATAAAAACAGAATCAAGTGAAATCAAGATTTCAACAACGAAACATCATAATGAGAAAGTAAAAGAAAAAACATAGTTGGCCACAGAGGCCAAATCCTGGAATCCTCAAATGGCTCGACGAGGAGTAGCCATGAACAGGTGGGCATTCTGGCTTCCATCACATGATTCCACTTGCCATCGAAATCCTCCACTCCCTTATTCTCACGATTTCCATTAACTCTTACGAAATAGCCAGTCATGTTGCGTGTGTTGAACTCTTTAGCAGGTAGTTCTTGGACAAACTGAATATACCATAGTTGCGTTTGTCCCGCCAAAAACCCATGCTGTGTTTGACTTGCAAAACCAGAGACCGGGTTTTGGAGGGGGGCCTATTATTATATCGCATATTGCAATTGAGATTCAGGAGTTTGTTATTATGAGAAACGAGGGGTAAAGGTTGTGATTTGTGAGTTGCGATATCACAAATTGCAAAGTCAAATATTATTGCAAGTCAAACTTATATCGCAAATCGCAATCGGGAGTCGGGAATTAGGACGAGTAACAAGGATGAAGCAATGTGAAGTACAATGTGCGATGAGTGGAAGGTGATGTGGCATGACGGAGGTGGGGCAACCCGCAAATCACAATCGGGAGTTGGGAGTTCATTATTATGAGAAACAGGGGGTAAAAGTTGCGATTTTCGATTTTCGATATCACAAATCACAAATTCAAAGATTATCGTAGGTCAAAATAATATTGAAAATCGCAATCGGGAGTTGGGGATCAAGACAGGTAACAAGGATGAATCAATGCGAAGTGCGATGTGCTCTGAGTGGAAGGTGACGTGGCAGAGAGGGTAGGTCCCTTTTACATCGCAATCAGCTAAATGGTACATAAGGAGTTAACAAAAGCGTAAGTACAATGCAGTTGACGATGGAAAAACATAAGTGGGTATCAATAAAGGTTTAGAGTGGAGAGAAATGAATTATGAATGATAAAGGTTCATGCGGAAAAGGTCAAAAGGGCTAAGGTTTTATTGCATCTGGGGTTTTGCGAATGAGTGCAACGGTAACATGTATGGAGTTTTGCAATATGCAATCAACAATTGAAGAAGGGGCCTACATCAATGTTAAAAGCGGAGGTGATATTACATATACCATGTGTGAAATATGATATATGTAACGGTTTGTGGGTTACGACCAATGAGTTCTGGATCATAACACTTGGACAACAGCTCTTCCCTCTTTCAACTGTGAGGTGACCACCCGACCTGTGCTTGAACTGTTTGGCCTTCAATTTATCCATTCACGCCTCATCCTTGTGATTTTCTTGTAGGGGCCACTTCTCCACCTTGTGTGCGGTTAGAGGCAAACAATGCCTATGTGCATGAACGCACATGTGATGTATGCTAAAGGACCAGAAATCCATCGCGCAGAGATGAGATACCCCTTCATCCATAAGTGGCACTGCAAGCATTTGAGAAATGGGTTGTTGACTTTGTTTGACCTATTAACCCTCCAAGAAAGAATAATTTCATGCATTGCATAATCAATGCAACTGATTATGTAACTATATGGGCTGAAGCTAAGCCAGTGAAGGATTGTAGTATGGACACAGTTGCGCACATAATTTTCGAGAATATTGTGACTCACTTTGGATGCCCAAGATTCTAATAAGTGATCAAGGTATGCACTTTGTGAATGAAAACATCGAAGCATTGAAAAACGAATTTTGGATTCATCATCAGAAGAGCACTCCATATCACCCACAGGTAAATGGTGTGGTGGAAGATTTAAATATGATATTGGAGACTACGCTCACTAAGATTTGCAATGCTAACCAGAAATATTGGGATGAGCGCATACCCACAATTCTCTGGGCATACCGGACCACATGAAAAAAGTTGACTAGCACGACACCATTCAAGATGGTGTATGGGCAAGAAGTTGTGTTGCCAATGGAGTACATTATTCCTAGTTTGCGCCTTGCAACATTCAAAAATATGGCATAGGAAGATATTGTGGAGGAATGATTGTCATAGTTGGTCACACTTGAAGAAGATCACTTTATTGAAAATTTCCATCAGCAAGTACAGAAGGCGTGTGAAAAGGCATGACATGATAGGCACATCAGATAAAAGGTATTTGAGGAAATCACTGATGGAGGTGCAGTGCGCCTGCCCACATTGAGCAGCGAATATCTTCTCGGGTATGTCAATGGAAGCCGATTTAAGACATACAGGGATGACCCTCTCCCTGTGCACACCAAATGCCTATATGGCTGGAGTATTGGATCTACACAAAAGGGATGGTGGAGACGCAGACAGGTGCGATGCGCGGGTGGTAACTGCACGATAAGGTTAACTAGGTCAGATAAATTCCATAATCTAGCTGTTGGAATAGTAAATATGGAAAAGAAAATTTTATTACCATTTAAGGGAGCATCTAGGTTTCATTTAATGAGGAGATTTTACCAGATTTGGAATCATTTTTTCATTTATGTAGACACATTAATGCATAAGGGACCGTTTAAGACGCATCAAAGCTATAAATATGACCTAAGGGGTCACATTAGTTCCCTTTTATTTCTATGTGGATTTCTACCTTGAGTTCTATGATACCTATAATTTACTCATTTTCTATGTCTGGTCTAGATCGGGGGTTTGAGGAGGAGTTGCGTCGTAGGGGTCTAGGTTATGTTATCCCTCACACTATGATAGCCACGGGCCCTGAAGAGGATCCCCTTGCATTGGTCACTGAGACACCTGCGCCCACGAAAACCAAGAAGGTTCAAACATCAGGGACCCAAAAATCCCCCAGATAAAAGACCCCGAAGTTGCACTCCATTGTGGCTGAGCGTCAGAAGGAACCCATGTCTGAGCTACTTGAGAAAATCATGGAGGATGAATATGTGGTTGAAGTGGCCCCATTCTTGCGGTTGTTGACCTATGTTGCACAATGCAAGGCATCATTCAAGGTCCCAAAGGATCTTGACAAAGTGCATGCATATATTAATATGCCTTTGATCCTAGAAAATTTCCCTCTTGAAGGCGAGATGTTCGCCAAAGTGCCATAATTAAAGATGGAGGATTGGGACCTCACCAATGTTGAGATATTTCCTGAGCTTGCACCTGAACGATATCTGGACCACGTACCTTATGAGGGGGGACTTGTGTGCATGGAGCCGAAATGCTGGGCGATGGGCTTGCACAAGGTAGGGCTTTTAAATTATTGCAGGTTCCACATTTTGGGTGCAGCTCGATCAATGATATATTTGTGCGAAAATTTCTCACACTAGTCCATGATGAAGCTTTATGGTTGGGAGAGTGCATACGTATTGATGCTTCTTTGATCCATCGGATCATTGGCATGCTTGATTAAGGCACAGATCCCATGGCCAATTTTGGTGATAAAGCGCAGGAGAAGAAGGTGGCGGACAAAATCAATGCTACCTACCAGGTATCACGCCACAACTTAGGATTTTTCATAACTAAAATTAATGACCCAGTCATCCAATTTGGGACGCTCATCTTGGCATGCAAGATGATGATGAAATTTAGACCTAAATAAGTCCATGCACAAGTAATTTCACTTGCAGGCTAATGTGAGAAGGGCATCATTTACAATTGGGTGTAGTATTTGTGTAAAGAATTTTTGGAGAATGTGCATGAGATGCAAGAGGAGGGCAAGAATTTATACCACGCTTGGCTCTTGCTATTAATAGCACTGATTGGATGGAAGACCCCAGAGGAGACGATGTTTCCTAAAATAGAACCGCAGATGTGTGAAGCCCCGTGGTACACCATGCTATGGAATTCCTCCATCCCTGGGCGTATCATGGAGGACAAGATATTCTGAGTCTTATTCGATGCCTCCATTTTTCAAGAAATTCAATTGAATTCTAGGTTGTCTCCAACTTTGTATGAATAGTACAAGTTTATTGTTGATTTCAAAGCAACATTCCATAACATTCACATCCACGCAAAGGGCATCGTTGAAGGTATCTGGTATGATTTTCCTTATATCGTCATTGAGGACGATTTGTTGCACATCACTATAGAGTGGCCACTAGCTTGGTTGGAGCCATGCACCATGGGAGGTGCCTCCACTTCTATTCTTAAGACGCCCACCAAGCCCCGTACTAGTACACAAACAACTGAGAAGACCACTAGATTAGATCCCACGCGGACTACAACCGACGAGACAATTGACCTTGCGACAGGCTATGCACATGGGAAGAATGGTGTTGGGCCTAAGGAGACTAAGGAGAAAGTGGATGTCTAGAATTCAGGAGGGACAAAGCGTGGTTCTCAGGACACCGGAGGTCCAAGGAAGAAGTGTGAAGGCTCCAAAGCCACCGGAGAATAAGAGTTGATGCTAACTGAGGATGAATTCAATGATATCGCAAACACAGTCACGACGGTGACAGAGGACATGTGGATGGACCTGGAAGCACAGTACAAGGCTGTGATCGACGGGGTGCAGAGCGGCATACAGGAGCTTAAATTTCAAGCAAGCCTGATTCAAGCGAGCATAACACAAGCGATCCAGATTCAAGTGAGTGTGTTTTCTACTGGCTCGCAGCCCTTCACTACAATCTTGCCTTCGACAGGGGATACCAGCTTGGTTCAAATCCCCGAACAAGCCATTCACATCGAATCACTAATCCTACATGCGCAGCTCAAAGCCTGCCAAGAAATAAATGTCGATTTGGTTGTGTTACCCACAAGTAGAATTCAAATGGTCCACATCATGATCGTGGATGAGCTATAGTTTCAAGAAGCTTGTGCCTAGTATTATCACTCAGATTGAACCTTAGGCCGAGAGAGGCAATTCTGAGGTAACTTCAAACCACGCTTAGCCAAGTAGCTAGCCCTATTAGGCCAGGAGAGGGCTCTCTTCGTATGGATCATAGTCAAAATTACTGAGGAAAGAAGATATTAGGCTAGGTATAGTAGCTCAAGGTTTTCATTTTGATTTTTTGTGGGGTTTTGTTGGATCAGGAGGAGTCAAACAACTAGGAAAAGGAAATTAGGTCAAAATTTGCAGGGTGTTCTAAGGGGCAAGGTAGGTAGAAGGTTTGACATTAAAAGATTATTGTGGTGAGGTGAATAGACTTGGTGAGGAGTTAGGAAGATCATCTAAAATTAATTCTACCTAAACTAAAGAAAATAAACAAATTATGCAAAATTTCCCAAAACAAAGCATGAAATATGAATTCTGCCTTTCAACTTGAAATTAAGCATATCATAGACATGGAAATGGTTTATGAGCTTACAATACCTTCATACAAATGATCAAAAAGAAGAAACTATGTCAAATACTGCATACCACATGGATCCCAAAGAAATAGCTGGAAATTTATCATTAATGTCCAAGCCAAACTGATACAAACATATCTCTTGAGATGCCAATTCTCCAAGTGAGTCCAACCATTACAATGACTGAGAAAATACATCATATAGACCTAAAAACCACTCTTCCTAGCCTCAGGGATTTGAATCCATGAGATAGGGATCAGTTTCACCTACTCCCAAACAAGAATCTGAAGACTAGGAAAGCTCAATAATTTGCCTCTAAAAGAGAGGAAACTTATTAATTTTGACCTCTAGAGGACTTATCTGATGTATCTACCCTAGATAAAGATAAAAACATGAGATTTAAATTTATCTTAACCTTTTACATCAATAATTTCTGATTTTCCCAAGATAAAAATTCAAAAATTCAAAATATGTTGAAGATGGTGAAAATGACAATTCCTGGCAAAAGCAAAGCGCCATGACAGAAAAAATATCCTCTCTTGCAAGCCATGTTTGGAGGCCTTACTAGTGTCCAAATCAGCTCCATGATATCTCATTGGAAATCTCGCTGAGTCTAGTTTCCAAATATGCTTTCATCTTCTAAAATGGTTCCCATATGCCTTGTCAAAAATCATTTCTCCCAATACTGGTATTAGTGCAGTGCCTAGGCAAAAACAAGAGCAAAAACATGTTGTTTTGGTAGTTTTTTTTAATTTTGAGGGACCAATTTTCCTCCAAATCTTCTGAAACTTTCCAGATTTGATGTCCTCATCATTTCGAAAATGATGGCGGTTACCATTCCTTCATTATATTCTCCAAGAAAAAGAGCAGCATCAAGGGCACTATGTTTTTGGCAATGTGATTGTGTGTCAAAATTGCCCAAAAATCCAAAATAATGCACCACAGTGCCAAATGTGTCAAAATTTGTCAAAATTGTGATTTTACTTGCTTATCAAGGGTTAGAGGCATGAAGAGAAACTTTAGCAAGTATGTCTAACTTCTCCTTCTCCTTTTGCTCGGTCAAAGCTTGAATTTTTGCATGGGCTCGTTTGAGCTTAGCCCTTGCAATTTTGTTTCTCATGGTATAGTACTTTGCCATTTTCCTCTTAATATCATTTTACTTCTTGGCCTTCTCTAGCAAGCTCTCCAGATGCAATTTGGCTCTATCAAGGCGTGACTCTCTATCTCTGCTAATCTCAAGGGCAAGCATCTCACTTAGAGTGAGCCGCTCTGCCAACTCAATTTCTTTCTGTCTCTCACGGGCTAGAGATATTTTTAACCCTCTAGTATTTTTCTCTGTCTAGGAGGTTGATCCTCCTCATCATCAATCTCACAAAATATTTCCAATGTTTCCTCCAACAAGGTTTTAGCCCTCTCTGCCTCTTTCTTTGCTTTGATGGTTTTTACCTCACCGATAATCTTCTTGGTCTTCAGCTGTTGATTCTCTTGCTCAAGAAAACCAATCACATATCATTCTCTGTCAAGATTAGCTTGAATTTTACTAATATCTTCCTCTTTTCTTCTGATCAATTCACTGGTTATTCTATCCTCATCCTCCTCAGCAAGGTCAATTAGCTGAAAATCCTGCTCTGTTTCATGTTTTTCCTCCTGCTCCTCAATGATTGGCTCTTTGCTCGTGTCTACCTGTTTTGCTGATGAAGAAGGCATGGCGCCTTTCACTCCAAGTGAAGTAAACACATGCTTATGGCCTCTCTGATAGGTCTTGGGAAATGACTCAACATCAGTCACATTAGCCCAAGTTGCCTCAATGTCCCTTTCACTGCTTGATGCTTCAGTATCATGATGTGATGATGGTGAAGGATTATGGAAAGGTGAAGAATTAGGGTCAACATGAGGTGAAGGCATATGAATAGGTGATGAATTATGAGTAGCAGGCTGAGATGGAGAAGTGGATATGGGAGGATGAGATGATGAATGGATGCTCTTCTCATGATGACTAGGTGGGGTTGTGAAAACTTCATTTGCAATGAATGTTTCCCATGAAATGTTCTTCTACTCAAGATGATGCATGAATACCATCTTAATGAGTGAATGTTGAAAAGACTATGCATTTGATGATTATAATGTCTCCTTTGTACAATGTATGCCATTTTGTCAATGCTTTGGGAGAGATAGTAAGGTATATGAAGCATTATGACTCTAGTGAAGTGCATGAGTAGTCTGATATGGTATGAATAGAGTCGATAAAATCTCCCCTGACAAGTGAAATACTTCATAATTATTTTCATCATGGGAACATATCGGTCAAGGAGATGAGAGAAAGGGAAAACAATTTTCTTAGCATCCTTGTATCTAGGTTTAAGGTATGGCTCATAATAGCTCAGATCTAGGTTTACCTTTTTAAACCATTTCTCTCCCACATTAGGGATCCCTATAGCAGATGAAATAGCATTAGCAGACATGGTAAATGTGACCCCAGCAAGAGTGACATGCCCATCATGAATATTTGTGATGAACAACCTTGTTAACTTAGAGTGATATTGAATCTACTGCACCCTCTCACAAAACTCAAAAAAACCAACATGCTTGAAACAAGACATAGTGAGAGGAGAGCCCATGAGTTCCCTTGTACTTATTGGTTCAAATCTATTAATTTTCCCTCCTTTGTGATCACTTTTCTTTGGTGATTGTTCCTCACGGATATCTCTGTCCCCTTCTGACATTTTTAGTTTGAAAGCTTTGAAACCCTAGGGATGAGGTAGATGGGGATGGGGAGTGAAATAGGATTTATGGAATAGGGATATGGTGTTTTAGGGAAGGTGTAGGGTCTAGGGAGGAGGAATATGATGGAGGAAGAAAATGTGAGGCTCAAGAGTGGAAAATTTGAGAACAAAGGGAATAAAGACTGAAACTAGGGTTTTATAGGCTATCCAACCTCCACATTTCACAAAGAAAAAAAAATCACCATCAAAATTCCTTTGAAGACAGCAAGGGAGTGAAATTCATTGGTACTTGCTTGTCGAAAGGCTTTAGAGAAACTTTGTTGAATTTTTGAAGGCACCTTGACCAAGTTTTGAAGCTTAAAGACAAAACTGTGCATTAGCGCAATGCTTGGACATTAGTGCAGTGCCTCTGGCTATTATTAAAGCACCTATGTTAAATACACAATGTTCCTCAGGCATTAGTGCAGTGTGGCTGGGTATTAGTGAAACCCTCAGACATTAGTGCAACGCCTAGCTGGAAAAACGCAACACCAAGGAATTTTTGCCCAAATTTCTCAAAAACTCGGATTTTCTCCTTTGCTGGAGACTCTTAATAGCTGAATTGCAACAACAAATTGTTTTTAAGTGCTTGGTGGGCTTTATAGCTTTAGTGGATTTGAAATCTAATTTAAATTACCCAATTTTCTAATGTTCATTTTTCTTCTTTGACACTGATACTCTTTTTGCTTTCTGACCTTTTGGCACTGCAGGCTTGATCAACCTGGAGTTTGGATTTCCTTGCTCGCTTAGGATGGACATGATTGCACTTTGATATATTTGGGATTGCATTTATTACATGTAATAACATAAAATTACATTTGGAAAAATTGAAATAAATTACAAATTTGACTTTTCTATAAAAATTACATTTTGATATAAAAGTAATTAAACTAAAAATACAACTTTGAAAGTATAATAAATACATCATGGTGATCTTATTTACTCCCTCTCATATATGTGTTGACCTTATCTAAAATGAAGGACTGGCCTTGAGAAATGAAAAACCCTAATGACCTAATGGGACTGTTTTTTTGACCTGGCCTTTGAATGAGATTTTGAATTTAAATATTTCCAAGTGAACAGAGCATCTCCATAGGTGTTATCATGCTCAAGGAATCATGAAAATGAATCAGAAAATATGATCTTTTGAGGGAGAAAGAAGCTCATTTGACAAAGACAACCACCAGTGGAACAATTTTATGTCATGACCTAATGGAATGATGAAAAATTTATTCAGAATGGGACACCTAAGATGCACATGCAAATGTGTTTTGATCCCAGGTGGAAGTATGCAAATACTGACACTAACATTGACCTTATTGGGGATGGAAACTCCTTGGAGGTGTCAAGAACACCATAGACCAAGTGCCTAACCATTGGGTAAATACGATCAAACAATCCATGTAGGTTTTAACCTTGAACAGAAATTATCTACACACGAATCTTATAACATAAAATAAACAATAGCGAGAGCATAAAACATAAAACAGATAAACACAAAGATTTTCCCCTGGATCCCAAATCAGGACGACCAGCTTGATTTTTCATTATATTCCTTTTAGTGTTACAACACATATATATACATGCCGAAGCATACATAAACCCCAATCCATTAACCCTGGATTAGAACATAACCGTAGTTCCCTTGACCGGATCTACAAAATACCAGTGGGTGAAAACCATCGTACCCCAAAACCATGTGAAAAATCATGCACAAAACATGGGTGGTTCCGCCTATGAGTGGGTCCGCACACCAAAACAAATTTTGCCGGGGCGCTGCCCCGGACCCCAACAATGGGGGCTGCCTCCCCCCTTGTGACCCCCCTACTGTTCCCAGCGCAACATACATCACATGGGGCTAGTCATGGAAATAATATAACAAATACCCAACATTCTCCCACTTGTTGTTTTCTTTCCACAGGGGGCCACAAAAGAGCTTAGTCATTGGGCCAATTCTTCAACACCCATTGTTTCTCTACACCAAGATAACTTCTGAGTGCTCACAGACTTTGTCAATGCATCTGCAACATTCTTCAAAGTGTCCACCTTTACCAGCAACACCCTTTTAGCATCAACCATATCTCTAACAAAGCGATATTGAACATCAATGTGCTTTGTCTTGAATGGTAAGCAGGGTTCTTAGCCAAGAAAATTGCACTTTGGCTATCACAGTCTATCCTTATAGCTTGATGTACCAACCCCATACTTGAACACAATATCTGCAACCAAACTGCTTCCTTGCTTGCATGAGTGGCTGCTATGTATTCTGCCTTTGTAGTTGAAAGAGGCACTACAGACTGTCTTTTACTCATCCAACTGACTGTGCCTCCAAATAGGTTAAACACATACCCACTTGTAGATCTTCTTTGGTCTAGATCTCCAGCCCAGTCTGCATCAACAAAACCATGAATGTCCAACATTCTTTCCAATCCTGGTCTTCCCTGGTAGCACAAGACATAATCACTAGTGCCACGTATATATCTGAAAATCCGCTTCACTGCTGTCCAATGCTCCTTCCCTGGGTTTGACATAAACCTGCTTAATACTCCCACTGCATGTGCAATGTCTGGTCTAGTACAGATCATTGCATACATCAGGCTACCTACTTCACTTGCATATGGAACACGGGACATATCCCCCTCTTCTTCTTGTGTCTTGGGACACTGTTCAGCAGACAGCTTTACACCTAAATGAATAGGAACATTCACCGGTTTACTATCCTGGATATTGAACCTCTACAATATAGTCTCGACATACTTCCTCTGGTTTAACCAGATCTTCCTCTTTACCCGATCTCTCTTAATTTCCATGCCCAAAATATAGTTTGCAGCACCAAGATCCTTCATATCGAATTTGGAGAATATTTGGGTCTTCAAATCTTGGATAATTTCTTTGTCATTTCCAATCAACAACATATCATCCACATACAAGACCAAATAAATAACACGGTCACTAATTAATTTAAAATAAACACAGTGATCCTCCTTTCTTTTGGTGAAGCCAAGTCCCCGTATATAGGTATCAAATTTCTGATAACACATCCTTGGTGACTGTTTTAACCCATAGATAGACTTCTTCAACCTGCACACGAGTTCTTTCTTACCCTTCACCATAAAGCCTTCAGGTTGCTTCATGTAGATCTCCTCTTCTAGATCCCCGTGAAGAAATGTTGTCTTCACATCCATCTGTTCTATCTCAAAATCAAATGCAGCAGCAACAGATAAAAGTAATCTAATAGAAGTAACTTTGGAAACATGAGAAAAAATATCACCAAAATCAATTCCCGACACCCGGGAATAACCTTTTGCTACCAACCGAGCTTTGTATTTCTCCACCTTGCCTTCTACATTCATCTTCTTTTTAAAAACCCATTTGCTCCCTATGGGCTTCCTTCC
The DNA here is from genome assembly GCA_034641835.2 of Pinus albicaulis. NCBI lineage: Eukaryota > Viridiplantae > Streptophyta > Pinopsida > Pinales > Pinaceae > Pinus > Pinus albicaulis. Next base: position 1,336,758,405 of record CM076574.1, read on the forward strand.
AGCCGACAACTCCACCAAATCCCATGCCTCATTTTTGTGCAAGGATGCCATTTCATCAACCATGGCCTCCTTCCAAATTTTTCCATCCTCTGAATCTACTGCCTCCCTGACAGTTCTAGGATCATCATCAGTTATAGTTAAGGCAAAACCTGAACAAAAAACATATGGAATATACCTTTCCAGTTGCCTTCTTTCCCGAGTTGATCTTCTCACAGCTGGAGTTTGTGGCTCTTCCTCTTCTGAGTCTTCTTCTGTTGTAGAGTCTGATTCATCCTCCTTTAGCTCAAACTCTATCTTCTAAGGTTACTTTGGTAGGACTTCATGTGTAAAAACATCTTTCACCTCTCTAAACACCACATCTCAGCTGTACACAACCTTCCTTGTTTTTGGGTTCCAAAGCTTGTAACCCTTTAAACCATCCTTATACCCAATAAAGATGCACCTTTCAGATTTATTATCCAACTTGGTCCTTTTCTCCTTTGGAACATGTACATATGCATCACATCTAAATACCCTTAGATGTGAAAGAGAGGGTTTCTTACCAGTCCATACCTCATGTAGAGTCTTATCCTCCAACACTGATGAAGGTGATCTGTTAACTAAGTAACATGCAGTCTCCACTGCCTCTACCCAGAATTCTTGTCCTAACCTGGTACCACTGAGCATGCTTCTTTCCTTTTCCATCAGCGTTCTTTTCATTATTTCTGCAACTCCGTTTTGTTGAGGTGTGTATGGAGTAGTCTTCTATCGTGCTATACCACACTTCTTATAGAACTCTTCAAATTCCTTCTTGCAGAACTCCCCACCATTATCAGTCCTTAGTGCCTTTATCTTCTTCTATGTTTGGTTTTCCACCAGAGCCTTAAATTCTTTAAATCTATCAAAGACTTCAGATTTCTTCCTCAAGAAATATATCCATGTATTCCTTGAGAAGTCATCTATGAATGAAAAATAGTACACAGACTTTCCCAGTGATGGAACTGACACAGGTCCAAACACATCACTGTGCACAAGTTCTAATATCTTGTTCGCCCTCTTAGCACCAGAAGGAAAACTCACCCGATTCTGCTTCCCATATACACAATGTTCACAGAAATCGAAATCCAGAGAGCAGTTAGACATACCTTCTACCATACCATTTCTATGCAGTATCTGAAGGCCCTTCTCTCCAATATGTCCAAGCCTTTGATGCCATAGCATGGTCTTTTCTCCAGAGACTGCTAGGCTTTCCGCTCCACTTTCAGGAACCACAGAACTGTTACACCCATCAATAACAGTGCTACCTTATAGCTTGTGCAGAGTTCCAGTCCGAACTCCTCGCATTAATACTAGTGCTCCCTGAACCATCTTGCAAGCATATTTCTCGAACACTGTTTTTACACCTGCATCATCCATCTTGCTTACAGAAATCAGATTTCTGGCCAATGCAGGAATATGCAGAACACCAGGAAGTGTTCTAATCCTTCCACCTTACAGCTTCAGCTTGACCTTTTCACGTCCGATGATTTTTTCCTTCCTATCATCCCCTAGGAAGACATCACCATCATATTTCTCATACTCGCAGAACCACTCCCTATGGGGAGTGAAGTGAAAGGATGCACCTGAGTCAATCAACCATGACTCATGATCTACATGTGTATTTGAAGAAGAAGCCAAATACACATCCCCTCCTTCATCCGAGGTGGTTTTTGCCTCTGCAGAAGGACCTTCATCAGATCCCTTTCCTTTCTCGGGAGCTTTAGATCTGCATTCCTTTTTGTAGTGCCCTTCCTTTCCGCATTTCCAGCACACCTTTACAAACTTTCCAGGAGATTTAGATCTCCCTCTAGATTTAGATCTCCCACTCGAAACCTTATTCTTGTTTCTATTCTGGGACCTTCCTCGTACGGATAAGGCATCTCCATTTTGACCCTCCATATTTCTCCGTCTCATTTCCTCCGACAGCAAGGCTGAGACAATGTCATCAAAATTCAAGGTAGTTGTATTGCTACCTATTGCAATAACCAGACTATCCCACGAGTTTGGTAGAGAACACAACAAACTGATGCACTTATCTTCATCTGAGATTTTAATATCAACAGATGACAGCTGACTTACCACAGTATTGAAGGCGTTCATATGCTCTGTCACCGAATCTCCATCCTTCATCCTCAGGTTATACAGCTTTTTCCGCAGGAACAACTTATTCACCAGAGACTTAGATTGGTACAAAGTCCCTAGCTTTTCCCACAAGGTCTTCGCCGTAGCTTCCCCAGATACATTCAACAATACTGAATCTGACACACACAACCGTATTGTGCTCTTAGCCTTCCGATCCAGTTTCTTCTAGTCTTCATCTGACATTGCCGTTGGTTTAGTACCTGGATCTACCGCGATCCACTGATCTTTATCCACCAGCAGATCCTCCATCTTGAGCTTCCACAACTCAAAGCTCTGACCATTAAATTTCTCGATCTCTATCTTTCCGCCGCTCGCCATATTCTTTCACCGCAAGAATCGATCCCGCAGATCTCCCACTGCACAGGGTCTACCACAGGCCCGAGCAAAAAACCCTCAACAACAAAGGCGTCCCCTTGAAGCCGAAACAGCTTCGATACCAAATGTAGGTTTTAACCCTGAACAGAAATATCTACACACGATTCTTATAACAGAAAATAAACAATAGCAAGAGCATAAAACATAAAACAGATAAACACAGAGATTTTTCCCTGGATCCCAAATCGGGACGACCAGCTTGATTTTTCATTATATTCCTTTTAGTGTTACAACACACATATATATACATGCCGAAGCATACATAAACCCCAATCCATTAACCCTAGATTAGAACATTACCGTAGTTCCCTTGACCGGATCTACAAAATACAAGGGGTTGAAAACCATCGTACCCCAAAACCATGTCCAAAATCATGCACAAAACATGAGTGGGTCCGCCTATGAGTGGGTCCACACACCAAACAAATTTTCGCCGGGGCGCTGCCCCGGACTCCAACAGTGGGGGTTGCCTCCCCCCTTGTGACCCCCCTTCTGCGCCCGGCGCAACGTACAATGCGTGGGGCTAGTCGTGGAAGAATATAACACATACACAACAATCCAAAATATTGGAATTACTAAAATGACTCAGCGATTTAAATGTTGAGGACGGCTACGGCTGCACTAACTCAAATTTTAACTCAAAAACTTTGGAAACCCACAAGGAAAAATCAACAAAGCAATAGCCTTCATCGGAGCTGACTTGGATGACTATCTGCATCCAAACCTTGCAGAAAATATAAATTGGTATGTACAATGAAAGTGAAACATTCTCTCAGAAGTTGCATCGGAAATAATAATGTTTCAAGAGCCTACAATTGACTGGTCCTCCAGAAAAATCCTATTCATTCATTTCTTTTAGTAAATAGGCATTCTGTCCTCGATAAGCCAAGATATTGTAGGGTCCCTTCCAAAGATTTTCAAACTTCCCATGCTTACCTTTATCTTCATTTCTTGCATCCCATCTTAGCACTACATCCTCCTGCTGAAACTTATCTACTTTGGTTTTGTGATCATAAATCTTCTTGATTTTCTCCTAAAGCTTAGAAGTAGTCTGAGAAACTTCCTACATAGTTTGTTGAAGTTGATTCATTTGATTGATTCGACGCTGCATATCATCTTCCTCACTATCTGCCTCCTACAATAATCTCATAGCTGGGACTGCAAGTGATGTAGGAAACATTGTATCTGTACCATAAACCAATTCAAAGGGTGACATACCTATAGACTTCTTGGTGCTCACTCGATCTGCCCACAAAGCATTGGTAAGCTTCCTATGCCAAATGTTCTTGTTCTCCTCCAACATTTTCTTAATGATATTCACCAAATATTTATTAGAGGACTCAGCTAATCCATTGCCTTGTGGATAATATGCGGTGGAATGGACCAATCTGATATTATACTTGTGACAAAACTCAACCATCTTCTTTGACTTAAATGCTGCAGCATTATCTGTAATAATCTTGTGAGGACAACCAAAACGAGACAAAATATTGGATTCTAAAAATTGAATAATTACCGTGTCTATAGCTTGCCTTGTAGGAATAGCCTCGATCCATTTCTTTGTGGTAGTTGGTAGGCATTGGTGTTGGGGTTCCCATGTTTTGGCCAGATTGGCAAGACCAAAAGATGAGACAACATCAAAACCACTTTCAGACCTCAGGATCTAGCCCTCCTGGGTCTAGAGAGGGATATCCCTATGATATGTCAAAGGTATACATCTTTGAAGCTCAGTGTTAAGATATTAGGCTAGTTATAAGGCTCGGGGTTTGTTTGTTTGATGTATGTTTGGTTGTTGGGAACCAGGAAAGAAAGGTTTCGATATAAGACATGGATGAGCAAAGAGGATTTTAGGCAGAGGAGAGATATTCTAGGGAACATTCAAGACCATTGGGAAATGGAGTCAGGAAAGGATTTACTTGATACTCAATGTGCAGGCTTTCAGTTGGGCTAGTCATCTAAAGCATTGGATCTTAAGATGATAGTGTGGCGTGAAATGGTAAGATATGGGGAAAAAATAAAGATTTTAGAACACAAAGTTAAAGACCTGAGATCAAAGAGAGACTTTGAACTCTCAATGCTTCGACCTCCAGCTTGAGGGATCTTAGAAAGGTTCAATTAATTGAAAAGGATCCTAGTGAGACAGAGACAAAGTTCTAGATCTCCCAGTGTTCCCAATTCTTTCAATTAAATCTTAACAAGAACATCTAAGAACAGATTCATTTAATTCATACATCAGCTAGCAGGCAGTGACATCCACTACATTGGTTAAATTAACTAAAATCAACCCTTAGATAACACATTTAGTAGAAAACATCAAAGGCAAGGAGAGCAGAAACATAGGGTACCTAACAAGGGTAAATCCTATGCTAGATTTCTGATGCGAGCCAGTAGAAATGAAATGAAATGAACTGCAAGTTAAAAACAAATACAGAGATAGAAAAACATCACCGCTGCTTTAGATCAGAATCTAAAGAAATGTGCTTGTCATATTAAAGATCAATACCAGTCAAGTACAACATTACCAATAGTTGGATATTCAGTCTGAAAACATCTTCCTCAGCCTATATTACAACTTTACACAGAGACTATGTCTGCAATTACGACTTGTAGTTCTTTCTTGATAACCGAAAGACAACACCCCACCAATGAGTAGTTTCATGAATTTATAGTTCGAAGTGGAGCGAGGAAGTTGAAGTGAAAAACTAAATCGACATTAAAACTCGAGAAGAAGAGGGCAGGGCCTACACTATTTAAATTACGAGCATTTATCTCTGGCACTCTTTGGGTGAAAGAATGATCTTTTTCAGGCTTCCATATACTCCAGTATGACTCTGATGCACTCTAGCTGCAGTACTCTGTAGTACTTTTTGGTGAATAAACAAAAAGGTAAATAAATGATAGTGAAGTCCGCCATACCGCATAAAAAATGCTACGGTAGCGTTGGATTGTGGTGCGGTGGAAGAATATCGGTGCAGTAAATAAAGGAAACAATATGGAAAAACTGGTCTTTAGGGGAAGAACAATGTAACGTGCTTAAGAAACCACAGTAGTATTGTTTTTACGTACCTTTCGAACCCTTCCGTGTGATCGCATTGTCTTTCGAACTTGTCTTTTGTCGCCTTCTAAATCCCTGAAAAGGCTCAAAATATTCTGTTACGTGCCTTGAACTCTCTGCCACTCTAGTACTGCCTTTGTTTAAGCAATCTGAGCCTTAATGGCACCAGAGAGGTTTTGCAGAGTTTGAATTCTGTCCTTTGATGAAATTTATGTTGCAGACACTTTTCCAGACATTTTCCTGTAATATTAGGCTCTGATCTTTGTTTTCACTGAGCTCTGCGTCACTGTAATGGTGACCGAATCATGGTGATTTCCCACCTGACTGTAACCCTGCAAAACATGAAAACAAATTAAGAAAACCATGCATTGGGAATGGGGAATGCAGAGGGGTCAATGAGAACAGACGTGCAGACCGGTGGAATGGTGGAATGGTGTAGGATGACGGAGGAAAATGCAGTGAACATCAGAAAATTTTCATGGTGAGATTTGGCGGAGCACAACGAAATTTGAACGCAAATAATTGAAAATTGACCTTTGAACGAAATTTATAGGGAACAGATGAAAATGTGATGAAAACAAGTGGACTGGTAACGTGGCGGGACCGGGCGATGGCGGGGCTGACTTTAAATCCGGACCGTCCGATCTCAATAGGAGATCGACGGCTGAGAATGCAACAGAGGGCAATGGACAGTGGGCCAAGGGTACGACTGCCTTGGTTTAACTCCCGTGCATATTTGCGGCACAATGACCGTTGGATGGACGTTCGCAGATCGAACAGTGTATAGCGATATTGCGTTGGGGCCAACGCCGAAATTTAACGCGTGATGGGGGGGGGCGGTTTTCAAATAGTGCTCGGGACACGTGGCATGTGATGAATGGAATTGTTGTGAAATGGGAAATACCACTCAACCTCCAAACGTGGTGTGATAGAAATCGGTGGTTTTGCACAGTACTCGGGCGTGGGGACCACGGCGTGGCGCTGGCTGTGAAGACCGTCCAATCTAAACAGATCGACGGCTGATAACGCACCCGATAGAGATCTGTGATAAGCGCCTTCTGCCTTGGTGCCTAGTCTTGGCACCGAGTCACGTGGTGGAAAAGGGCAAGGGGTTAGGGCCGAAAGATGCTAAGCCCAATTACATGGAAAATATGGTTTTCGGCCCACTTTTGGTGCATTTCAAGGCTAGGAAAAGGTCACGAAAGAGGGCATAAGGGGAAATTAGGCCGAACGAGGGGTATATGTAGGATTAATAGGGGATTTTGGGAGGATTTAGGGGGTAAGAGGAGAATTTTGACAATGGGAAAAGGGATGAAATGGAGCATTCTGCAGAGGTACAAGGGCAAATAAGGGCCTTTTGGAGCACAATTTTTCATCATCAGTGAGGCTTATTGACTCAAGAACAGCAGAGGGAAACAATCAAAGGGCAAGGAACCTAAAGAGGCTTCAAGGATGATGTGTTTTCAAGATAAATGCATTCCTTGAAGGCTCATAAAATAAATTAGCCCCTTGCTTGCTTGTCAAGGAGTTTATAGGGGGGCTAACAGTGGCTCCACATGGGGATGGCTTCTTCTTGAAGGAGTCAAGAATTCAGAAATGATCTTTGGTGTAGGCCATATGCTTGCTTCTTGAGCCACCTTTCTTCTTTGATTTTCAGCTGCCACAATTATGAAGACATCAATTTAGCAGAAAACTCTCCCAAGCATTCTACCTACCCATCCTACAATCCTATCATTTTTTCTTCTAGGGTGCATTTGAGCTAGCAGACCCTTTACATCATTTTTATTTTTTACAAACAAGAAAATAAACCTATTCTATTTCTACCCTTATGACTCCATGAGACCAGATTAAATTGTTGGTCTCACATGTTTCTCTACCTATTCTAACATCTACTGGGATTAAACTGTCCAGCAGATTTCTTCTCTACATTCTACAACAGAAATTTTAAAACATTCAAACTAGGATTAGACAGTCTAGTTTGCTGTGGATCCAAGGCATAAAGATAGTTGCACATGGATGAAAACTTGCAGAAAATTGCGAACAAAATTTTGAAGGTTTGAAATCTGAAATTTTGAAGCAACCTTATTTCTTTTGTGACTCAAGTTTTGAGCTTGTTAGAGTCACTTTCTCTTCTTCCTTCAGCTCTGGTTTCGGGCATGTTAGAGATGATCCCTTTCTTTGCCTACTGGTTCAGATTTTGAGCATGTTAGAACCAGCTGTTTTATTTCTTTGGCTCAGGTTTTGATCATATTAAAGCCAATCTTTTGCACTCTAGAGGTTCATGTTTTAAACATGTCTGAACCTCTCCTTTCTCTCTGGTTTTTTGGAACATTTTCTCTTTTTTTGAAAATGAAACACTACAATGGTATGTACAATGGAAATGGAAACTAGAAATTGAAAATTAGCAGAAGTAGTGTTTGAGCATCCTACCATTGACAAGACCCCCAAACAGCTCTGTGCGTAGAAAAAAGGCATTTGGACCCACAGTGGCCTGGATGATGTAGGGACCTTGCCACAAACTGTCAAAATTGCTGTGCTTTCCTTTGTCCTCTCTCCTTGAGTCCCACCTTAGAACTTTATCTCCAATTTTGAAATCATAAGCCTTAGTTCTTTTGTCAAACAACTTCTTTATGTTCTCCTAAACTTTCACTGCTCTGTTGTAGACCTCTTCCCTTGTTTGTTGGAGGTGAATTTTTTGGTTTATTCTCCTCACCATGCTATCTTCTTCTGTCTGTATCTCTTGGAAAAGTTTGATCACTGGTATTCCAAGGCTGGTTGGAAACACTGCTTCTATCCCATAGACGAGCTGATATGGTGACATGCCAATGGATTTCTTTTTTGTAAGCCTGTCAACCCACAAAGCATGCACTAACTTGTTATGCCATGACTTTTTGTTCTCTTCCAGCAGCGTTTTGATGATGGTCACCAGGCTCTTGTTTGATGATTCAGCTAAGCCATTACCTTGTGGGTAATAGGCAGTTGAATGACCGAGTGCTATTTGATACCTGTGACAAAAATCAACCATATTCTTGGATCCAAAAGCAGCAGCATTGTCAGTGATTATTTTCCTTGGACAGCCAAACCGAGAGAGGATATGACCTTCTAGGAAACTAATGATGACTGAATCTATGGCATTCCTTGTAGGTATGGCCTCTATCCGCTTCGTGAAGTAGTTTGTGGCTGTTAGGATCCATTTTTGTTGTGCAGAAGAAGCAAGGTGAATTTCTCCTATAAAATCTAGGCCCCATTGCACAAAGGGACCTTCAACAGTGATGAGTTGTAGCAGTAAGGCGATGAGCTTTCTTTTTCCTTCAAAAATATGGCATTTGTGGCAAGCAATTATCATTTTATGGATATCATTGAAGAGTGTAGGCCAATAGTAGCCAACTCTGAGTATTTTGTTTGCGGTGGCTTTCTAGTTCAGGTGGCCTCCACACTCTCCTGCATGGAATTCTTGTTTAATCCTTTCTGCTTCAGACTCATGCAAACATTTAAGCAATAGGCCATTTTCATTTTTCCAGTATAAAAATTCATTCATTATGCAATAGCTTATAGCCTTTAGTTTGAGGAATCTGGCCTTGGTATTTGACAGTTTAGGAGGGGCATTGAGATGTGTAAGCACATACAGAATGTCAGAATACCAAGGAGAGCTCTGAAACTTCTCCTCAACAGTGGGATCAGGCAATCCCTGTCGCTCATCCAAGGCATCTACCATGTTAATGTCAAGGGCTTGTAGATTTGTTTCGGCCATTATTTGAGCTAAGCCCTGACCTTTGATCAACTTGGTGGGTTTTATCTCAAGGTCGTACTCTAAGATCATAGCAATCCATTTTCCCCTCTTACCATCTGGGTCTTGGGACAAAATGTCTTTAACCACTATATTTGGCACATAGGCTATGGTGTGGGAATGCAGGATGTGCATCCTAAAGTATTTCAAGGCCTTAATCAGAGCATAGGCTTGTTTTTCCATTATGTTGTAATTCAAGGGTGCGTCTCTCAAATCTTTGCTGAAGAAAGAAATGGGTTGTTCCATTCCCTCTGGGTTTTTCTGCAGTAGGACTGCAACTACTGTATGCTCATAGGAAAATGAAAATATCAGGAAATCCTTTGAGAAATATGGGCTGATCAAGAAAGGAGCCCAGGTGAGTACAAGTTCAACTGATTCAAAAGATTTCTTAGCTTCAACAGTCCATTTCACTCCTACACCTTTCCTTAACATGTTTTTCATATTCCTAAGGTGTTATGCTAAGTTGGGAATAAACCTCCTGAGGAAGTTGATTTTCCCAATGAAGGATTTTAACTCTTTGATGTTCCTCGGGTGTGTGATTTGTAGTATTCTCTCAACTCTCTATGGGTCAATCCTAATCCCTTTCTCGGATATGATGTGGCCAAGAAGCTTACCTTCTTGCAGCCCAAATACAGTCTTTTTGGGATTCAACGACAAACCAAACCTTCTACATTTTTCAAACACTTTCCTCAGATGTTTTATATGTTCTTCATCAGTCTTGGAGTAGACTGTTATGTCATCCAGATAGATGAAAATGAAGTGTCATATTTCATCTGAAAAGGCTATGTCCATTGCTCTTTGGAAGGTTGCACCAGCGTTCATCAGTCCAAAGGGCATCTTTACATACATAAAAGTGCCCCATGGAGTGGTAAAGGTTGTCTTGAGTTGGTCTTCTGGGATTACTAAAACTTGGTTGTAACCTGAAAAACCATCTAGAAGGGAGATCCTTTTTGAGCCTACTATCCTCTGAAGGATGTGTTCCATTTTTGGAAAAGGGTAATTGTCTTTGAGTGAGGCTCTATTAAGATTCCTAAAATTAATACATAGCCTGATCTCCCCTGTTTTCTTTCTCACAGCCAATAGGTTTGATACCCAATCAGAGAACCTCACAGGCATAATTATACCTGCCTCATACATCTTCTTAATCTCTTTTTCCACTGCAGGCAATTGTTTTGGGTTTATTCTGCGAAGTTTTTGTCTAAAGGGCTTCTGATTTTCTTTCAAGGGTATTTTATGCTGTATGATGTTTGTTTCATAGGCCTTTAAGTCCTCATAGCTCTAGGAAAACACATCAATGAATTCCTTGAATAGGTCAATGTATTTCTTCTTCATGTTTGTTGTCAAGGACTTAGCCAATTTAATCACCTTGGGTTTGTCTTCAGTGCCTATGTTTCATTCCTCAACCTAAGAGTCTGCATGTTCTATAGTGGGATTTTTTGCTACATCATCAAAGTCAAAAAGGTCCTCTAAAGGTGCCAGACCTCGGGGTATGTTCTTATCTTTGGTCTGTAGCACCTCTACTTCTTCACTATATGTGTTTTCACATTTTTCGTTTGGATTTCCAATCCGTTCATTTAAAGTGTTTATTTCTATGTTACAGGGTGGTTCTTCCTCATTTGAGGACTCTTCACTTAGGCAGCTACTATCATATTTAGAGTCTGAATCAGAAAATACAAACTCATCTCTCCCTGCCAGGAAATCTTCAATCTGTTTATCGCCCTCAAAGACCTGCCAATATTTTTCATTGTCCAACACTGCAGGTCTGAATTTGGTCTGAATGATGATCTGTTGGTCACTGGGAGGCTTATGATATGAACTAGCCATGCACGCTAATACATTTGCAATTGCATTCTGGCTCCTAGGGACAAACACCAGCTCATATTCTACAAAGGTTTTCAATAAATCCATAGTGTCATTCCTATATGCCCTCAGTCTAGGATGTTTCGCTGTGTATTCACCATTCACCTGTTTAATGATCAACTCAGAGTCCCCACGCACAATTATCCTATGGGCTCCTAATTTTCTCAACAGGTTTAAGCCTAGGATAAGAGCCTCGTACTCTGCAATATTATTTGTACATTTTAAGTGCAGGTTGCAAGCATGGCTCTTTGCATAATCACTCTCTGTGTTATGTATCCACACTCCTGCTCCTGCAGTTCTCTTGGTGCATGACCCATCGAAATTCATTTCCCATAAGGTTTACTCTGAGTTTCTGTTTCGTCGAACTGTTCAAGGTTTTCTACATCGTCCTTCTCGGAGTCTAGAGTGACCATTATGTTAAAGTTCATGGGCTCTGTTTCATTGTGTGTATCTCTATTTTTTAATCCTAACTCCCCTAAAGATTCATCATTGCAAAGAGAGATAGAAAAAGAGGCAGCAAAGATGTAGAGAGGTAGCAGAGAGGCAGCAGAGACCTACATAGAGCTAGAGATATCTGAAGAGCTACAGAGGGTCGAGCAGCTGTGAAAAGGGTCAATTGAAGAAGCAACTCAGTAGAGACAGGGCCATTTGAAGAAGCAGGGCATCAAAAAGAAGAAGCTCAGGCTGAAAAATATAGAGAATACAGAGAAACAGAGAAACAGTCCTGCACTGACATGCACCACCTGTGCATTGTCATGCATAGTAACTGAATGCAGAGAAACAGTCATGCCGAATAGGGTTGGAATGGTAACAATGAAGGTGTTGAAGAAAAGTGGTGGAAGAATTCTCTGTTTATATTCGAGGGATATTGAAACCCTGTCTGTTGAAACGTATGCCATTGTTGAATGAAAAGAACAAAGTGAAATCAAAGTTATAAAGTTGAAAGCGGAACCTTGAGCAGAGTGCGGAACCATGAATTAAACGTGAATAGTGAAAGCAGGTTTGAGTCCAAAACCAGCGGTATCACGCTCTGGAAAAATGGTGTTAGCCCCCTTATGAAATTTTTGACAAGCAAAACAGGGGGCTAAGTTTGTTGTTGAGCCTTCAAGGAATGCATTTCCTCTGAAAACACATCATCCTTGAAGCCTCCTCTTGTATTTTTTCCTTTGACGAAGTCCCCTCTGCTGATTTCCATCATAAAGCCTCTCTGTTTGTGAAGAAATGCCCAAAGGCCTCCTTTTCCCTCTTATTTCATTGCCCCTAAGCCTTTGTTTTTCATCCTTTGTCCCCCCCTCCTATTTTCCCTTTTTACCCTCTCAATCCTCCCAAAATCCCCTTAAAATTCTACCCTTACCCTTTGTTTAACTTTTTCCCCTTTCCCTCTCTATCGTTCCCTTCCTTGGCTTTCAAATTCCACCAAAATGGGCTAAAACCCACTTTTCAACTTTGTAATAGGCCTTAGCCCCTTACCACAAACCCCTTAACCACTTCCCCACATGTGCCCCAGTGCTGGGACCAAGCGCTTAAGTCCCAAGTGCTAATCACAATCGGAGCATCGGGCAGGTGCAATTCCCTTGCATCATTGAAAATCTCCGATGCGATCGCCTCTGGTCTATAAGTCCCGCGATGTGATCAAAGCCGTTGATCTACCGTGAAGATCCAATGGCGGGCCGCTAATCGCAAGATATTCAATCGCAACCCTTACATTTTCCCCTCAGATCAGTCCATCGCAAAAAACTTGCGATGCGATTAATCGCACCTTGTCTTCCGATTCCCCCGATCCGCTTCTCCACCGTCGATCTTCCCGTCGGATCGGACGGTCTAGCACCAATCGCACCCTCCGCCCGTTCGCAAGTCCTTTCTTCTGTCTCCCGACCCAATCCTGGCCATTCATTTCCTCGTCGATCCAACGGCCAGCGCTCAATCGCAAGTCCCCTTCTGATCGCAATCGTAAACCTTCCTGTCCGACTCCCGATTGCGATCTCTCGATTCAATCCTAGCCGTCCGTCTCCCTGCTGATCCTACGGCTCAGCGCTAATCGCTTCACACCCACCGCGCCTCCCGTTCCTCCCTCCGATTGAATGTGAGCCGTCGATCTCCCCGCCAGATCGGACGGTCAGCGCTCAATCGCGCCCCGACCTTCGATCACAATCGCAAGCCTTCCCGTCCGACTCCTGATTTGATCCTATCCGTCAGTCTGATCAACGATCCAACGACTATCGCTTGTCCCTGATAATTGCAACCAGAAGTTTCAATGTATATCACCTCTGTCCCCCTCCGATTGCAATTGCCCGATTTCATCTCGACCGTCCATCCTCCCCTGATCTAACGGTCAAGATCTAATCGCCCTCCACCATGACCGGGTCCCACTTTCACGCCTCCATTCATTTTTTTTTGTGTTTTCCTGTGTAATTCGCCCAAATTATAATCTTCGGGCTCTACACTATGCTGTCATTTCTCCGCCATTTTCATTGTTTCTCAACTGTTCTGCCACCATTCCTCCGCCTCCGCAGCATTTCTTCTGCCACCATTGCCCGAGTTTGTAACAGAGTTATTACGTTGTGCGGGTAACACAAAGAGGTCTATTCAGCATTCTCCAGCGAATTAGTAGGAAGGATTCAGAAGGGGTTAATGCTATTGTGGATATTATTAATATTTGACCCCGCAATTCAAAGGAAGGCTCAGTTTGAAGACTTAAGCACACGCAACTGTCTTATCTGTGTTTAATGCTCAGCATAGCACTCTTCTCTTAGAAATACCCCATTCCCACAGTGTTCTCCATACCTCTCGAGCCCAGGAAAGTCAAATACACTGACAGAGCTTCTTTAAGACTTTCCGGACAACAGTAATGAGGTATGGAGAGGCCCGAAGACCTTCATCCAGTTCATTTATTCAGAAGGCAGCGCAAAGGTCCAGATGCCGTCAGGATTTAAAGAACATATCAGAGGTCAATCTTGGCCTAACAGAGTCTCCCAGAACAGATTACAAAGTACAGAAGAACGCCATTAAGCAAAATGGTTCAGTCCCCTCCGCCATTCTGTCTTAATTGATCTCATTCAATTTGTATCTACTCCTGTTGTTCTCTCTTTCTCTCAATTCTCCTATAAGAATCTTTGAGAACATATTGAAAAGGTTGTTTTTCGCTGCTGCCGTTGCTGTTAGAGGGATTCATTCGACTGTTAGAACAGTCTTGGGAGGGAATAGCAGAGTAGTTTTATGTAACAGGCTAGGAGGAGAAGTCTGGACTGTAACGGCCATTGAGCTATAGTGTACATGACTGGTTTTGCATCAATTAATCAAAGAACATTTCACAGGATCCTGGTCTATTACTATTGGTGATGTTTTTCCTCGCTTTGTTTATTACATTTTCATACTGTTTCATGTTCTTCTGGTAGGCAACAGAAGTATAACATAGGATTCACCCTTGGTAGGTTCCCTATGTTTCCTGCTCTCCCTACCTTTAATGTTTTCTACTTTACGTGCTATCCGAGAATTGATTTCAGTTGATTTAACCAGTGTAGTGGATGATATTGCCTACTCTCTGATGTATGATTTAAATGAATCAGTTCTTAGATGTTCTTATTGGGTTTAAGCTGGAAGGTTTGGGAACACTGGGGATGAGTGTTAGCCCTGTCCACTAGGATCCTTGTGCGACCAGCTGGCCTTTCTAAGATCCCTTCTGTTAAGATTATCTCTGTTTTTCCCTTGGAGTTGCTAAAGCAGACCTGGAGTTAAATGACCTCTGGTCCGATCTATAAGCAGCCCCTTCGTCCCTCTTTGAGAGCTTCCTTTGAGTATGTCCAAGCAGGTCTGGAGTTAAATGACCTCTGGCTTGATCTATAGACAGAAATTGGGTTGTATTTCCTTCTTTCACCTTCTTCCTTAATGTTCCATTCCACCATCTGCCTAAAAATACCCTTTAGTGTAGATGACTTGCCCTTTGAAAGCCTTGGCTAGTTGTTGCATGTAATTCTCCTTTCATGACTCCATAGCCCAATGGATGGCACTTTCTTAACCTATCCTCTTTGCTGAAACATCCTGCTGCTCTGTTCCTTTCCTCCCATTACTTTCTCAGTCCATGATCTCATGACCAACCCAGCAACCAACCAACCAAATTATTTAAAACCCCCCTTCGTGCTTCATAACTAGCCTAACATCTCATTTGAGCTTCAAAGATATATCATTCTTTGTTTTATTGGAGAGATCCCTCTCCGGGTCCAGGAGGGCTAGATCCTAGGGCCCCAAAGTGGTTTGATGTTGTATCATCTTTTGTTATTGCCAAATCTGCCAAAACATGAGAACCCCAACAAGTGGTAAAGAGTTTTTTGTCAAAAAACGCGATATCATAAACTGCGTGACGCGTGGAAATAAGCAGTTTTTAAAAACCGTTTATATCGCGTTATTTTGGAGAGTTAAAGATCTGCCATGGAAAAAATGCGATAAGCATTATATTAGTTTGATCTGGAGCAGAGGAGATCCAACAGTATGTGTGTTTCGATCTGCGTGGAGGTTAGTAAGTCGCAAATCAATGGTGGAAAACTTTAAATCGGAGCTTGATGAACTATGGATTGTTGGATCCGTTTGGCAATTGGTTAACAGAGGTTAAGAGGTAAGAACTATTGTGGGCCCATAAAATTTGATGTTAAAGTGCTTGTGACGTGCAATGGAGAATGTTATGGCCAAAGGCCTATTATAAGGTTTGATATAAATGAATTCACATTTCATAAGGCGGGTTTTGGAATATTAAAATTTCTTAACAATTGGATTGGTGTCGGAATATACACTAAGGTATATATATATATATGATATAGCCGAATGTTAATATGTTGCATGGCTTAGTTTATGTTGGGAGCGGAAGTGTTAAATGAGATGTGGGGCCCGAATATTTCGCATACGTTAGCGCTTGGGTTTAAATCCAAAGGTGTGGGTTTGTTATGATGTTCTAACATTGGGTTGGAGCATAATATATGTTGATATATATTATGGTTGGATATATAATAATAGAGCCATGAGTATATGCGTGAACGATAAGCCGGTAAGTTAACGTGGGACCCAGAACTTTAACATAGTCGGAGTTTCGCATGAAATACCATGGAATATGAATATAGCCCAAATATGTTAATAAAAGGTGAAGACTTATAGTTGACATATATATATGTGTGTGTGTGTGTTGGGCGAAGATTTATTGTTGGTTTAATATATGCCGAAACTAATATACAATATAATTTGAATGCAGTCAAATTATATAAACCTTGATGAATGTTTGATATGCGGGTGAATAGAGTTGTGGGCCCAAAAGTCCCTGTTGATATATGCATTAGTTTGTTGCTTTAACAAAGTCAACCAATGAACTTAAACCAAAGTTAATACGCTGCGGGGCCATATCAATTATATTGCTATTTGAACTTAAACCTAATGTTGTTGATAGAGTATGGAAGAGCATTGTATATGCGTAGTGGGGTCCACAGTGAACCATCACCTCGGCAGAGAACAAGTGATGCAGAGAGACGAACAGTTGA
Organism: Pinus albicaulis; assembly: GCA_034641835.2. Taxonomy (NCBI): domain Eukaryota; kingdom Viridiplantae; phylum Streptophyta; class Pinopsida; order Pinales; family Pinaceae; genus Pinus; species Pinus albicaulis. Next base: position 1,336,775,161 of record CM076574.1, read on the forward strand.
AAATTGCGATTGCGATTGCGATTGAGCGATTGAATGTCAGCCGTCGGATTTTATGAAGGATGGACGGCGAATATGTGAGTCACTTGATAGCTAGTGGGACCCTTTGTTCATCGCATCAGTGGAGATCTGATGGCCAAAGGCACACAAAACTGTTGGAGGATGCGATTTCGATATTGTGATCATGATAAAGAATGCGGACTCGATATGCTATGAACTGTGATTTTATGTGTTTGAGTTTTGGCTTTAAGGGAAACAAGGTGGGCTAGCTTTCTATTGATTAAAGGTTGATGTGCATATGAATATGCGTAATTAAGCTTATAAGCAAAGTATGGGACCCCATTAGCCCTTGCTTCGTATATATGCATATATCTATGCAGTGTGGGGTCAGCGCATTGGCGTGAAGGCAGAGCAATGGAACATGTCATTGAAGTTTACGATTGCGATTAATCGCATCGGAACTATCGCAAAGGAATTAATCGCAATCAGAAGTATCGGAGGTCGTTCATCGCATCGGGGAATAGAAAAAGTTCGGCTAGCAAGCCCGAAAGGGTGTTTTCTATGTTAAAAGGGTCTATTATTATATCAGCGAGAGTTATTTGAGTTATATAAAAAGGCAGTTATATATGCAGAAGATACACTACTGCAGTGAACAGGAGAGCATGCAAAAAACGAAAAAGACAGAGACAGCAGAAGAAAATACAAACACACGGTGATCCAAAAACTAAATGGCTTGATTTGAAATCCATATTGTAACTGAATGTAAATGTTTTCATTGATTTTATATTGTTTTTGATGCAAAGGCAAGTCTCCGTAGGAAAAGAAATATCCCACTGTAATATTGAAATGTATACAAATTGTAATATTTTTCTGAATATACTAGGCAAGAAAATGAGAAGGCAAAAGTCAAAGAGTCATGACTATTCACTTCGAATTCCCTGTGGAATGAAAACAGTCATGAGGTGAACTCTATAAATGATATCAAATTGATATGCATAGAGAGGTTATAGAATGCAGAAATGAAGCAGTGAGGCAGAGAAGAAGGAGAAGCTGATAGAGAATCTAAGAAGAGGCAGAGGTGATACAGGGCAGATATGAGGACTGATGAACAACAGAAAAGAAGGAATAGAACAGAGATGATATCTAGGTAAATTAGCAAGTGTTTTTCTTTGGAAAGAGTGAGGAAGTTGGAGCTTCCATATCAAGTTGTAGCTTGATAGATGTCAGTTGTAGCTGACTAAGGTAGGAGCCTCCTGTAGGTTGGTGCCTACAGAAAATTGGTGGGAGTTGGAGCTTCCTTGCAAGTTGTAGCTTGCAGAATTGAGGTAGGAGCCTCCTATGGGTTGGAGCCTACAAAAAATTAGTGGTGAGAAGGAGTTGGAGCTTGCCTTTGCATCACAACAATAATAAGATGTGGTTTTCTCCATTTATGGGTTTCCACTTATACCTGTTTTCTATATGCATGATGATTATGTGTTGATTCTCTGTATTTATTCTACTTAATACCTGCTGCTCAGTTATTATGATTATTGTTCCATTGTATATTAAGCTGATCACAAAATGATGATGTGAAGAGTATAAAAATTTTAAATCAGTGTAAAAAGAAAAGTTTTAAAAGTCCATGAATGTGTTAAACTGATTCACCCCCCTCCCCCTCTCAGTTTAACTAAGGGTTCAATAATTGGTATCTGAGCCAGTTCCTTCTGTATCAGTTTAACAACTAAAAGGAGATCCTAGGTCCCCAGGATGGCTAGTCAAGAAGGATGCTCAACCAATAAAGCCCCTTTGTTCACCGGTGCAAATTATGCCTTCTGGAGAATCAGAACGAGGACATACATAATGTCTCTAGGAATAGAAGTTTGGGTTGCTGTGGAATTTGGATATGCCCTAAAGTCGACTGACTCGGAAAAAGAAGCCAAAAAATATTTTGTAGCTAATGCAAAATCCATGAATGCACTCTTAAATGGACTACGTGAGGCAGAATTTATCAAAGTAATTCACAAAGAGACTGCCAAAGAAATTTGGGATACACTAGAAAACATCCATGAGGGAGAAAAAAAGGTGAAGATAGCCAAACTTCAAGTCTATAGAGCTAAGTTTGAAAATATAAAAATGAATGATGATGAAGACATTGCCAGCTTCTTTTTAAGGGTTGCAGAAATTGTGAATAACATGAAAGCTCTAGGAGAAACCATACAAGAAAGTGCAATTGTTCGAAATATTCTAAGATCTCTACCATCCTACTTTAACCCCAAGGTTTCAGCCATAGAAGAAACAGCGGATTGGGAAACTTTGACCATGAACCAATTACTTGGAAACCTAACAGCCTATGAGATGAGACTGCCACAGAGGAAGTCAAATGTGAGGGAGGCAGATTTCAAGACAGAGAAGAACAAAGAAGGAAAAGAAGATACATGCTCCTGCTCCGATGAAGAAGAGGCCAAATTTGTCAGAAGATTGGAAAGAGGCTCAGGCAAGTATAAAGGTAAACTTCCATTTAAATGCTTTAACTATTGAAGAGTTGGAAAACACACATCTAAGTGGCCTCACAAGAAGACAAAGAATCAGACTCAAGAATTAGAGAAAACCAGATCAAAGAACTGGTAGAAAGGGAAGAAATTCAATAGAAAAATATTTTATGCTCAGTAAGACAACAGTGCATCTAAAATCTCAGATGAATCCTCCAATGAATAGGGAACTTTAGAATTTGTATTGATGGCCAAGGAAGAGCTTGAAGAATTCCTTCTAGAAGATGAGGATGAAGGTGAAGTAGATCTTTAAGGGGAGCTAAGAAGTGCCATGGAGGAAATTGACAGACTTAAAATAAAATGCAGAAAACAGAAATACATTCTCCTCAAATATGTATGAGAAGAACAAACACAGAAGACCTCATTCAGTTGAAATTAGAGCTTGAAGAAGCCAAGAAGGTAGAAGACACTCTACTTAAGCAAATTAAGGATAAAATTCAGAAGCAAGAGAAATTGGAAGAAGTAGTGTGCCTGAGAAAGAAATTATAAAAATCCCAAAGAGAATTATTAATGAACACTTCTCAAATGAAAAACTCTAGACAGTTGTACCAAATTCTAAATGCTCAAAGGTCTCCTCTGATAAAGACTGGGATAGGCTATGAAGGAGAGACAAGCAAGATCAAGGTAGAAGATAACAGGAATATCATTTTTGTAAAAGCTGTAACGGATAATAAAGCAGCTCAGAAGATTCCTACAGATGTAGAAGCCAGTAAGAACATGATTTTTAAAGAAACAAATAGAAACAAGCAGCAACATGAAAGGGCAGAGAATGAGAGAATGAAACAATCAATTGTTAAAGGCTCATATGCTCCTAAGGATGAATTGAATAAATTTGGAAGCTATCAAAGAAGGTTATTTCCTCCTATGAGAAGGATCACTTGTTTTTTCTGCCACAAACCTGGACATAATACAACATTTTGTAAGACAAATCAAATCAGGACCAACCAACAAAGGATGCAAACAGTGAAAAGACTACCTCAAGCAAACTCATGGAGAAGACAATCCTTCATCAGGTATGCAAATTGTTTTTATGGATATTGTTTTTACTGTAAGGAATTTTGCCATTAAGTCATAGAGTGCAGAACATATGGACAAAGATTGATGTTCAAAACCTCAAGGAGGTTTATGAATCAAGGAGAATTTACTAGTACTCATACTTTAGCTAAAAATGTGATCAAATGCTGTGTATGCCATAAAATTGGACATATGTCTTCCCAATTTCTTCTCAAAGGATGTGGTCCATCTTCCCAGAATAGGTGCCAAACAAATAGTTTTCTGCAGTGGAAAAATAATTTGAATAAGTGTGACCTAGCTCTAATAGCCCAAGATCAGAAAATCCAATGGTATTTGGACAGTGGATGCTCAAAGCATATGACTGGAGATAGAAGAAATTTTATAACCTTTGATGAAAATAAATATGGAAATGTTACTTTTGGCAATGATAAAGCAGGAAAAATCAAAGAAAAGGCTTAGTCAGTCTAGATAATGGAAAAGGAAAGGCCCAAGATGTACTATTTATGGATGGGCTGAAAGAAAATCTGCTTAGTGTTAGTCAAATGTGTGATAAAGGCTGTGAAGTTATTTTTAGAGCACAAGATTGTGAAGTAAGATCAACCACCACAAGAAGGACCTTGATCAAAGGTATTCGAACAAAAAGTAATGTCTATATAGTGAAAGAAGAGAATGAAGCATGCCACCTAAGAAAACTTGATGAGTCATGGTTATGGCATAGAAGATTGGGACACCTTAACTTCGACCATATCATCAGTCTGAGTAAGAAGAAAGCAATCAGAGATATGTCAGCAATAAAGAAGCCTTCAAATACCATATGTAAATCTTTCCAATTGGGAAAACATACCCGTACATCCTTTAAGACCAAAGATGAGCTATCAATAAGTAGGCCACTTCAGCTTGTACACATGGACCTGTGTGGACCTTCAAGAACTAAAGCACCTAGTGGAGAATCATATTTCATGTTGATAATAGATGATTTTTCCAGAATGACATGGGTGGCATTTCTCAAATATAAATCTGAAGCACTTGAGAAATTGAAGATATTCAAGGCATTGGCAGAAAATCAAACAGGATGCAAGTTAAAGTGCATCAGATCAGACAGAGGAGGTGAATTCATAGACTATGATTTAGCAGACCTATGCAATGAGCATGGGATAAAACAACAGTTTACAATTGCAGGTACACCTCAACAGAATGGAGTGGCAGAGAGACAAAACAGGTCAGTACAACAAATTTCCATAGCCATGATGCAAGAAAGTAACATTCCCCAAACCTTCTGGGCAGAAGCAGTACACACAGCTGTGCACATTTAAGACCAAATAGTGACAAGACTCCTTACGAATTATGGCATGGTAAACCAGCATCAATCAAGCACTTTAGAGTCTTTGGAAGCAGGTGCTTCATAAAAAATAATGATGAAAAACTGGGGAAGTTTGATGCAAGAGCAGATGAAGGAATCTTTCTAGGATATGCATCCAAGAGCAAGGGGTACAGGTGCTACAACAAAACACTACATAAAATTGTGGAAAGCATTGATGTAAAATTTGATGAAGATCTACCCAATAGAACAAGAAGTATAAAATGCAGAAATCCTCCAGAAGATAATGAAGAAGAAAACCAAGAGAATGATGAACTAAGCCAGACAACTAAAGATATTGAATTAAACTCAAAAGCTCCCTCAAGACACACTCAAAAGAATCATCCAGAAGACCAAATCATTAGGGACAAGAGTGTGGGAGTCCAGACAAGAAGACAACTTACTGAACAAAAGGAAGAAGTTTACCTAGCCATGCTATCACAAACAGAGCCAAAGAAGTTTGAAGAAGCCAGCAAAGAAAAATATTGGGTGAACACTATGAATGAAAAACTGGAGCAAATTGAGAAAAAACAATACTTGGGAATTAATTGCAAGACCCTCTGGAAAAAATGTCATTGGCACAAAATGGATATTCAAGAATTAGACGAATGAATAAGGGCAGGTAATCAGAAATAAAGCCAGACTTGTATGCAAGGGATATTCACAAATTGAAGGTCTTGATTATGATGAAACATTTTCCCCTGTAGCCAGAATGGAAGCTATCAGAATGTTTTTGGCCTTTGCATGATACCATGACTTCAAGGTATATCAAATGGATGTGAAGTATGCCTTCCTGAATGGAGATTTAGAGGAAGAAGTCTACATGGAACAACCTGAATGATTCTCATTAACATATAAGCAAGACTATGTGTGCATATTAAAGAAAGCCTTATATTGGCTGAAACAAGCTCCTCGTGCATGGTATTCAAGGCTGGAAAAATACTTGCAAAAACAAGGCTTTAAGGGAGGAGGAGTAGACAACAATTTCTACATAAAGGCTAATGAAAATGAACTCCTGATTGTAGTAGTATATGTAGATGACATCATGTTTGGTAGCAACAAAGAGAAGTTAACAAAATAATTTGCTGAAGAAATGAAATTAGAATTTGAGATGTCTATGATTGGAGAGCTCACCTTCTATTTAGGACTTCAAATTCAACAAAAGAACACAGGGACATTCATCTCACAAGAAAAATACTTAAGAGAAATGTTAAAAAAGTTCCAAATGGAAGACTACAAACCTGTGTCAACTCCCATGATCATTGGATGCAAGCTATGTGCAAATGATGGATCTACATATATAGATCAAAGACTTTACAGATCCATGGTAGGAAGTCTACTATACCTAACTACCTCTAGACCTGACATTGTGTTGGCTGTAGGACATGTGACAAGATATCAAGTAGCACCAAAACAAAATCACTTACTAGCAATCAAGAGAATATTTAGATATCTACAAGGAGCTGCACATCATGGGCTATGGCATCCAAAAGGAAAAAACTTCACTTTGACAACATATAAAGATGCAGATTGGGCCAGCTGCGTGGATGACACGAAAAGCATGAGTGGAGGAGCATTCTATTTGGGAAAAATTCTAGTGGCAAGGCTAAGCAAGAAACAAACTTCCATCTCTCTATCTACAGTAGAAGAAGAATACATAGCAGCAGCAGCATGTTGCACACAAGTAATGTGGATGAAACAAACTCTCTAAGACATGAAGGTAAGCATTGATGAACCTATTTCTATCAAATGTGACAATACAAGTGCAATAAGTATATCAAAAAATCTTTCTCTTCACTAAAAAAAAAAGCACATCCCAATTAAGTACCATTTCCTCAGAGAACAAGTAGCACAGAAAGTAGTAAAGTTGGAATATGTACCAACAAAGGAACAAACAACAGACATATTCACAAAACCTCTTGCTAAAGAAACATTCGAATATCTAAGAGACAAACTAGGGGTAGTGTCTGCAGAGGCTACTCTCTGACATGAAAAAAAAAGCATCATTCCAGGGGGAGAACAGAAAATAAAACATCATTCCAGGGGGAGATCAGTCAACAAGGAGTGCCACAAAAGAGCCAGAGCAAGTGAGCAATGCATGGAACAGGTCCTCAAGATCAGAATATTATGGACAAGATTTGGAAACCAAACTAGGAATTGTGCAACCCTTTGCCATTGATGTCAAAGGGGGAGGAAAAGCAAGAAAAAGAATATAAGCAGAGGAAGTCCTGAAGGAAGTATAGGAGTATTGGTAGAATATTTCCATCAATTCCAAAGGGGGAGACTGTTGGAAATGTTGTCATTGATGGCAAAGAGAGCAACATAGAAGCAGAGAGATAGCAAAATAAAACTGACAAGGAGAACATTAGACATGAAGGAAGGCAAAGAGAGATGGCAAATATGTAGAGAGGTAGCGGAGAGGCAGCAGATACCTGCATAGAGCTAGAGAGATCTGAAGAGCTACAGAGGGTCGCGCAGCTATGAAAAGGGTCATTTGAAGAAGCAGCTTAGCAGAGAAATGGCAATTTGAAGAAGCAGGGCAGCAAAAATAAGCAGCCCAAGCTATAGAATACATAGAATAAAGAGAATATAGAGAAACAAAGAATACAGAGAAACAGAGAAATGGTCCTGCAATGATATGCCCTGCCAGTGCATTATCATGCACAGTAACTGAATGCAGAGAAACGGTCATGCAAAATAGGGTTGGAATGGTAACAGTGAAGGCATTGAAGAAGAGTGGCGGAAGCATTCTCTGTTTATATTCGAGGGATATTGAAACCCTGTCTGTTGAAACGTATGGCATTGTTGAATGCAAAGAACAAAGTGAAATCGACGTTATAAAGTTGAAAGCGGAACCTTGAGCAGAGTGTGGAAGCATGAATTAAACGTGAATAGTGAAATCGGGTTTGAGTCCAAAACTAGCGATATCGCGCTTTGGAAAAGTGGTAAAGAGTTTTTTGTCAAAAAACGCAATATCATAGACTGCGTGACACATGGCAATAAGCGGTTTTTAAAAACCATTTATATCACGTTATTTTGGAGAGTTAAATCTCTACCGTGGAAAAAATGCGATAAGCATTATAGTCGTTCGATCTGGAGCGGAGGAGATCCGACGGTATGTGTGTTTCGATCTGCGTGGAGGTTAGTAAGTCGCGAATCAATGGTGGAAAACTTTAAATTGGAGCGCGATGAACTGTGGATTGTTGGATCCGTTTGGCAATTGGTAAACAAAGGTTAAGAGGTAAGAACTATTGTGGGCCCATAAAATTTCATGTTAAAGTGCTTGTGACGTGCGATGGAGAATGTGATGGCCAAAGGCATATTATAAGGTTTGATATAAATGAATTCACATTTCATAAGGCAGGTTTTGGAATATTAAAGGTTCTTAAGAATTGGATTGGTGTCGAAATATACACTGAGGTATATATATATGATATAGCTGATTGTTAATATGTTGCATGGCTTAGTTTATGTTGGGAGCGGAAGTGTTAAATGAGATGTGGGGCCCGAAGATTTCACATATGTTAGCACTTGGGTTTAAATCCAAAGGCGTGGGTTTGTTATAATGTTCTAAAATTGGGTTGGAGTATAATATATGTTGATATATATTATGGTTGGATATATAATAATAGAGCCGTGAGTATATGCGTGAACGATAAGCCGGTAAGTGAACGTGGGACCTAGAACTTTAATATAGTCGGAGTTTCGCATGAAATACCATGGAATATGAATATAGCCCAAATATTTTAATAAAAGGTGAATACTTATAGTTGACATATCTATATATTGATATATGCGTTGGGCGAAGATTTATTGTTGGTTTAATATATGCCGGAACTAATATACAATATAATTTGAATGCAGTCGAATTATATAAACCTTGATGAATGTTTGATATGTGGGTGAATAGAGTTGTGGGCCCAAAAGTCCCTGTTGATATATGCATTAGTGTGTTGGTTTAACAAAGTCAACCAATGAACTTAAACCAAAGTGAATACACTATGGGGCCATATCAATTATGTTGATATTTGAACTCAAACCTAATGTTGTTGATAGAGTATGGAAGAGCATTGTATATGTGTAGTGGGGTCCACAGTGAACCATCGCATCGGCGGAGAACAAGTGATGCAGAGAGACGAATAGTTGAAAATTGCGATTGCGATTGAGCGATTGAATGTCAGCCGTCGGATTTGATGAAGGATGGATGACGGATATGTGAATCACTTGATAGCTAGTGGGACCCCTTGTTCATCGCATCGGCGGAGATCTGATGGCCAAAGGCACACAGAACTATTGGAGGATGCGATTGTGATATTGCGATCGCGATAAAGAATACGGACCCGATATGTTATGAACTGTGATTTTATGTGTTTGAGTTCCAGCTTTAAGGGCAACAAGGTGGGCCAGCTTTCAATTGATTAAAGGTTGATGTGCATATGAATATGCATAATTAAACTTATAAGCAAAGTATGGGACCCTATTATCCCTTGCTTCGTATATATTCATATATCTATGCAGTGTGGGGTCAGTGCATCGGCGTGAAGGTAGAGCAGTGGAACATGTCATTGAATTTTGCGATTGCGATTAATTGCATCGGAACTATCACAAAGGAGGTAATCACAATCGGAAGTCTTCGGAGGCCGTTCATCACATCGAGGAATAGAAAAAGTTCGGCTAGTGGGCCCAAAAGGGTGTTTTCTATGTTAAAAGGGTCTATTATTATATCACCGAGAGTTATTTGAGTTATATTAAAAGGTAGTCATATATGCAGCAGATACACTACTGCAGTGAACAGGAGAGCATGCAGAAACCGAAAAAGACAGAGACAGCAGAAGAAAAGACAAACACACGATGATCCAAAAACTGAATGGGTTGATTTGAAATCCATATTTTAACTGAATGTAAATTTTTTCCCTGATTTTATATTGTTTGTGATGCAAAGGTGAGTCTCCGTAGGCAAAGAAATATCCCACTGTAATATTGAAATGTATACAAATTGTAATATTTTTCTGAATATGCTAGGCAAGAAAATGAGAAGGCAGAAGTCAAAGAGTCATGACTGTTCACTTTGAATTCCCTGTGGAATGCAAACAGTCATGAGGTGAACTCTATAAATGATATAAAATTGATATGCATAGGGAGGTTAGAGAATGCAGAAATGAAGCAGTGAGGCAGAGAAGAAGGAGAAGCTGATAGATAATCTGAGAAGAGGCAGAGATGATACAGGGAAAATATGAGGATTGATGAACAGCAGAAAAGAAGGAACATAATAGAGTTGATATCCAGGTAAATAAGCAAGTGTTTTTCTTTGGAAAGAGTGAGGAAGTTGGAGCTTCCCTATCAAGTCGTAGCTTGATAGATGTCAGTTGTAGCTGACTTGTAGAAATTTGAATAATAGCTGAATTATTCACTGAGATTATCCTGATTACACACTATTTAAGCTTCATGCATAATACATAACCTCTTCTACAATTGATCATCAATTTGCAGAAATAGAAAACGTGCTACTTACAATACATTTCTCATCAAGCACATATAACACGGTATGTAATGGGAAATCTTGGGGAAATCTTACGGCTGAAAACTTCAACTATATGTATATTATGATAGAGAACATGTAACAATACATAGCACAAAGCTCTCACAACTCTCAGCACTATCTCTATGCTACACACAAAACTAGTTATGAAGATGAACAAGTCACAGGTTCAAATCTCCTCCACAAGTCTGCCTGCCTCTACTGCGCAATCCAAGTGAGTAATGAGTGAGATCCAAGTTCGAATCCCACTAGCTCCAACTGTGCAATCCTCATTGGCAATGTCAATCAATGTGTGTGCAAATCTCATGCACAAGTATAGTCACAACTGATAGTAGACTCACCCTTTCACCCACCTCTAACACTGGTCTCCACTGAACTGTTCATGCACTGCAGTTAAGTGATGTATTCTTTGGTTGATTTATGAGTTAATAATTAGTGAATTAATTAATAATTAATTCACACCACTCATCACTAGTGTATTTATCAGTTAGACTAAATACAACTAGTTCAACTAAGTTAAACCGAACACAACTCCACCAACTGTCTCATCAACTCCACCAAACTCTGCCACATGAGTTCTAACTGAAGTCAACCATGCAATAGCTCAACTAACCCCTAGGAAAAGCGTATTTCCTTCTATCAGCTGCATGTGCCACATCCAAGCATCAAATTGAAGTGCTCCAAGAGGAAAAGATAATGTTTATAGTCTAAATATTATTAAGGGTTAATAATATTTGACTGTTCTATTTTTAGCCCGGCAGTCTAAAAATAGAAACCGCCAAATGTCTAAAAATAGAGGTCCATCTATTTTTACCAACTCGACCAATCATCCATAAATAGCATCCTGCAACTCATAGACCATGATCCATATGTCTAAAAATAGACATAGTCTAAAAAATAGACTTTGCGCCAAAAATAGCCTGCGGGCCCACTTAGTGAAGGCGACTTCTTTTCACTAAGCTCCATCATCTTGTTGCATTTTCAACACTCCCTTTCAACAAGATATGGATTATCTGCAACCCCTATCTTGCCTCTATGGTATTCGAATTTTCTCCTGGTGAGCGCCTTCGTCAAGATATCAGCATCCTGATCCTCCGTGGGAATGTATGAAAGTAACATGATTCTCCGCTGCACATAATCTCTGATATGATGGTACCTGATGTCGATGTGTTTGGATCTATCATGAAATCTTTGGATTATTTGAGAGTTTAATGCAACTACGGTTATCATGATAAATCACAGTGGCTCAAGTGTGACAGAAACAGGCAGGCAGATCTCTTCCTCATCCATATAGCCTCGCATGCGACCAACTCGCGCATATAATCGGCCTCTCTTGTTGAGTGCCTGAATCTCTACTTCTGCTATACCAATAAAAATGTGTTGTCGACGATCTTTGAAGATCCCTCCAGATGTGCTCTTTCTGTCCGTTGGGCTCCCTGCCCAATCTGCATCAGTGAAGCCACAAAGCTTCACCTCATCCTCCTATCTGTACCACAAGCCATATCCCGATGTGCCTCTAAGATAATGCAATACATGCTTGCCTGCCTTCTAGAAGAGCTTGGTAGGCTTAACCATAGCTTGTGAAAGCCGGTTAATAGCATAGCATATATCGGGTCATGTATTGACCAGATACATAAGCAACCCCACCAACTGTCGATAAACAGTGGCATCCACTACCTTCGCTGAAGTAGCATCCTCCTTCCTCCAACCTCCAGGAAGAGGAGTATCAACAGGCTTGCAGCCATGCATGTTGAACTTCTCCAGTATTTCCCAGGCATACTTACCCTGACAAACAAATAGTCCATCACTGCGCTGCCAAATTTCCAATCCCGGGAAATAATGAAGGAGGCCCAAGTCCTTCATCTCAAACTCTCTAGCAAGATCCTCCTTGCATGAAAGTATCAACATCTCATCACGTCGAATCAAATCATCTACATACGGTAAATGATCGACAACTTACCCTCCACCACAGTACGGTATAGGTTAGGATCAACCTCACTCTTGGAGAATCCAAGTACGGTGAAACTCTTTGTCTATCCATGTGTACCAAGCATGAGGTTCTTGTTTCAACCCATACAATGCTCTCTTGAGTACGTACACATGTGACTCGGCTCTTGGGAATCTCAAACTCTTCAAGAATTTGCTCTATAGTGCACCTCCTCCTCGGCAATGAAGAGACACAGTCTTCACATCCATCTGATGAATGTGCCACCCCATCTGCGCTGAGAGAGAAAGAATCCTCCGTATGGAAGAATACCTTGCGACAGGCGCAAAGGTCTCCTCATAATCGATCCCCTCTATCTGTGAGAAGCCTCGGGCAACAAATATTGCCTTGTACTTCTCCACACTCCCATCAGCTGCCTGCTTCACTTTGTAGATCCATCTCGAACCCACCACTGATTTCCCCTCCAGCCTTGGGACAATCTCCCATGCAATGTTTCTGACAATCAAATCATACTCTTCTACCATGGCATCTAACCATGTGGGGTCCTCCACAGCTTCCTCGAAAGAGGATGGCTCTGTCACGACACATTTGCTCACAAGAGCCATGTATCCAGTGTACCGGTTTGGTGACTGTCTCTGTCTGCGCTGTGCTGTAGGTGGTCCTACAACCTTCTCTACATCTTGAGCCAGTCGCTCAGCTTCTGTAGTGCGCTTCTACCCTCTGATGGTTGGAGCTGCATGAGTGGTCTCTTCCACTCCATGAACTTCCTCTTGTGGTTGATCCACATCCTGAAGCTCATCCTTAGGAACTAATAGCTCCTCTTCTGCATGCAAGTGTGGCTCCCTCTCAAGCGAACACTTCATGGCTTTCTCCTCCTGAAATTTGATATCCCGTCGCACAATAGTCTTGCGACTATCTGGAAAATACACATGATAGTTGTGGGGCGTATCAGTGTACCCCACAAATATCCCAACCTCTGCGGTCGGCTCCAGCTTCTTCCTGGCATCCTTCGTCGCATAAATGTAAACAGGTGAACCAAAAATCCTCAAATGGGAAATATCAGGCTTCTTACCAAAAAACTCCTCCTCGGGTGTACTCATGCCAAGTATCTTGTGAGGACAACGGTTCTGCACATATACTGCAGTATTGCATGGCTCCGCCCACAAGTGAATGGGTAGGCCCTGATCATGCAACATCGCCCGTGCAGCACCCACGATCATTCTGTTCTTCTGCTCAGCAACCCCGTTCTGCTGTGGGTTATGAGGTGCTATGAGCTCTCTTCGAATCCCTTCTGCGCTGCAAAAGTCCTTGAATTTGCCAGAGATGAATTCACCACCATTGTCGCTCCTAAGAGCCTTCACCCGCTTCCCCGATTCCTTCTCCACCAGTGCCTTGAACTCACAGAACTTTGAGTATGTCTCGCTCTTCTTTTGCATGAAGAAGATCCAACACTTCCGAGAATAATCATCAACAAAGATCACATAGTACCTGTGCTTTTCTGTCGAATATACTGAGAAAGGTCCACACACATCTTTGTGAAATATCTCAAGGATCATCGTGGCACGACTATCCTTCTCGTGAAAGGTGGCTTTCACAAATTTTCCTAACGTACATCCCTTGCACTGATCTGACTGCACAAGAGTGCCCTTAGGAAGCCCAGTAGAAATCTGCTGCAGTATCTTCAAAGATCCATGGTGAAGGTGGCCCAATCTCCGGTGCCACAGCTCGCCATCATCCCGGCTCACCACTCCTTCTGCCTTGCATGCCATTGCTGCACAGCCAGCTACCTGCAATTGATACAGGTTCTTGACTCGAACCCCTATCTTCAGATTTCTCCAGTTGTCTTACTGCGCAGGAAAGCCTTTCCCTTGCTGAAGACAACATCATATCCCTTGTCTTCCAACATCGCCACAGAGATAAGATTCTTCTTCAATCCTGGAACATGCATCACTTCCTTCAATATGAAGGGTTTACCAGACTCCCCTCAAGGAAATGGTATCTATCTTGATCACTTCTTGTATCTACCATCGCCGCCCATCTCGATGTGCACTCCAGATCTTTCTCATCCCAGATCTTTCTCATCGAGATCGGAAAACATTGCTACAAATCTCGATCTCTGTCATGTGAAAAGGCACCTTGTCCAAGAACCAAACTGAACCCATCACACTTGATACCAAGCATGTGATCAGCGAAAAATCTAGCTCAAACTGCGGGGCTAAGGCCTCTCCCTTTGCAGATCCAACAACCTACTTATTTTTCTTCTTCTGCAGACAATTTGTGTCATAATGTCCGTGTTGGTGACAGTGAAAGCACTTCACCTTGGACATGTCCTTCTTCTTTCCTTTATGGGAATAGAAGATTTTGAGCTCTTCCCTTCTTTGCTTTTAAGGCCAAGCACAATTTTCTTCATTAGATGCCTTTGATGAAGATCCATCTCTGGTATTCCGCCTTATCTCCTCTTGCACAAGATCCGACCAAAGTCGCTCCCATCCTGGCAATTTCTCCCGACCATTGACAAAATCCTGATAGGCATGCCAACTCTTCGGAAGACCAAGGAGAGCCAAGCTCACAAATTCCTCATCATCTACAGTCACCCCCACACTTCCCAGCTCATCCCTGCATTGGATGAACTTCGTGAGGTACTTGGGCATACTGTCGCCTTTCTCCATCTTTATGTTTCTGAGTTTATCCTTGAGCGCCAAATTGCATGGAGAAGCTTTACCATGCAGGCTAGATACAATGTGATCCTTCACGCCCTCCAACAGAATCCTTCGACATTTTTCTGTCTTCTTTTGCCAAGCCTCAACTTGAGCAGCATCAGTAGGCTTTGGGACTTCAACATCTATGAACTCCTTCAACCCATTGTCATATAACACCGCCTCCATCATGTCCTTCCATGCAATATAATTCGAGCTGCCTTCAAGGGCATACTCCAATCGCAATCCGTTGAAAGACATTTTGTCTTCGACACCAAGAAAACACTGCTGCAAATTCGAATTCCACCAGCTCAAAACTCAACCGCTTCTGATCTGTGAGAACAAAGTATTTCTAGCACAGAGATCGACTGTAGGGGCATTTACTGGATTTTTCACCTTTCAAGGAAAGGATGAATCCGGAGGCTACCTGGCCCTCTTACAGACTCTGTCTACCGAAATAAAATGTAATCACTGTAATAGATCCAATGATCAATTTCGCTCTGATACCATGTAGAAATTTGAATAATAGACGAATTATTCACCGAGATTATCCTGATTACACACTATTTGAGCTTCATGCATAATACATAACCTCTTCTACCATTGATCATCCATTTGCGGAATTAGAAGTAGTCTCATGCGCACATTAAAACATAATCAAGCACACATATAACACAGTATGTAATGGGGAAAGCTTACAGCTGAAAACCCCCAATATTTGTATATTATAATGATAGAGAACATGTAACAATACATAGCACAAAGCTCCTCACAGCTCTCAGCACTATATCACATGCTACACACAAACTAGCTCAGACATGAACAAGTCACAAGTTCAAATCTCTTCCACCTGTCTGCCTGCCTGTACTGCGCAATCCAAGATGAATAATGATGAGATCCAAGTTCGAATCCCACTCGCTTGTACTATACAATCCTCATTGGCAATCTCAATCATTGTGTGTGCAAATCTCATGCACAGCTATAGTCACAACTGATAGTAGACTCACCCTTTCACCCACCTCTAACACTGGTCTCCACTGAACTGTCCATGCATTGCAGTTAACTGATGTGTTCTTTAGTTGATTTATGAGTTAATAATTAGTGAATTAATTAATGATTAATTCACACCACTCATCACTAGTGTATTTATCAGTTAGACTAAATACAACTAGTTCAACTAAGTTAAACCGAACACAACTCCACCAACTGTCTCATCAACTCCACCAAACTCTGCCACATGAGTTCTAACTGAAGTCAACCATGCAATAGCTCAACTAACCCTTAGAAAAAGCGTATTTCCTTCTGTCAGCTGCATGTGCCACATCCAAGCATCAAACTGAAGTGCTCCAAGAGGATAAGATAATGTTTATAGTCTAAATATTATTAAGGGTTAATAATATTTGACTGTTCTAGTTTTAGCTCGACAGTCTAAAAATAGAAACCGCCCAATGTCTAAAAATAGAGGTCCATCTATTTTTACCAACTCGACCAATCATCCATAAATAGCATCCTGCAACTCATAGACCATGATCCATATATCTAAAAATAGACATAGTCTAAAAATAGACTTTGCGCCAAAAATAGCCTGCGGGCCCACTTAGTGAAGGCGACTTCTTTTCACTAAGCTCCATCATCTTGTTGCATTTTCAACATAAATCAGTTTAAAAATAAATTTTTTAAAATTCCATGAATGTGTTAAACTGATTCACCCCCCCCCCTCTCAGTTTAACTAAGGGTTCAACAAATCTATACTTAGGAAACATTTTTAAGATATTAAAGACTACATTTCTATAGGCTCTCATCCAGAGATGCTTTGCTTGATATTCTCCTTTCATCTGCTTTATGACAAGCTCAGAATCACCATAAACAGAAATTATTTTTGCACCAAGTTTATTCAAAATCTTGAGACCTGTGATCAATGCTTCATACTCTGCTTCATTATTAGAATAGTCAAAAGCCAAATTATAAGAGCATTCTCTAACATTACTCGTAATTCGACCTGACTTATGAATGGGACTTATAATCCAAATACCAATACTTGCACCTTCCTTACCCAAGGCACTGTCGAAATCCATGCTTCAAAGGCCCTCTTCATCTTATAGATGCTGAAATTTAACTTTGGGTTCTGATTTACTTTGGCCGGTCACTTGATTTTTCTGTTCTGTATTGATTTGATGTTCTTCAAGAGGCTTTTCAGAAGAAGTCAATACTTCTTTATTTTTATCAAGAGCTTCTCTAAAACTCTTTGAAAATTCTGGCACATCTTCTACTACTACTATCTGATTATTTACATCATTCAAATCACCATCGTTATACAAAATAAAATATTCTAGATCTGTATGTACAGCCTGTATTGAATGATTGATAGGCTTCTCCTTACTAGCTATCATATATTTCATTTTCTTTTCCCGATACAATTTCCTCAATTTCCCGAAAACAGGAATAGTGGCATAGGAGAAGTCAAGTTGTAAAGTACCTTTGAGTTTAGGTCCCCATGATCTAGACAGTAGCATGCCGAAACGAGGTGGTATATTAGCCACCACCACATCCATCAAAACATTCTTGGCTGGGATTTGGTCCAAGGAAACCACTAAATCTTTGATGAGACCAATGCAGTGAACTCTATTAGAATCAAATGAATACAAATCATGATAAGGTTGGGTGATATACATGCCCAAATTTTCCATAATAGCCTTAGGCATCAAATTGTGAGAGGCATCGGAATCAAGCATAGCATTATGAAGTATGTACTCATGCAGTCTAAGGCTCAAATAAAAAGGAGGAACCTCACTCTCTTCTAATTGACCATCTATAGCTGGACCAAAAATGAGCTTGGGGTTGTCATCTTCAACATTAACCATATCGGACAAAGGATCAACTAGCAACATATTAGACACCTAATGTTTGTAATGACTATTCTTCACTAATTCTGTCAAAGGAATGGACACTTTCAATTTAGCTATTTAATTTTCTAAATTAAAAGTTGTGGCTTTATCTACCTCTTTGACAACAGGATCTCTTCTATCATTTTGATCCCTCGTATCATTTTTCTGTGTCCTCTTTAGTAGTTGAGCTTGTTGATGGCTAATTGATGTTGCTATGACTCTAATCTTCATGCTCTTTACCTTTTCTCTGATTATTAGGAAGATCATTCTTTACCTCTTTTCTTTTTTGAATGGGATTTACAAGTACATCTCTGCTCTTTAAAGAATATTGTTTCTATTGTGCACTCAAATCATTCATATACCCATGCTGGTAATCATCTGATTCTGTTTCCAAATCATCATCATTTTCCAAGATATAGTCTTCATCTTTTGGAGAATCCATATTTCCAGTATACTCTTCATCTTCAGTCAGGAAAATGGGAAAGCATTTTGTTGTAAATAAATGATTTGTTTCAACCACCGAATATTCCTCTTCTTATTCTTCCACTTCTTGGATATAATTATGTTGTAATGGGGTCCTAATCTGTTGTTTTTTTGTTTTTTGGTCAGGTGCTTTCTGCTCTCTCTACTTAATTCGAAACTAAGGTTGTTGCCCTCTGAAATTTGGATTTTGGATCTGTGGTTCAGGTCTATCTGAGATAGACAATTGATCAACCATTTTCTCCATAGTTCGAAGTAATGAATCCATTTTTGAATCAGAAGTAGATGTCTCCTCTTTGATGATCACCCTCTTTTCTAATCTCATCCTTGTTGTCTTTGCTAGCAAATTCACTTCCACACTTACGAAATTCTTCTGCATATCTGCTAATGTTGTACGATCTTGTTCACGCAGTTGATATGCCATATCAATATCAAATCCATCCGGAAATTTGACCAAATCCAAACCATCCAGTGGTTTGATATGTGCAGGAAGAGAATTATACACTGCATTAAATCTCACAAAATAATCTTTAACAAACTCACCAACATTCCTTTTGATGTTCTCATATTCAGACAGGATTTGAAGGGGATTCTTCTTTTCTTCCCATATTTCTACAAACTGATGATGCAAAACTTCTAAGGTATCAATAGTGGCTTCTAGTAGAGCTCTGAACCATTTTCTTACTTCCCCTCCCATAATTTGTGCAAAGAGTCTCATTTTCACATCCTCTATATCATTTTCATGAAGGTCAAAGAAGTCATTCATCTTATTTATGTGCTTTTGAGTTGTCATAGGCTGAGTATTGTCAAAAAAAGGGATTTTAGTTTGATAATCTGCGGGCATAGCACCCAGGTTCTGAGGGAGAACGAGGGGGTAATATCTTGCAGCCATGATGACTGGAGGTGGAGGATTTATAACAAGTATTTGGATGCCTGATGTGGGAGGATTGATCACTGGTTGAGTAGTATGAACAACATATGAAGAAGGAGGTGGGGGAAAAGGAATATGTTGGGTAACAGTAGATGAAATGTTAGTAGAAGAAGCTGAAATCTAAGGTTTGCTTCTCACCCAAGAATTTACTTGTGAAGAATAGTTTTACAGATATTTAAGAACTTGTAAAAGTTGTGTCCCTAATTGTGACCATGATTGAGAGTGTGAAAACAGATCTTCAATAGGACGGTGGAAGGGAATAGAGGAATCAACAACTGTTTTGTCAATCTAACTCAAATATTTACACCGGAATAAACTTTGTTCAAAATTTATATCAAATTCAATATCTTACCCTCTAGCATTGTTACCCTGTACAGAAGGGATACATGGACTAAGATTCGTACACCAAAGAAACCTCCAATCTAGCATTGTTACCCTGTACGGAAGGGATACATGGACTGAGATTCGTACACCACAGAAACCTCCAAACTAGAATTGTTACACTATACGGGAGGGATACATGGACTGAGATTCGTACACCACGGAAACCTCAAATCTAGCATTGTTCCCTATACAGAAGGGATACATGGAAAAATATTCGTACACCACAGAAATCTCCAATCTAGCATTGTTACCCTGTACGGAAGGGATACATGGACTGAGATTCGTACACCACAGAAACCTCCAATCTAGCATTGTTACCCTATACGGAAGGGATACATGGACTGAGATTCGTACACCACAGAAACCTCCAATATAGCATTGTTACCCTGTACAGAAGGGATACATGGATTGACATTCGTAGACCATAGACCCCTCCAATCTATCATTGTTACCTTGTATGGAAGGGATACATGGACTGAGATTCGTACACCACAGAAACCTCCAATCTAGCATTGTTACCCTGTATGGAAGGGATACATGGACTGAGATTCGTAGACCACAGAAACCTCCAATCTAGCATTGTTACCCTCTATGGAAGGGATACATGGACTGAGATTCATAGACCATAGAAACCTCCAATCTAGCATTGTTACCTTGTACAGAAGGGATACATGGACTGAGATTCGTAGACCATAGAAACGTCCAATCTAGCATTGTTACCCTGTATGAAAGGGATACATGGACTAAGATTTGTGCACCACAGAAACCTCCAATGTAGCATTGTTACCCTGTACGGAAGGGATACACGGACTGAGATTTGCGCACCACAGAAACCTCCAATCTAGCATTGTTACCCTGTACGGAAGGGATACATGGAATGAGATTCGTGCACCACCGAAACCTCCAATCTAGCATTTTTACCCTGTACGAAAGGGATACATGGACTGAGATTAGTGCACCACAAGAACCTCCAATCTAACATTGTTACCCTGTACAGAAGGGATACATGGACTAAGATTCGTGCACCACAGAAACCTCCAATCTAGCATTGTTACCCTGTACGGAAGGGATACATGGACTAAGATTTGTGCACCACAGAGACCTTCAATCTAGCATTTTTACCCTGTACGGAAGGGATACATGGACTGAGATTCGTGCACCATAGAAACCTCCAATCTAGCATTGTTACCTTGTACGAAAGGGATACATGGACTGAGATTCTTACACCACAAAAACTTCTAATCTAGCATTGTTACCCTGTATAGAAGGGATACATGGACTGAGATTCGTACACCACAAAAAACTCCAATCTAGCATTGTTACCCTGTATGGAAGGGATACATGGACTTAGATTCGTACACCACAAAAACCTCCAATCTATAATTTTTACCCTGTACGGAAGGGATACATGGACTAAGATTCGTACACCACATAACCCTCCAATCTAGCATTGTTACCCAGTACGGAAGGGATACATGGACTAAGATTCATACACCACAGAAACCTCCAATCTAGCATTGTTACCCTGTACGGAAGGGATACATGGACTGAGATTCGTACACCACAGAAACCTCCAATATAGCATTGTTACCCTGTATGGAATGGATACATGGACTGATATTCGTACACCACAGAAACCTCCAATCTAGCATTGTTACCCTATATGGAAGGGATACATGGACTGAGATTCGTACACCAGAGAAACCTCCAATCTAGCATTGTTACCCTGTACAGAAGGGATACATGGACTGAGATTCGTACAACACAGAAACCTCCAATCTAGCATTGTTACCCTGTACAGAAGGTATACATGGACTAAGATTCGTGCACCACAGAAACCTCCAATCTAGCATTGTTACCCTGTATGGAAGGGATACATGGACTGAGATTCGTGCACCACAGAAACCTCCAATCTAGCATTGTTACCCTGTACGGAAGGGATACATGGACTGAGATTCGTGCACCACATAAACCTCCAATCTAGCATTATTACCCTGTACGGAAGGGATACATGGACTGAGATTCGTGCACCACAGAAGCCTCCAATCTAGCATTTTTACCATGTACGGAAGGGATACATGGACTGAGATTCGTGCACCACAGAAACCTCCAATCTAGCATTGTTACCATGTATGGAAGCGATACATGGACTGAGATTCGTACACCACAGAAAACTCCAATCTAGCATTGTTACCCTGTATGGAAGGGATACATGGACTGAGATTCGTACACCACATAAACCTCCAATCTAGCATTGTTACCCTATACGGAAGGGATACATGGACTGAGATTCATGCACCATAGAAACCTCCAATCTAACATTGTTACCCTCTATGGAAGGGATACATGGACTGAGATTCGTACACCACAGAAACCTCCAATCTAGCATTGTTACCCTGTACGGAAGGGATACATGGACTGAGATTTGTACACCATAGAAACCCCCAATCTAGCATTGTTACCCTGTATGGAAGGGATACATGGACTGAGATTCGTACACCGCAGAAACCTCCAATCTAGAATTGTTACGCTATACGGAAGGGATACATGGAATGAGATTCTTACACCACAGAAACCTCCAATCTAGCATTGTTACCC
Source organism: Pinus albicaulis (assembly GCA_034641835.2). NCBI lineage: Eukaryota > Viridiplantae > Streptophyta > Pinopsida > Pinales > Pinaceae > Pinus > Pinus albicaulis. Next base: position 1,336,797,515 of record CM076574.1, read on the forward strand.
TGTACGGAAGGGATACATGGACTGAGATTCGTTCACCACAGAAACCTCGAATCTAGCATTGTTACCCTGTATGGAATGGATACATGGACTGAGATTCGTACACCACAGAAACATCCAATATAGCATTTTTACCCTGTACAGAAGGGATACATGGACTGAGATTCGTACACCACAGAAACCTCCAATCTAGCATTGTTACCTTGTACGAAAGGGATACATGGATGGATATTTGTACACCACAGAAACCTCCAAGCTAGCATTGTTACCCTGTACGGAAGGGAGACATGGACTGAGATTTGTACACCACAGAAACCTCCAATATAGCATTGTTACCCTGTATAGAAGGGATACATGGACTGAGATTCGTACACCACAGAAACCTCCAATCTAGCATTGTTACCCTTTACAGAAGAGATACATGGACTGATATTCGTACACAACAAAAACCTCCAATCTAGCATTGTTACCCTGTACGGAAGAGATACATGGACTGAGATTCATACACCACAGAAACCTCCAATCTAGCATTGTTACCTTGTACGGAAGGGATACATGGACTGAGATTTGTACACCACAGAAACCTCCAATCTAGCATTTTTACCCTGTACGGAAGAGATACATGAACTAAGATTCGTACACCACAGAAACCTCTAATCTAGCATTGAACCCTATATGGAAGGGATACATGGACTAAGATTCGTACACCACAGAAACCTCCAATCTAGCATTTTTACCCTATACAAAAGGGATACATGGACTGAGATTTGTACACCACATAAACCTCCACTCTAGCATTGTTACCCTGTACAAAAGCGATACATGGACTAATATTCGTACACCATAGAAACCTCCAATCTAGCATTGTTTGCCTGTACGGAAGCGATACATGGACTGAGATTCGTACACCACAGAAACTTCCAATCTAGCATTGTTACCCTGTATGAAAGTGTTACATGGACTGAGATTCGTAGACCACAGAAACCTCCAATCTAGCATTGTTACCCTGTATGGAAGGGATACATGGACTGAGATTCGTACACCACAGAAACCTCCAATCTAGCATTTTACCCTGTACGGAAGGGATACATGGACTGAGATTCGTACACCACAAAAACCTCCAATCTAGCATTGTTACCCTGTATGTAATGGATACATGGACTGAGATTTGTACACCATAGAAACCTCCAATATAGCATTGTTACCCTGTACAGAAGGGATACATGGAATGAGATTCATACACCACAGAAACCTCCAATCTAGCATCTTACAAGTTCTCTAACCCTTCGGGAAATGAATGAGCTCTAGGGATGGAACTTCATACTAATTGATTTCCAACTGAAATAGAAGTCTCAACAACAACTTTAGCTTTTCTTCCAATTTTCTATGGATCACTAATAATGGCAGGAGGATTCAGATCAGGGTTGGATCTGGTGTATCTTCAGGAAGCCAGTATGTCCAATTTCAAAAACAAATATGCACTTTACAAATTTTTCAATTCAAACTTTGAATAAACTCTAAAGTTATCATCCACAATTTTAAGAATTTCAATGAAAACTTATTACTAGGGTTGATCTGATCTTAATTTTTCTTTCCTAGTATGGTCACCAAAATTTTATCACTCAGATTGAACCTCAAGCTAAGAGTGGCAATTCTGAGGTAAACTCAAACCACGCTTAGCCAAGTACCTAGCCCTACTAGGCCAAGAGAGGGCTCTCTCTGCATGGATCATAGTAAAAATTACTGAGGAAAGAAGATATTAGGCTAGGTATAGTAGCTCAGTGTTTTGATTTTGATTTTGTGTGGGGTTTTTCTGGATCAGGAGGAGTCAAACAACTAGGGCAAGGAAATTAGGTCAAAATTTGCAGGGTGTTATAAGGGGCAAGGTAGGTAAAAGGTTTTACATTAAAATATGATTGTGTTGAGGTGAATAGACTTATTGAAGAGTTAGGAAGACTGAAATGAATTTTCCCTAAACTGAAGAAAATAAATAAACTATGCAAAATTTCCCAAAACGGAGCATGAAACATGAATTCTGCCTTTCAACTTGAAATTAAGCATATCATAGACATGGAAATGGTTTATGAACTAACAATACATTCATACAAATGATGAAAAAGAATAAAATATGTCAAATACTTCATACCACATGGATCCCAAAGAAATAGCTGCAAATTTATCATTAATGTCCAAGCCAAACTGATACAAATATGTCCCTTGAGATGCCAGTGCTCCAAGTGAGTCTAACCATTACAATGACTGAGAAAATACATCATATAGAACTAAAAACAACTCTTCCTAGCCTCAAGGAGTCAAATCCATGAGATAGGGATCAGTTTGACCTACTCCCAAACAGGAATATGAAGACTAGGAAAACTCAACAATTTTCCTCTAAAAGAGAGGAAACTGATTCATTTTGACCTCTAGAGGACTTATATGATGTATCTACCCTAGATAACAATAACAAAATGAGATTTACATTTATATTGACCTTTTACATCAATAATTTATCATTTTCCCAAGATAAAAAGTCAAAAAGTCAAAATATGTTGAAGATGGTGAAAATGACAATTTCCTGGCAAAAGCGCAGCGCCACGACAGAAAAATAGCCTCTCTTGCAAGCCACGTTTGGAGGCCTTCTCGGTGTCCAAATAGGATCCATGATAGCTCATTGGAAATCTCTATGATTTGATTTTCCAAATATTCCTTCATCTTCCAAAATGGTTCCCATTGACCATGTCAAAAATAATTTCTTCCAAGACTGGTATTAGCACAGCGCCTAGGCAAAAACAAGGGCAGAAACATGTTTTTTTGGTAGTTTTTTTCCTTTTTGAGGGAGAAGTTTTCCTCCACATCTTCTAAAAATTTCTAGATTTTATGTCCTCATCATTCTAAACATGATGGTGGTGACCATTCCTTCATTATATGCTCCAAGAAAAGGCGCAGTGCCAAGGGCACTGTGTTTTTGGTAGTGTGATTGTGTGTCAAAATTGCCCAAAACTCCAAAAAATGCACCACAGTGCAAAATGTGCCAAAATTTGTCAAAATTGTGAGTTTACTTGCTGATCAAGGGTTATAGGCATGAAGATAAATCTCAACAAGTATTTCTAACTTCTCCTTCTCCTTTTTCTTGGTCAAAACTTGAATTTTTTCATCGGCTCGTTTGAGCTCAACCCTTGCAATTTTGTTTCTCATGGCAAGTGCTTTGCCATTTTCCACTGAATATAATTGTCTTTATTTTCCTTCTATAGCAAAATATCTAGATGAAATTTTTCTCTATCAAGCCATGACTCTCTATCTCTGCTAATCTCAAGGGAAAGCATCTCACTTGGAGTGAGCTGCTCTGCCAACTCAATTTCTTCATGTCTCTCACAAGCTAGAACTCTTTTTATCCCTCTAGTATTTGGTCTTTATCTAGGAGGTTGATCCTCCTCATCATAAATCTCACAAAATCTATCCAAGGTTTCCTCCTACAAGGCTTTAGCCCTCTCTGCCTGTTTCTTTGCTTTGATGGTATTTACCTCACTGATAATCTTCTTGGTCTTCAGTTGTTGATTCTCTTGCTCAAGAAAACTAATCACATATCGTGCTCTGTCAAGATTACCTTGAAGTTCACTAATATTTGCTTCTTTTCTTCTGATCAATGCACTGGTGATTTTATCCTCATCCTCCTCATCAAGGTCAATCAGCTGAAACTCATACTCTATTTCATGTTTGTCCTCCTGGTCCTCAATGATTGGATCTTTTACCTTGTCTACCTATTTTTCTAATGAAGAAGGCATGGCCCCTTTCACTCCAAGTGAAGAAAACACATGCCTGTGGCCTCTCTAATAGGTCTTGGGAAATCACTCAACATTAGTCACATTAGCCCAAGTTGCCTTTATGTCCCTTTCATTGCTTGTTAAGTCTTTTTGAGTTGGTTACACAACATTGCTTGATGCTTCAGTATCATGATGTGACGATGGTGAAGGTTTATGGAAAGGTGAAGAAGTAGGGTCAACATGAGGTGAAGGGATATGACTAGGTGATGATGTATGAGCAGCAGGCTGAGATGCAAAAGTGGATATGGGAGGATGAGAAGATGAAGGGATGCTATGCTCATGATGATTAGGTGGGGTAGTGAAAACTTCATTTGCAATGAATGTGTCCCATGAAATGTTCTTCTGCTCAAGATGATGCATGACTACCATCTTAATGAGTGAATGGTGAAAAATACTATGCATTTGATGATTATAATGCCTCCTTTGTACAATGTATGCCATTTTGTCAATGCTTTGGGAGAGATATTAAAGTATATGAAGCATTTTGACTCTAGTGAAGTGCATGAGGAGTCTGATATGGTATGAATAGAGGTGAGAAAATCTCCCCTCACAAGTGAAATACTTCATAATTATTTTCACCATGGGAGCAGACCGGTCAAGGAGATGAGAGAAAGGGAAAACAATTTTCTTAGCATCCTTGTATCTAGGTTTAAGGTATGGCTCATAATAGCTTAGATCTAGGTTTACCTTTTTAAACCATTTCTCTCCCACATCAGGGATCCATGTAGTAGATGAAATAGCACTAGCGGACATGGTAAATGTGACCCCAGCAAGAGTGACATGCCCATCATGAATATTTTTGATGAACAACCTTGTTAACTCAGAGTGATATTGAATCTACTGCACCCTCTCACAAAACTCAAAACAACCAATGTGCTTGAAATAAGACACAATGATAGGAGAGGCCATGGGTTCCCTTATACTTATTGGTTCAAATCTATTAATTTTCCCTCCTTTGTCATCACTTTTCTTTGGTGATTTTTCCTCACTGATATCTTTGTCCTCTTCTAAAATTTTGATTTTGAAAGCTTTGAAACCCTATGGATGAGGTATATGGGGATGGGGAGTGAAATAGGCTTTAGGGAATGGGGATATGGTGTTGTAGGGAAGGAGTAGGGTCTAGGGAGGAGGAATATGAATGGAGGAAGAAAATTTGAGGCTTATGAGTGGAAAATTTGAGAACAAAGGGAACAAAGACTGAAACTAGGGTTTTATAGGCTATCCAACCTCCACATTTCACAAAGAAAAAAAAATCACCATAAAAATGCCTTTGAAGATAGCAAGGGGGTGAAATTCATTGGTACTTACTTTTCAAAAGGCTTTAGAGAAACTTTGCTGAAGTTTTGGAGGCACCTTGACTGATTTTTGAAGCTCAAAGACCAAACTATGCATTAGCACAGCACGTCTGGCTATTAGCGCAATGCCTGTATTAAATACACTACGTTCCTCATGCATTAGCGCAACACTTAGACATTAGCGCAATGCCTAAAAGAAAAAACACAACGCGAAGGAATTTTTTCCCAAATTTCTCAAAAACTCAGATTTTCTCCTTTGCTCAAGACTCTTAATAGCTGAATGGAAACAATGACTCTTTTTTTTTCGTGGGCTTTATAGCTTTAGTGGATTTGAAATTTAATTTAAATTACCCACTTTTCTAATGTTCATTTTTATTCTTTGACATTGATACTCTTTTTTCTTTCTGACCTTTTGGCACTGTAGGCTTGATCAACCCGGAGTTTGGCTTTCCTTGCTCACTTAGGTTGGACATGATTACACTTTGATAGCTTTAGGGTTGCATGTATTACATATAATAACATAAAATTACATTTGGAAAAATTGAAATAAATTACAAATTTGACTTTTCTATCAAAATTACATTTTGATATAAAAGTCGTTAAACTAAAAATAAAACTTTGAATGTATAATAAATACATCATGATGATCTTATTTACTCCCTCTCTTGTATGTGTTGACCTTATAAAAAATGGAGTGACCTTGAGAAATGCAAAACCCTAATGACCTAATGGAACTGTTTTTTGACCTGACCTTTGAATGAGATTTTGACTTTAAAGATTTCCAAGTGAAAAGAGCATCTCCATAGGTGTTATCATGCTCAAGGAATCATGAAAATGAATCATCCAATATGATCTTCTGAGGGATAAAGAATATTATTTGACAAAGACAACCACCAGTGGAACAATTTTATGTCATGACCTAATGGAATGATGAAAAATTTATTCAAAATGGGACACCTAAGATGCACACGCAAATGTGTTTTGATCCTAGGTGGAAGTATTCAAATACTGACACTAACACCTACCACGATATCACTGATGCACAACAGCATGTGGTCGATCTCCAGCAGAAAAAATAGAGCATAGAAGAAGCATGTCAAGCAGCAGAGGTTCAACGTGCTGATCTAGAAGAAATAATCAACCAAGCATGTAGCGAGGTGCACACGGTCCCCACCACAGCCACCCCAGCAGATAAATTAGAAGGGTTGGCCGCTGCACTAAAGGCTTTGCGAGAAAACATTCAGAATGTCCGTGCAGAATTTTAACATCAGATTTTCGATCTTCAGTTGAAGCTGCAGCTAGAGACCCCGCCAGAAGTTAGATCTCAGAAGGCTACAAAGGTCAAAAAAACTACATAGAGCATAATTGGCATAGTTACACAGCGTGGTCAGTTATTAGATGAGTACATGGGTGTCTGGACTTTGGTTTAGAATGACCCAATGGTCAAGCAGATGCAAAATGAATTGTGCATTAAATAACTGCAATTTGTTGATATCTGGATGGTGGCACTCACCCTCGTGATTGCACAACGCCTCGCCTACCTGTAGAAGGGTCAAGTAATTCAGGAAAAAATTGAGGTTTTTCATTGCAGAGAATAATTGTTGGAAGCAGGGATGCAGTTGTGGGCCGAGGAGGCTCTACAGTTGTAGCATACACTTAATGGTGTGCTAAAGACCCTTAAGTAGACTCAAAGAAGTATCAAACTTGCAACTGAAGTTATTCCAAAAGAAAATTTTGTCAATGAATCACAAGGAGCTATTGTAGAGAGACTTGAGGTGGTGTTGCCACTGAAAAATTATGTCACATCATTCCAAGAAAAGATGAAGGAGGCTACCTTGTTAGGTTCCTATGATTTAGCAGATTGGTAGACCAAATGCACATGGTAACATAAGACCAGTCTTTGGAGTCCTAGGACCTAGCCTTCCTGTAATTAGAGAGGGCCCTCTCTATTGTATGCAAAGGATGTGAACTTGTTTGTAGTTAGGGTTTGATTTTAGGCTAGTTGTTAAGTGTAGGGTTTTTTGTTTTTTTTGGTTGGGTAAGATGGTCAAGTAGAATAGGTGGAGTGAGAGGTCTTCAAATCATTGGGCTATGGAGTCTATGAAAGTCATGGATATCTCAACAATGAAACAAGATGCATTACAGGGAAAATCTAGCATGGTTAAATGGATCTTTAATGTATGTGTGAAGTGAAATGAACAATAAGTTTGTGAACATAGTAGGTGTATAAGGGCAGTAAAGAATCCTTAAGAAAATACTTTTAAACAAGATATTCTCAAATAATGATTAACATAGGGACATAATCATAAGACAGGGAAAACCAGTAGCTCTTAGATTACACTTTAAGCAAACAAGCATTCAAGATGAACAATTTTAATGAAATATAGAAGGCGAGAAACTCATTTAACTTTTATTGATTTCACCTTCAAGGTTAGAAAAAATTCAAGGTAACAAATAAATTTAATCAATGAGGAGGGAACGCCTAAACAAAAATGATCAAGCTACAAAACAATTTAAGGAAACTTCTTAGACATGGAGAAAGGCCATGATCAAAACATGGCCTCTTTGGCTAAAACCTAACAAGTAATACTTCAAAGAGATATTCCAAAACAAAGTTTAAATAGAATCAAATACGCAGGGCTAACCATAAAACATATTTGAAAACTACTATATTGAGCCATTCATGGAATAAACAAGCATAGGTAGATCTAAGGAGTAGCTAATAATTCCTTAAACAAACCCAGCAGAAGAAAACATAAAGGCAATAGACAACAGGAAGGACTAAGGTGCCTCCAACAAAATTTCTTAGCCTATACTCTTTTGTTCTACTGCAACATAGAATGATGGAAACATAATGAAAACATGAGAAAACAATAACATGAAAGAGAAGCACTTCACCAATAACCAAGCTCAGGGATCCAGCAAGCTATCCTCCTTCATCATCAATCAAAGCAATCCATTCAGAAACTCCACAAGACCAATTTCTTCTTCAAACTCAAGAAAAACGCATCAAATGCCAACATTTACAATGAAACCCTCATGCTCTATTCATCTATCAAAGGAGGGGAAAAACCCTAGATAGGGTCAGGAAAATGTAAAAATCACTCATAAATGTCATAAATGCCCAAGAGACCATGCAAGGCCTAAGGCACAAAATATCCCATGAAATAAATGAAAAAATGACTTATAGCACCTAATTCTAGAGTGATTTGCCTCAAAAAACACTAAAATATGATTTTGCAATAAATGAGTGTGTTTTATTGACTTTTGGCCAAAAACACACAGTGTTGTCCATAAGCGCAACGCCACCTTAGGCAAAAAATAAGTCTTGTGGCAGCCAATGTCGTATTTTGCTCCGTGATGGCCCGTTGGAAAGCTTGCTAATTCTTCTTTCTAGCTTTACCTTTGGTTTTCTGATTAAGCACCTGTAACCTATTAAAATTTTCAAAATCCCAAAACTTCTGTAAGTGCAACGCCAGCACAAGCAGAAAATGGGTCCACGTGCAACCAAGTTTTGGTGACCTTCACGATGTCAGATTTTTCTCCATGATGGCTCGTTGGAAATCTTGATGAGTCTACTTTCCAAATATACTTCTTCTTCTTCTTCTTCTTTTTTGAATGAGCTTCATTAACCTGTCCAAAATGAAAATTTCCCAACACTTCTCTAAGTGCAATGCCAACACAAGAAGAAAATGGGTCCACTTGCTCCAATTTTTGGTGACCTTCTCGATGTCGGATTTTGCTCTGTGATCGCCCATTGGAAACCTTGCTTTGTCTTCTTTCCAAATATACATTTTTTTAATGATGAGCACCTGTAACTTGTTCAAAAAGTCAAATTCCCAATACCTCTCTGAGCGTAGCTCTAGGCTTGAAAAGGAGGCAAAAAGGTGAAAAATGAGGTGTTTTTTTAACCTTTTGAGGGGTTAAAAATGCTCCAAATGCTCTAAAATTTGGTGCGCATAGTGTAATAGGCATCTAAAATCCAAAAATGTAAATTTTTCGCTCTAAGGATGCCTGAGGGAAAAGTGTAGCGCCAGTGGCGCTGCACTTATAGGCTTCAAAATTTGCAAAAAACCAAAAATTGTCAAAATTCTCCCAAAATTAGTGGACACCTTCCTCATGGGGTTTGAGAAGCCTATAGAAAATATCGTGCCAAGATTACAAGGTTAGCTTGGCCTATTTCCTCTTTGAGTTTTTGGATTTTGGTTTGGGCCTTTTTGAGTTTTAGCACTTGCAACTTGGTTTCTCTGACTTGCTCTTTGATCTTTTGTTTGCCTTTATCTAGCTTCTTGGTAAAAAAGGAAGGCATGGTCCCTTGCATTTTTAGAGGCAGAAAACACAAGCCTAGGCCCTCTTTGATATGCTAATGAAAAAGGTGTGATTGTGGCCTTGTTGGTGTTTTTATTATGGTTGTGATCCTGGCTGCTATCATCAAGCTCCTCATTTTCATTATTAGTAACATTAGTCATCATATTCTCCGCTTCATCATTGTCATCTTTGTCCTCAACCTCATCGCCACTCTCATCCTCTTCACTAATTTCTGCACCTTCACTTTGTTCCTCATTGTAGCTGCTTCTTTCATCACTGCTGTGACCTTCATTTTGGCTGCCAACCTCTTGATTTTCTTTACTATCATAATCCTCCCCTGTTTCCATGTTGCCTGCTTCTTGTTGGCTCAACTCATCATAACACTCATCTTCACTTTGGTTTGACTCATGTTACTCTCACCCTCATTTCCACTTGCTTGTTCACTTCCACTTCCTTCTTCATCTGATATGGTGACTAGTGTTTCCCTTAGAAAACCCTAGGCCTCCTTATAAAACTTGGTAGGAGGAGTGAAATGGAATAATGGTGAAAGAAAAACTTTGCAAGTGAGTGAGATGGAGGTGTAGGTGTATGAATGATCTCCTTGAGCTTGAAAGAGGTCTTATCTTGAACTGACTTGTGATTACCCTGGTGCACACCCCTCTTAAAATGACAATTACTTGCTTGGAGGTTGAAAAATAGAGGTATAATTGCTATGAAGGCCTAGGGTTTCCTATGGCTAAGGTTTTATCATTCTTTTAACCACTAAAACACCAAAAACACTTGAGGAGGAGGGAAAAGGCCACCTACCAATTTTAGCTTGCTTGCAGGGTCTTGAAAACAGTTTGGAGATGTTTTCCCTTGAGTTTTGGCACCTTTCTTGCATTTTGGAGGGTCTTTGGCATGATTTTAGTGCCCTAAATGCATTCAGGTCCTGTCGGGTCATTTTTGCCCTAAGCGCAGCGCCCTGAATGCGTTCAGCTCTTGTCAGGTCACTGCTGCCCTAAGCTCAGCGCCAATTTGTAGAGGGAATTTGGAGGCCTTCTCGGTGTTAGAATTGGGCCCATGATAGCGCGTTGGAAAGCTTAACCTATCCAATTTCCAAATATACCCTTTTTTCCCTGATTAGAGTTTATTTTCCTTGTCAAAAGTTGAGTTTCCCAAGACTGGTCAAAAAGTGCTGAGTGATAGTGCATAAATGTAGAGTGTTGGTGCAAACAACTTTTGGAGGCCTTCCATAACTCTAAATTGAGATCACGATAGCTCATTGGAAAGATATTCTAGTATAGTTATCATTTGATGCATCAAGCAAGTCATTTGGACACTCTAGCTATGAGAAAATATGATTTTCCCAAGGTCACTCCATAAGTGCATCAATTCTCCTATGACACATGTATTTTTGACATTGCTCCCAAACCATGATACCTATGTAAAACCTGAAGGACATTTTTCTTCTTGGACCTATTAGAGACAAAAACCTCTCTCACGTTTGTCAAATACATCTCTTTTTGGTCAGAAACATAGTTTGAAGAAAAATTGGCCGTATGAGTGACAAATGGTTTGACTCTTGGAATGAATTCTTGGAAAATGATGGAGGCATGATGTTTATGAGCTTGTATGGCTTTATGCTTTCTGATATTACCTATCATGTGGATCCTTTTCTCCTACGCCTCTTTTCCATTACAAACCCTACCTTAGTTGGAAGATGAAATTAGGGTTTGGTGTAGGCAAAACAGGGGATTTTAGGACTGCCTCTTAGAGGGAGGGGAATGAAGGGGTTAAGGTTTTTCTAAATTCTTGGGGAAGTTTTTGGGGATAGGGATAGATGTTAGAGAGTCGGGGAAAGTTTAATTTCAATAATTGAGTGAGGGGAAAGGGTCCAAAAGGGGAAAACACAGGCCTAGTCTCGAAAAGTGTCAAATTGTAGCAATAGGCTAGGTTTTGGAAAAAAATGATGAGTTTGGGGGATAGGAGTGATGGGAAGTGTTTATGAAGGTATATTAAGGATAGGAGGAGGTGTAAGAGCATTAGGATACAAGCCTTGTTTATTTTTTAACCATGGAGGTCATGAAACCAAGAAAAATGCCCTCAAAAACCCTAGATGGACAATGGAGTCATAGGCAAGGGACAAACAGAGTAATGAGATTATGGGTAGGAAAAATGATGGAAATGAGAGGAACAAACCATTTGGAGTCTGTAGAAGTTACAAGGTGATCTTGAAATGGAAAAATGGTAAGGTAGTGAAAAATATATCTCTAAGGATAATGAAGGCAGTGAGATTTCTAAAACTCACAATGTTCATGGAATTTTGTTTTTAGAAATCTAGAACCAATATTTAGTCATCTACGGATAGTGAAAATTTTTTATGACTAACATACCCCACAGTGACTCAAGACGAGTCATGGGTTTGTGTTGGGGTCCTATTGGAGCGGGGTCCCCTGGGGTGAATTTTGAGCAACTTTTGTATGTATTTTTGGTTATGCGCATTGCGCAGAAAGTTCAAGGGGCTTTGCGGTAGGTCCAAGTTCCTCTTTTATGTAAATGGGTTGTTAAGGGAAAATTGTGGGCCTTAAACCATGGTTTGAGACCATATTATTTGTGCGTTGAATGGATGTAAATATAGATAGAGTCTAGTCGGAAGTGATGATACGTTGATCTAAGTAAGTGTTTATGCTTATGTGATACATTTTTTGAGGGTTTTTAGTCTGGGTTGGGTAGAAAGGCTCCTACTGGCTGTGTGTGCGAAGACCTAGTCCTGGCTGTGTGTGCGAAGACTTCATTGGTTGTGTGCATGGAAGGGTAATTGTAAGGGAAAGTCTGACTGTACTGAACTGTTTAATCTAATACAAGGATTTTTTTGGCGAACCAAATATGTTATGTTTTTGATATCTGAGCTATATGTTTACTGTTTATTTCTTTGATATCGCTTTACTTCTTTTATGGTCAATTGTATGTGTGTGAGTAAATATATCCTTTATGAATGAATATATGTTGATGAGTAAGCACATGAATAGATCTACTTAAGTTATTACGCATTGTAAATATCTGATAATGTTATATATATGTGTGTGTGTGTGTGTGTGTGTGACAAAGTTGATTTGTGATTCTGTCATATGTTATATATGTGTTTGCGACAAAGTTGATCTGATAAGTGTTGATCTATATATGTGTGCATCTGCTTACAATCTACAATAATTTCTATTATAAACCTTTTCAGGTCCACCACTTCAATTTCTTCCTTAGGGTGCGAAAACTTGGTTCCAACACCCCCCCATACTACTTCAGGTGAGACTTTGATCTGCGCAAGCGGGTTATTGCCAAAAGTGCCAGTAGTTGGGGGGTTTGTTCGTTGCGCGATAAAATCTGAATGTAAGTTAGGACCCCTCAAGCCAACAATACACTTGAAATTATTCATTCAATGCCTCAATAGTCTTATGCAAGAAATGTGAACACTTGTCACTCATCAAGATATTTTCACACCCAAATATTGACAAAATATATTCAACTATGAACTTTGCAGTGGTGTCTATGTTGTAATCCTTCACTGGCTTTGCCTCAACCCACCTCATCAAATAATCAGTTGTAGTGATTATGTATCTTGCGTCGGTATTATTTTCTGATGGGTTAATAGGTCCAACAAATTCAATAGGCCATTTTTTAAATGCTTGCAATGTCACCTGGATATTTAATGTCATTTTGTCTCTTCTAGATGGCTTTCCCATTCTCTGGCATGCATCACATGCTCGAGAAAATTCCTTTACATCCTTATGCAATGTGGGCCACCATAACCTAGCTCTCAAGATTTTTTGCGGAGTGGCCTTTCCTGCATAATATTCCCCTACAACTCCTCCATGATATTTTGCCAAAACACTCATCCTTTCATGCTCAGGGACGTATCTGCGCAACATTTCATATGATCCCATTTTGTACAAGTGTCCTGCAATCAACGAGAAAGAAACTTCTTTGATTACCGACTCCTTTTTATGTGTAGTATATTCCGTGGGTGCCACTCGGGTGGCCAAAAACTGAATAATATCTGCAAAGTAATCATCCACGACAGTAATTGAAAATAACTAGGCATAGGGAAAGTTATCCTCGATAATTTTGGGTTCTTTTCATGTCTCTATCATTAACAGACGATTAAGCCAATAATTCAATCTTCCTGGTTTGACTACAACTTCAAAATCGTACTCTTGGAACAAAAACAACCATCGATATATTTTTCCTCCTAAAATAGGCTTATTCACCAAATACTTTAGCGCGGAGTGATTAGTGAACATCTTGAAGTGTTCTCCCAACAAATAATGCCTGAACTTCTGTAATACATAGACCATATCTAACGCTTCTCTCTCTTTCATGTAATAGTTCTTCTCTACCTTGGATAGTTTTATGCTTGAAAATTTTATGGGGTGATCAATTTCTCCTGCTCCTGGTTTTTCCAATACCATACCCAATGCTATGCAATATACATCGAAATGTACATGAAATTCCTTATTCCAGTCTGGGAAAACAAGAATAGGCGCAATCACCATTTTATCCTTTAGTATGTCGAGCCTCTTCTGGCATTCTTCATCCCATTGAAAAGTGACATCTTTCTTCAATAACTTCTCAATTGGAATAGTTATTTGCACATACCCCTTTATAAATTTTCTGTAATAGCCAGTGTGTCACAGTGTCGTTTACATTTGTCTCACTGTCTTAGGTAGATCCAAGTTTACAATGACTACAATCTTCGTGGGATCTACCATCAATCCCTGCTTATAAAAAATATGGCCCAATAGTATGCCAAATGGTACATAAAATATACACTTCTTCAAATTCAATGATATTTGATATTGCCTACATGTATCCAACATCAATCTTAAGCTCACAACATGCTTCTTCAACAGCTGAAAGACTGTCCAATCATGAAAGTAAACCTCCAAATATTTGTGTATATACACCTTGAAAGTTGCGACTACAACTCTAGAAAATATGGTAGGAGAATTCTTCAAGCCAAAAGGCATCATCGTGTATTGATAATATCCCCACTCCGTAGAAAAATTTGTCCCTATGTTTATCTTATGGCGCAATTCTGATATGATGGTAACCCAAAAAAACATTTCTAAAAGAGTAGGCCTCCTGTCCTCCTACATTATATAACATTTTATCTTTAAATGGTGTGAGAAAAGGATCATGCAAGCATTCATCATTCAACTTCCTTAGGTCCACACATATTATGATCTTGTTCTTTGCCTTATTTTCCTAAACTACCATGGGGCTTACCCATTCAAACTCTTCGACTGGTTCAAAGATCCCAGCTTTGATAATTTTATCTAACTCAAAAATATTTTGATACTGATGCTTTCCTCTTGCATGTTTTCACTCCGTGACCAATACACCCTTATTGCTTCTTTTCCACATGCATGGTCTAAGTGTCTCCACCATAAGGATTTCATGTTGCCCTATTCCTCTGCTTGTGTAAAGAAACATACCAGCAAAACCATGACCAATCTCATGAATTTCCTAACTCGAACGCACAACCACTTTGGCACCATGACAAGTGCCTTCCTCGGCTAGCATATCCAAGGCGTTGTCGCTAATGGTTCTTACTCTACACTCGGATCTTTGAATGCTCCTCACATTGAGACTTACCATTGTGGACTTCACAAACCTGTGACTGCACTAGTCCACAAAAATAACTTCACGTTACACTACCTTTCCCAGAACTACCATGTACAACGCCATAGCCACTATTAAATCATTCTTTAACCGCCGATGCTACCACAGGCTCCATGGACATTGGGCCTCCACATTCGATGCGCTAGTCTCAACCCCTGCATTATTTATAATTTGTTACCTTCATTCTGAGTAGTGCAAATGCTGGTTTAGCACTCGATTCGTGACTTCTGCACATAAATCTCCATGTGGCCAGCTGTAATTCTCACGAACTTTGCTTGGATCTGAGTGCAACTTCAACATTTCTCCATGGCATGCGCTACAACCTTGATGGCCTTCTCGATTGTCATGAACCATGTGTTGCAACCTCTCTCCTTCATCAACACCACCTCATCATAGCGCTCCACCTGCTCACGGTACTTTAACGCTTTTCCATCCATTACATTATCTCCCTCGATAGTTGGATTCCTGGGAAAAACCACTCACATATCCAAATATAGAGTGAGGAAGGGCTCCATTTTTTCATGTCATTTTGGTGTGTCCAAGGTTGCAATTTCATTTCGATCAGCGGCCACCTTATCTCAATCTGCCTTTATCGACACATCAGCTCACAAGACCAATGACAACTTCATATTGTTTGTGGATCTCACACCTCCACGCATATCTACACATGGCTGGACAATAATAGGCTCCATAGAGTCTCTAATTTACCAAAAAAATCTCATTTATCACACCAGCAAATAGCGAATGGGATCACACCAATCCCATTTACTCGCATCATTCTCTGATCAGCCAGAAAATTTGTATTACAAGTCCACAACTTTAATTTCAAATCCATTATCAAAATCGATCTTGTTAGAGAGTCTAGATTAACCTTGTCCACAAAGGCGTCCCTCTGAAGCCCAAGCCCTGGACCATAGCTCTGATACAAAATGAAGAAAATTTAACCATAATATTAAATTATTTATGGATATTTACCGAGAAAAAAAATAAAAAATAACCAGCAATAAAACACATAATATTTAACAAGGAAAAACCCCAACTTTGGGGAAAACCCACCCTAATTAAATTTCACTAGTCTTGGCCAAAACCCTGGCCAATTGGGCCAAGTGAGCCTTCACTGCTCACCTCTAGGCCTACCTTACAATGAAGTCTTCCCAACCTTTTATAGGTTTCATTACATGCAATACCATGGGCCAAAAAATCATGGGTGCACAATACCATGTGCCCAAAAACTACTCGATTGTTTAACCTAGTCAACCTTGCCTCTAACCTTGTGTCAATATAACTAAAAATAAAATTTAAAATGCCATCCCACCTAACATTAAGCCTCCCCAAGGATTAGCCTTGACTAAGTTTTCAGATGGTTTTGATGCTAACATGTCTTATCAACTTAGGGAAATAAACCCTACTACATTGGAAGAAATGCAGAGAGATGAATTGAGTGTAGAAGCCAATCTCTTAGCCAACAGAGCCAAACTTAGGTCTGAAAGAAGAGTAACTATAAAATAAGAACCATATACTTCTTCTACTGATGCAAAAATAGATACCTTCTGTTAGGGTCCTATAATAATAGGGATCATAATTTTGAATTAACTATGTTTAGTCTTGTAATATTGTACATACTTTTCTTTCTACAAATGTCTTCCCATATGTTGTCCTCTACAACAACCTCCCCATTTCGTATAATTTTTATTCACAACATTATAATATGAAATGGGTCCCTTTTAGTTTTAATTGGTATCAAGTTTGTATTATTCAAAAAAGGTCTAAAAATGAAATGAAAACATTACAAAGTTACCTTTTTGACAAACCAATAATGGCCTTAAGATATAAATAATTAAATCTTTTATCATTGCGATAAAGCGATCGCAAGATCGCATATCGCAATGACAAAGGAGGCATAACTTAAAAATCATTGGTTTGCTCCGACGCGATAACACGCAATAGGTGATCGGCGATATACTATGCATGCTTTTAAATGAGCCCCAGTTAAATGCTCCCGATGTGATGCGATATCGCTATCGGCGATCGAAGATTCCAAGAGATGCCAATATAACAATAGCGCCTTTCGCCCTGATGCGATGCGATAAAGCCAAAAAGCACGAACTTCAAAAAAGTTGTTAAAATGGGGATATTACGATTAATTCGTATTAAAAGCCTTATCTTTCAAATAGTGTTTCACCTGCGCTCAACCGCCAAAACGGCCAAGGCACGCTTAAACAAATCATTCCGCCAATAAACGACGTGATGGGCATTTAAAAGATTGACAGGTTTTTACGGCCATTTAATGAAATAGTAAGTCTAAAATCTTTTCACGGATTGGATCCATGGCCACCTTAAGTTAATTCTTCATCATGCATTGATCAATATATTTCGCTCGTATTTGGTTTTCACTGCCAATTCTCTGTGTTACGCTTATTTTCACTCCTGTGCAGAATTCTTCCAAGCTAATAGATGCGAGCAGAATGGGGAAGAAGTCCAAGAAAACTGCAATCCCTTCCGCCTCGCCAGCCATGGGACAAGCCATCACTGATCCAGGAAATAAAAAGAAAGGATTGATATCTGATACTACATGTTCAGGTCTCGGCAAAACTTCTTGGCAAAGTACCTATAATTTGATAGAAGCTGAAGAACCTGAAGTGACAACGGTAGAAGCCACAGTAGATACAACTCAAAAATCTGAAGGTACTTTAAAGGACTTAGCCGACTCTTTCCTTCATCGGATAGCAGCTCGGGAACAAATTCTCCCATATACGGATGTAGTAAGGTGGGCAATTGAGGAACTCCCAATCACAGACAGAACCTTCTGCACCAGAGATGGGAGAATCTTCGGTTCATTTAAAGCTAATGATTTGAGGCAAATGTATCATTTGCCTAAGCCAGAGAAGAAGTACAACAAGGCATTTCTGGAGAAATTCCGAAATGAGAACGAAACTGAATCTGAACCCATTTGAAATTGGAGGCAGAATCCAGCAAAACACAAGCATAAATCTTCCGGTATGTATTCTGTTGATTCTCTATGTTCTCCTTATTGTTATGCTGGGATCATGATGTGTAGATTATGGGGTTTGCACGACTCCTCTAATTTCACTATAGAAATGGTTCCTTTAATGGAGGCAGCGTGTAATGGTGAAATTATGGATTGGGGAACTATACTGTCCGATAAGTTAGTCACCGCAGTTATTGATTTCAGAAACAAGACCCGCATTACTGAAAGGCTTATTCCCCCATTCTACTACAGCGCTTATATCCTGGACACCCTGTGTTTTAATTCTGAATGTCCCGTGCTCGGCTGGAGGTGGACTCCACAAGACCCCATGCCCATTCACATATACTATCAGAAAGTGTGGAAAACCTCCCATAGGCACCATTTATACCAAATCTGCAATGGCTTCATGTTACCCATTCATTACTCTATTTTTGATAAACCTGCTCCCAAGATTTCCTACCAAGCAGGGATTGATTTAACTGGCTTAGGGAGATGGTTTTCAGAGGAAAAATTTACTTATATAAGAATTTTCGGCAGCCAAGCCAAACCTCATGTTCTTCCTTTGTACATACCTGATAAACTGCTGGCAAGGGAGATAGCCTATTAGATTATTTCCGAGGGCGTTACACAAACTCTAAAGAGAAATAAGAAGCAGGTCTGGCCCTCTTTTCCTCTTAGATGTGGTGTCTACACCTTGAATGATCTCAAACATGCAGAGAAAGAAGCTACAAAGATGAAATCATTAACTCTAGCAACTCTCCCTAATAGGCAATTTGATCCCGAAAAAGTTGCCTATAATGCCCTTGAACAGGCCAAATTGGCAAAGTTTGATCATAAAGAAGATATGTTTGATGATCTGTTCTCCACAGCCGAGTCAATGTCCCAAGTTAGATCGTTGGCCAGAATGAAATATCAAGATGAAGGGTTAGTTGAATTCAACGGACTTAGAGAACAGAGGTTGCAAACTCTGCCCCTAGATCTGTTAGCAACAAACCCAGCAACAGGATCAAGCGAGCCTGAACAGGAGAAAGTGCAAAAGGAAACCCAGACAAAAGAGCAGGAACAGAGCACCATAAAGGTAAATCAAGATACTCAAATTGATCCCGAATTGCTCCAGGAATGGCAGCAATTCGATTCAATTATCAACAATCCTGAGGGTTCAAAGGAAGCCCAAACATCAAGAGTAGCAGACACACAGGAGACCATTTCAAAACAAGTTCCAGGTGAAACCAGCGGCCTACCCAGTTTTAAAGGAGTAGAGATAATCCCAAAGTATCCCTCCGATCAAATTATTTTGCAGATAGAAGAAATTCCTCCCTTGGATGTCTTCTATAGCCCGAAACACAAAGCTGTGGTAAAACGACAAAGGAAGAGGAGAAGAACTGATCAGCCTTCCCTATTTCCAGAACAAACAGTGACGGGCAATATAGTTTGGAAGGAAGAATTTGACCCCTCTGACGACCTAACAAAACTATCAGAATTTGCTGGAGCCTATTCGGCAGCAACAATAAATAAGGCATCAGAGGTGAGTCTTTTATTAAAAACAAAAGACCAGGATATTTTCTCATTACAAGCGCAACTATCAGAAGCACGGCAGAAGGCAGAGCAGGCAGAACTGTAATTGATAACACAACAGCAAACCAATAATCAATTAACTCAACAATTGCAGGAAGAGAAGCAGAGGATTGATCAGAGTGCAGTCCAGAAGCAGAAACAGTTGTCAGAGGCATTGGCACAACTCAAGGTGGCTAATGAACAAATGCTGAAGATAAAAGATGAGTAGATTGCTCAACTATCAGCCCAGCTTGAGAAAACAAAGAATCTTCCACAGGTAGATGAATTCAGGGCAGAGGCAGTGCAAATAAACAAAGCATTATTAACACAGATAAAGTTGTTATGTCAACAAATCGCCCAGGCAGAACCTTTATGTGACTCAACAACATCTCTAAGTGATAAATCAGCTGATGCTAGAGCAGACTTCGAGCAGGCCGATGAGACATTGACCAATTATATTGAGTGGCAAGGTACTGAGGAAGGACAGTCAGCTAAATTGCCAAAGATCCTAGAATCGCATAAAGAGATATTATTTATGGAATGGCAATCCCAGTTAATGAAAGCAGAGAGGGCAGTTTCCAGATGCAAATTAACCACAAGTAATTTGGTTGAATTTATTAATGACACTCTCTACTTATCTAACATGATTTCTCAATGTACCCCAGGTAAATTGACATCAGCTAAAACATTGGAACAGTCATGTTACCCAGAGCTGGAGAAAACTGGCAGATTAATCGCAGGAATTAACAGTTTGACATGGGACACCTATTGGATGTTCTTAGTCAAACCTTACAGCCAGATAGCCGCCCTCAAATTCCTCTCAGATGCAATCGGATGCATCATTCCCGAAATACAGGATGCCACCTATGATGCCCAACTCAATTCTCGCCTTAACCGACCACCAGAAGTGGAGCCGATGCTTGCAATATGCCAGCTTAGGACTAGAGACGAATAGCCTAAGTGATGATTCATGCCGCCGACTGCCATATTACCGTGAAGGAGATATTCAAGATTGTTTAATACCAATTAAGTAGGATTTTTCAGTTTCATAGATATTTAGATAAATTTAGTATTTATAGACCCTTTCATGTATTTAGAAAGGGTCGTAAGTTTTGTATATGACTTATAAACCTGAAGTTGCACTACTGTACTTCAGGTATATTCTTTTATGAAACTGGACCAAATATTCTAATTTTGACAAGGAGGCTTTTATGCAAATGTGCACTACTGTCATTGTGTGAAAGTATTTTTTTTTCCGTTGAAAGAAGAATTTCAAATAGCGATTGATATTGGGGAGTGACTTGCAGCTCATATGGTACTATTATCTATGTCTGAATCCATTCTTTTTATATGAAAATTGTTGTTTGATTACTTTTGCTATTATTGAATATTTAAATGTGTTTTAACAACAATCTTTATACTTTCCACTACTGGATGTTTACAGTTTGCTATTCTTTCAATCATTTACGTATCAGTAATATAAATTGAGATAAGTGTAACAATGTTTTATCAATTACTTCATTCAAATAATTGAATGAAGTAATTATTATTTAAATAAATATCTTTGTTTATTAAATAGTGTCATCTATATGCCTATTGACAAACATAGATCATCAAACGTTGCACTTAAGAATAGAAACTTCCCGGGATATAATAGTCATTTATATTTGTTGTTTATAGATTAAGTACTCCATTCATTATCACTTATTATCACTCATTCACCCATTTCTATTCTTTATTGGGAAACTGGTCCCATTATATCCAGTCGGAGCCACCATCCCAAACGGAAAAGGAGCTGTTTAAGGTCCGGACCGGGTGGTCATCCCCCAATGTTGTTGCAACGATTTTCGAGGCATCAACATTTTTGGCGCTAGAAGGAGGGCATCAACTGTGAATGGCAAGCAAACCCAAATCTGAAAACCATTCTAAGAGTAATTCTCCCTCCACATCACCTCGTACTTCCCAATTACATGCTGGTTCTCCAGCATCCAAGCAAGAAGAAGAGGTATCCATTATCACTGCTCAAACCCACCATACTCCAGAACAATTAAGTCTTGAATCTCCTGAAGTTCAGTCTCTCATCCATAAACTTCAGAGTTTCTCGATTTCACCACAGAAATCTGAGCTATCTCAAAGCAGTGAGACTTCGCAATTCAATCTACCTCACCCTCTCACTAGACTTCAGAGTGGGAAGCTCGGTATTGAACCTACTGAGTTCCCTTTACCTAAAAGGAAAAGGGCAAAGAAAAACACTGAAGATTCTGACAGTGAAGCACTTTCATCCACATCCTCCATCTCATCCTCCCCGGTGCGAAGTCAACCATCCACTCCCTCATTACATATTGTTGTTCACCAGGAATTTGGAACTTCAACATCTCAACCTGCTCACTCCTCAACATCAATTCCTTCCCAGACATCTGGAATCTCAACAACAGTATCAACCACCACTGGTATTACAATGGCAGATCCATGGACCAGACCTGGTGCAGTCAACATGCCCGCACCATTACATGCATTACCGGATGCTCCTGAAAAATGGCTACCCAAGTTTAATCCAGAAAATGGAACCCAAGCTGAGGAACATATCAATAACTTCATGTTAGCAGTTAATTTGAAGGGAGTAACAGAGCAAGATGTCGTTGTTAGGCTTTTTCCTTATACGTTGCAAGGATCAGCAGGATCCTGGTACTTTTCCCTGCCTTCTGATTCTATTACCAGTTGGAACATTTGCCAAGAACAGTTTCTTACTAAGTATGGAGATGACAGATCTTTAGCTACACTAATAAATGATCTCTCCAATCTTAGGATAGAGCATAGGGAACCAATTAAAGAATTTAATGCTCGTTTCAATAAAATTTTGAATAAAATCCCAACGACCTCCAAACCAAGTGAACAAATCAGAAGTGAGTGGTATATTACTTCCCTACCTGCCAATATGGCTATTTTTGTAGACAGGGCCGCAAAACCAACACTCGCTGAAAACATGAAAGAAGCACTTGCTGTGGAGAAACGTATCAATGCTCTAGAGAAGAAAGCGGCTCTTGAGGAAAGAAAAACCAAAAAAGTTTCGTTCAAAGATGACTCAAAAAAGAAAACCTCGAAAGATCCATATGACATGGAGGGCCTCCAAAAGGTCCTCAAGACCATGTCAAATGAAATGGTTGAAATAAAGAAACAAGTCACTGAAACTTCAACCAAAAGGCCCTTTAAGAATTACAAGAAAACCGAATCAAAACCACTGAATATCATATCTTATGCAGATTCAGATCAAGAAGAAGAGGAAGAGGAAACAATCTCACCAACTGATAATGAAGAGGAAGTTGTTGAATGCCATGGCATGTGGGATTTCATACTGCCCAACTCCGATACAGATAATGATGAAGAAGCTTTTCCTATCTCTACTAGGAGTAAAAGTACCTTCGAACCTGTTCAGGCAACTTCAAAGAAACGGAGTGCAGGTGCTGCTACAACAAAGGAAAAAGTACCTACAAAGAAGTCACCTGCAGCAGTTCCCCAAAACCAACCTTCAACTTCAAGTACTCCTTCAACATCTAAAACATTAGTAGTATCCGATTCAATGGATTACAATATCGTTGATGATATGAAGAAAACTAAGGCAAACATTACTATGTTTGAACTTAGCAAATTAAAACATCAGCAGAAATTGCTTCTCAAAGAATTGAATGATGTTCCCTCTTCACCTCTTCCCAGTGCTAAAGCTGCAAATGATTTGGGTCAACCACCTTCTGGTATGATAGAAGCTACTGATTCAGTCCTGATTGGAGATAGATCGAATTCTCATACTCCACCCTTCCTTTTGACCTTTGAGATCTACAACAGAAACCTACACAATTGTTTGATTGACTCAGGGGCATCATCCAATATAATGCCAGCTTCAGTTTGTTCCAAGCTGAACATAGAACCC
This sequence comes from Pinus albicaulis, assembly GCA_034641835.2. Lineage (NCBI taxonomy): Eukaryota > Viridiplantae > Streptophyta > Pinopsida > Pinales > Pinaceae > Pinus > Pinus albicaulis. The sequence continues at coordinate 1,336,821,062 of CM076574.1, forward strand.
CAAAAGTCTTCCATACACATTGTACAGTTAGACAGAACCAAGGTCCAGGTTTTAGGAGAGATTAACTCTGTAACTATCAGGTTATCAGCTGATCCACGGGTAGTTCAACGAATTGATATCCTAATAGCTGATATACCTGAATTTTATGGATTGATCTTGAGTAGGGATTGGTCTGAAAAGCTCCATGGGTATATTTCTACCAATTGGTCTCACATGTGGTTACCCTATAGGGGAAAGCCAAATCAAATAAAAATCAATCGAGAGAAACACATGACCCACACTGTAACAGATTTTGAACAGGAAAATCAACCAATTGCATTTAATAACAACATCTTGGGAAATTATTCATCAGAGTCATTTTTTGGAAATCTCACTACCCAACCATCTCCTTTCTCAGTAAACAATTTAACATCACAGATTGAAAACTATTCACAAACAGATAGGTCAAGATGTTTTAATGATACTGGGGAAACTGTAAATAAGAATGTTAATACTTCTTTATTTTTGTCTTTATATTTTGATGGCTCCAAATCTAACGAAGGTTCGGGAGCAGGGTGTATCTTGGTTAGCCCGCAAGGAGAAAAAACAATGCTGTCCTGTAGGTTAGAATTTGAATGCACAAACAACACAGCCGAGTATGAAGCCTTAGTCCAAGGTTTGTATAAAGCAATTGGCCTTAAAGTGCAATATTTGAAGGTATTCGGCGATTCTGAAATTATTGTCAAACAGGTGAGAAATACAATTCATTGTCTTTCAAATCACCTCAAACATTATCAGTCGCTGGTACAAGAACTCACCACGCAATTTTCTGCATTCAATATTTCTTCTATCCCTAGGTCTCAAAATTCAGCAGCAGACTTGCTAGCCAATGTTGCTTCCAGACTCATACCCTCCGAAGATTATAGCCCAGATAGATTTTCAATAGAATTACTTTTTAGGTCGACAATTCCTGACAATGTCACTAATTGGAGAGTATTTAATCACGATGAAGACATTTTACAATTTTTGACTTCAGAAAAGTCCTATGATGACCAGATCATTGAGGAAAGCAAACATGACCTTCAAATGAGAGGTAAATCCGAGGAAAATTCAATTCCAAAACCTGTGGTGAAGCTTGAGGATCTTTATGATATTAAAGACAGATTTAAACCTGAGACTAATGCAAAGCTCCAAAGCTCTACTTTAAGGTTTGAATTGATAAACCTTGGCACTGAACAAAATCCTCAAAACATTAATCTAGGATTAGGACTTTCAGTAGAAGAAAAGGAAGCATTCATTAAACTCTTAAAGAAACATAAACATGTTTTTGCTTGGAAATATGACGATTTAAAGACATATGATACAACTATTATCCAACATACCATTCCAATGCTTCCCGATCAGAAACCAGTTCAGCAGAAATTAAGGAAAATACATCCAAACTTAGAGAGTCAAATAAAATCAGAACTCAATAAACTCTTGAAAGCTAAGATTATTTTTCCCGTTCGGCACTCAAACTGGGTCTCTAATATGGTGCCTATCAGAAAGAAAAATGGCGACATTAGGATTTGTATAGATTTCAGAAATCTGAATAAAGAAAGCCTCAAAGATAACTTCCCATTACCTACTATGGAGCAGATACTCCAATCAGTAGCAGGCTCTGAATTAATGTCCTTTTTAGACGGTTTTTCAGGATATAACCAAGTTTTGGTTCATCCTGATGACAGACTTAAAACCACATTCAGAACAAAATGGGGAACTTAAGCTTATCAGAAAATGCCTTTCGGACTTATTAATGCGGGAGCCACATTCCAAAGAGCGATGGATATCGCTTTCAAAGGATTGATTAATAAAACAGTAGTTGTCTACCTAGACGATATTACTGTATTTTCTAGAAAGAGATCCAATCATTTGTGTGACTTAAATCAAATTTTTCAATGCTGCAAAAGGTATGGTATCTCACTCAATCCTAAAAAATCCTTCTTCGCTCTTGATCAAGGAAAGCTCCTGGGTTTTATTGTTTCCAAAGATGGTATTTATATTGATCCTGATAGGATTAAAGAAATTTCTGAAATCCCATTTCCTCATAACAAAAAATCCATGCAGTCATTTTTAGGTCAGATCAACTTTGTCAAAAGATTTGTTCCTGATTTTTCTCAGATCATTTTACCATTACAAAATATGATTAAAAAAAATTCAGTGTTTAAATGGGTATCTGTGGAAAAGGAAGCATTTGATTTAATCAAGCAATCAATAATCAATGCCCCCTCTTTAAACACTCCCAATTTTTCTAATCATTTCACATTGTATACTATCGCATCTGATTAATCTTATGCAGCAGTACTCACTCAGATTAATGATCATGACCTTGAAGCACCGATTTCATTTTTTAGTTCAAATTTCCAGGGTGCAGAACTAAATTACTCCGAAGTTGAAAAACAAGCCTTTGCTATGTATAAAGCCATTAAACACTATAGGCCTTTCCTTTTAAAAGCTCATACAAAGGTTATAGTTCCTTTTTCTGCAGTAAGACAATTACTGATCCAAAGGGAATTAGGTGAGAAAAGGGCCAATTGGGTTACAACACTTCAAGAGTATGACTTGGAAATCAAGCCAGCAAAGATTGTGAGGGGTCAAGGTTTTTGCAGGTTGTTAGCAGGAGCATCTAACATTCTGGAATCAGGTGATACAGAACATATGGAAGAAATCAATCAGATAAGTATTACCAATTCTGAATCTCAATACGCAGATTTAATCTTTTATTTGAAAAATGGATATGCACCTCCTAATCTTTCTTATAAAAACAAACGCGCCATTAGACTAAAAGCAAAAAACTTCATAATCATTGATGATGTACTTTTTAGACAAAACTATGATTTAGTTTTATTAAGATGCCTAGAAAAACCTGAAGCACAAAAGGTTTTGCAGGAGCTACATGATGGACCAGCCGGAGGACATTTTGGAGCTGACACAACAACTCACAAAATCATTCATGCTGGGTATTATTGGCCCACTTTATTCAGAGATACTCACGAATATGTAAGGAAATGTCAAAGTTGTCAAACCTCCAGTGGAAGACAAAGAAAATCAGCTTTCCCTTTGCAACCAGTCAACATTGAGCAACCTTTTGAACAATGGGGATTGGATATCGTTGGAGAAATTTCTCCACAGTCTTCCAAACAACATAAGTATATCCTTACTTCTACTGATTACTTTACCAAGTGGGTTGAAGCAATTCCGTTAAAAACGACAAACTCTGAAGGAATTATAGAATTTATAGATCAATTCATTATTACCAGGTTTGGTGTCCCAAATGCTCTTGTTTTTGATAATGCATCTTATTTCTCTGGTAATTCCATGTTTGAGTTCGCTATTAAAAGAGGTTTTAAACTAAAATATTCTGCAAATTATTATCCCCAGGGTAATGGTCTAGCAGAATCTACCAATAAAAATCTCCTTAAAATCATTAAGCGAACTATTGAACAGAATCATAAAAATTGGCATAAATCTTTAATATTCGCACTATGGTCAGATAGAATAACACAGAAAGCCTCCATAGGTACTTCTCCATTCAATCTTGTATATGGGAAAGAAGCAATACTACCAACCAATCTAGCACTTCCTTCTCTAGCCCTAGTGCAGTTTATTGAAGAAAGCCCCTCTTCTTCTATCCAACTTAGACATGATCAAATTTTAAAATTAGAAGAAGAAAGAGAAAAGGCCAAAATTACTCATGCGAAACATCAGCAGATAATCAAAAAATCATTTGATTCAGCTTCATCTAGTTCTAAACAGTTCCAGGTTGGTGATCTAGTTCTGAAATGGGATAAAGCCCATGAGGATAAAGGTAAACACACCAAGTTCCAAAAGATGTGGCTTGGACCATTTCAGATCAGTGAGAAGATAGGCCATTCGACATTCATATTACAAGATCTAACAGGAAAGAGGGATTCTCTTCCTGTTAATGGCCTCATCTTAAAGAAATTCTTCAATTGAGAAGGTAATCCCTTCTCCTTTAGTTCTAAGTAGGATTTATTTTTTTAGGATCATTAGGAAATAAAGTTGTAAGGTATCTTCCATTGACCTTTGTTGTATTTAGAAGTTGCTCAAAAGAAAGGATTGTTGATATTCACTTTTAAATAAATAGAAGTCTTAAACAAGAGGAACAATTTCTAGGAAACTAAGTATAATTGCATTCTGAAGCCACCCTTCAATTTTTGCGAACTCTTCTCAAAGTTTAGAAGTATTAAAAAATCATTTTATGTTTTTAAATTGGTCAACAAAAAGGTTATCAATATCAAAACGGAAACTAATCCAATTTCAGCATCTTCAACTCTTACCCTGTCATCCATTTACTCTTAAGGAGAAAATTGTCCATCCCATTCACCAAAAGTTTATGATTACTCAGAGTGTAATTCTAAAATTTTGATATAAAAGATAAGAGGTCTTATTACAAGCCTACTTACCATGATCATAGGGAAATAGTTTAACCGACATTACCAATACTGCATACCAAAACAGGGTAATGGCTTAAATTATAAGACAAGGGGTCTCATCACGAGCCAGCTTGTTCGGTTAGATTACTACTAGTGAATGGCATTGTCAAACAGCTGGCCACTAAACCAGGACAATGGCTTTTTATCTTAAGAAATAACAGAAAAAGTAAAAGGAAATACAAAATATGAAAGCATATTTTGAATTCATTCTGTTAATCATACTCTCAAATGGATGGGATAATGGACAATAACATGGTTAAAAGGTATCCCTGTCGGAACTATGAACGTTTGCTGGCAGCAGCGGCTCTACCTATGACAAACGAGTTAACTATAAAAGCTGCTTTGGAAAGGTTTTCTGTTTTATCATTTTAAACCAATAGAGGCCTATTTAAAACTTAGAATGTATCTAATTTTAAACAAAGAGAGAAAATTAGCAAAGAAATAGTTTCATTTTATTTGGAATGCATATATACTTAGTTATATTAGAATTTTCCCCTTTGATTGAGACTCTATTTTGAAAAAGTTTAAGTATTTCCATACTTTTCAGAGATAACTGTTTCTTCCAGCGAATCGCCAATTGTTGTCCTCTACAACAACCTCCCCATTTCGTATAATTTTTATTCACAACATTATAATATGAAATGGGTCCCTTTTAGTTTTAATTGGTATCAATTTTGTATTATTCAAAAAGTTCCAAAAAATGAAATGAAAACATTACAAAGTTACCTTTTTGACAAACCAATAATGGCCTTAAGATATAAAATAATTAAATCTTTTATCATTGCGATAAAGCGATCACAAGATCGCATATCACAATGACAAAGGAGGCATAACTTCAGAGATCATTGGTTTGCTCCGACGCGATAACATGCAATAGGCGATCGGCGATATACTATGCATGCTTTTAAATGAGCCCCAGTTAAATGCTTCCGATGCGATGCGATATCGCTATCGGCGATCGAAGATTCCAAGAGATGCCAATATAACAATAGCGCCTTTCGCCCTGATGCGATGCGATAAAGCCAAAAAGCACGAACTTCAAAAAAGTTGTTAAAACGGGGATATTACGATTAATTCGTATTAAAAGCCTTATCTTTCAAATAGTGTTTCACCTGCGCTCAACCGCCAAAATGGCCAAGGCACGCTTAAACAAATCGTTCCGCCAATAAACGACGTGATGGGCATTTAAATGATTGACAGGTTTTTGCGGCCATTTAATGAAATAATAAGTCTAAATCTTTTCACGGATTGGATCCACGGCGACCATAAGTTAATTATTCATCATGCATTAATCAATATATTTCACCCGTATCTGGTTTTCACTGCCAATTCTCTGTGTTACGCTTATTTTTACTCCTGTGCAGAATTCTTCCAAGCTAATAGATGCAAGCAAAATGGGGAAGAAGTCCAAGAAAACTGCAAACGCTTCCGCTTCGCCAGCCATAAAACAAGCCATCACTGATCCAGGAAATAAAAAGAAAGGATTGATATCTGATACTACATGTTCAGGTCTTGGCAAAACTTCTTGGCAAAGTACCTATAATTTGATAGAAGCTGAAGAACCTGAAGTGACAACAGTAGAAGCCACAGTCGATACGACTCAAAAATCTGAAGGTACTTTAAAGGGCTTAGCTGACTCTTTCCTTCATCGGATAGCAGCTCGAGAACAAATTCTCCCATATACAGATGTAGTAAGGTGGGAAATTGAGGAACTCCCAATCACAGACAGAACCTTCTGCACCAGAGATGGGAGAATCTTCGGTTCATTTCAAGCTAATGATTTGAGGCAAATGTATCATTTGCCTGAGCCAGAGAAGAAGTACAACAAGGCATTTCTGGAGAAATTCCGAAATGAGAACGAAACTGAATCCGAACCCATTCGGAATTGGAGGCAAAATCCGGCAAAACACAAGCATAAATCTTCCGGTATGTATTCTGTTGATTCTCTATGTTCTCCTTACTGTTATGCTGGGATCATGATGTGTAGATTATGGGGTTTGCACGACTCCTCTAATTTCACTATAGAAATGGTTCCTTTAATGGAGGCAGCGTGTAATAGTGAAATTATGGATTTGGGAACTATACTGTCCGACAAATTAGCCACCGCAGTTCTTGATTTCAGAGGCAAGACCCGCATTTCTGAAAGGCTTATTTCCCCATTCTACTACAGTGCTTATATCCTGGACACCTTGTGTTTTAATTCTGAATTTCCCGTGCTCGGCTGGAGGTGGACTCCTCAAGACTCTATCCCCATTCACATATACTATCAGAAAGTGTGGAAAACCTCCCATAGGCACCATTTATACCAAATCTGCAATGGCTTCATGTTACCCATTCATTACTCTATTTTTGATAAACCTGCTCCCAAGATTTCCTGCCAAGCAGGGATTGATTTAACTGGCTTAGGGAGATGGTTTGCAGAGTAAAAATTTACTTATATAAGAATTTTCAGCAGCCAAGCCAAACCTCATGTTCTTCCTTTGTACATACCTGATAAACTGCTGGCAAGGGAGATAGCCTATCAGATTATTTCCGAGGGCGTTACACAAACTTTAAAGAAAAATAAGAAGCAGGTCTGGCCCTCTTTTCCTCTTAGATGTGGTGTCTACACCTTGAATGATCTCAAACATGCAGAGAAAGAAGCTATAAAGATGAAATCATTAACTCTAGCAACTCTCCCTAATAGGCAATTTGATCCCGACACAGTTGCCTATAATGCCCTTGAACAGGCCAAATTGGCAAAGTTTGATCATAAAGAAGATATGTTTGATGACCTGTTCTCCACAGCCGAGTCAATGTCCCAAGTTAGATCGTTGGCCAAAATGAAATATCAAGATGAAGGGTTAGTTGAATTCAACAGACTTAGAGAACAGAGGTTGCAAACTCTGCCCCTAGATCTGTTAGCAACAAGCCCAGCAGCAGGATCAAGCGAGCCTGAACAGCGACATACTAAGGAACCTTCGGTTATAACAAAAGAACAGGAGAAAGTGCAAGAGGAAACCCAGATGAAAGAGCAGGAACAGAGCACCATAAAGGTAAATCAAGATACTCAAATTTATCCCGAATTGCTCCAGGAATGGCAGCAATTCGATTCAATTATCAACAATCCTGAGGGTTCAAAGGAAGCCCAAACATCAAGAGTAGCAGACACACAGGAGACCATTTCAAAACAAGTTCCAGGTGAAACCAGCGGCCTACCCAGTTCTAAAGGAGTAGATATAATTCCAAAGTATCCCTCCGATCAAATTATTTTGCAGATAGAAGAAATTCCTCCCTTGGATGTCTTCTATAGCCCGAAACACAAAGCTGTGGTAAAACGACAAAGGAAGAGGAGAAGAACTGATCAGCCTTCCCTATTTCCAGAACAAACAGTGACGAGCAATATAGTTTGGAAGGAGGAATTTGACCCCTCTGACGACCTAACAAAACTATCACAATTTGCTGGAGCCTATTCGGCAGCAACAATAAATAAGGCATCAGAGGTGAGTCTTTTATTAAAAACAAAAGACCAGGAGATTTTCTCATTACAAGCACAACTATCAGAAGCACGGCAGAAGGCAGAGCAGGCAGAACTGCAATTGTTAACACAACAGCAAACCAATAGTCAATTAACTCAACAATTGCAGGAAGAAAGGCAGAGGATTGATCAGAGTGCAGTCCAGAAGCAAAAAGAGTTATCAGAGGCATTGGCACAACTCAAAACAGCAAATGAACAAATGCTGAAAATAAAAGATGAGCAAATTGCTCAAATATCAGCCCAGCTTGAGAAAACAAAGAATCTTCCACAGGTAGCTGAATTCAGGGCAGAGGCAGTACAAATAAACAAAGCATTATTAACACAGATAAAGTTGTTATGTAAACAAATCGCCCAGGCAGAACCTTAATGTGACTTAACAACATCTCTAAGTGATAAATCAGCTGATGCTAGAACAGACTTCGAGCAGGCCGATGAGACATTGACCAATTATCTTGAGTGGCAAGGTACTGAGGAAGGACAGTCAGCTAAATTGCCAAAGATCCTAGAATCGCATAAAGAGATATTATTTATGGAATGACAATCCCAGTTAATGAAAGCAGAGAGGGCAGTTTCCAGATGCAAATTAACCACAAGTAATTTGGTTGAATTGATTAATGACACTCTCTACTTATCTAACATGATTTCTCAATGTACCCCAGGTAAATTGACATCAGCTAAAACATTGGAACGGTCATGTTACCCAGAGCTGGAGAAAACTGGCAGATTAATCGCAGGAATTAACAGTTTGACATGGGACACCTATTGGATGTTCTTAGTCAAACCTTACAGCCAGAGAGCCGCCCTCAAATGCCTCTTAGATGCAATCGGATGCATCATTCCTGAAATACAGGATGCCACCTATGATTCCCAACTCAATTCTCGCCTTAACCGACCACCAGAAGTGGAGCCGATGCTTGCAATATGCCAGCTCAGGACTAGAGACGAACAACCTAAGTGATGATTCATGCCGCCGACTGCCAGATTACCGTGAAGGAGATATTCAAGATTGTTTAATACCAATTAAGTAGGATTTTTCAGTTTCATAGATATTTAGATAAATTTAGTATTTATAGACCCTTTCATGTATTTAGAAAGGGTCGTAAGTTTTGTATATGACTTATAAACCTGAAGTTGCACTACTGTACTTCAGGTATATTCTTTTATGAAACTGGACCAATTATTCTAATTTTGACAAGGAGGCTTTTATGCAAATGTGCACTACTGTCTTTGTGTGAAAGTATTTTTTTTGCGTTGAAAGAAGAATTTCAAATAGCGATTGATATTGGGGAGTGACTTGCAGCTCATATGGTACTATTATCTATGTCTGAATCCATTCTTTTTATATGAAAATTGTTGTTTGATTACTTTTGCTATTATTGAATATTTAAATGTGTTTTAACAGCAATCTTTATACTTTCCACTACTGGATGTTTACAGTTTGCTATTTTTTCAATCATTTACGTATCAGTAATATAAAGATAAGTGTAACAATGTTTTATCAATTACTTCATTCAACTAATTGAATGAAGTAATTATTATTTAAATGAATATTTTTGTTTATTGAATAGTGTCATCTATATGCCTATTGACAAACACAGATCATCAAACGTTGCACTTAAGAATAGAAGCTTCCCGGGATAAAATAGTCATTTATATTTTTTGTTTATAGATTAAGTACTCCATTCACTATCAGTTATTATTAAACCAGTCACTCATTCACCCATTTCTATTCTTTATCGGGAAACTGGTCCCATTATATCCAGTCGGAGCCACCATCCCAAACGGAAAAGGAGCTGTTTAAGGTCCGGACCGGGTGGTCATCCCCCAATGTTGTTGCAACGATTTTCGAGGCATCAACACCATATTAAAAAATGAAAAGAGGGAAAGTCCTAAAACAAAAATCAAAGGACTAAAAGAAAAATATCAAAACAATATAAGATATGAGCCCCACAAAAAAAAAGATAAAAATAGATCCTAAAAGTGTTGCACATTCAAATGCCACTACTTTTAGTTACTTTTGCAAAATAAAATTGTGTGCTACTTGTCAAAAATTTCACAATTCATGATGATCAAACAATTTAATCTTGATCATTCATGGTTTTAAATTTCATGTAAATATAGTTAGTGAATAAAGATCTAGCAAAACTATTTAATCTTGGAATATCAGTAGTTAGGTAGAGAATAAAAATGAGCTCATCAGTTTAATTTGAGCCATTGGAAGTTATAAGGTTAGAAGTAGATTAGTTTGCTTATCACAAGAAAGATAAAGGGTCAACAAGCTCAAATGCACCCAATAAATGAAGTAAAAATGTTAAGGTAAATGAAGGGTAGGTAGATTATTTCACAAGGCATGGAAAGGATCAAATGGTTCATCTCATATCACTAATATTCCCCTAAATCCCCTTCCCCTTACTTAAAATCATATTTTCCACTCTTATAAGGCATTTTCCCTTTTGAAATACCCCTTTCCCCTCATTATAACCTTTTCCCCTTATTTCACCCCTTTTCCCTTCCTAAAACCCTTTTCCCTAGTTAAAAAACACATTTTTCTTTGGAAAGTAACTGCCCCTTTTACTAATTCCCTTTTTCATTCAATTAAAACATGAAAAATCCACTTTTTCCAAAGTTTTGAATATGTAAATTATATCAGGCCCCACTGTAAAAACCTTCTCCAATATTATTTTAAAAACACTTGTTCCTAATGTATTACTAACATCCAGCATCCACAATCATTCACCCCATATTTATTAATTCCCCACTTTATATAGTTTACAACCTCCCATATATCATTTAGCATATAACTTATATTAAAATCCCTCTGCATAACGTATATCCCCGATATATTTATATTAACCCCAATTTAATATGTATTTAACGCATTTCATATATATCCTACCCCACTTCATATTACCTCCTTCCCATTATAATAATCCCGGGTCCTACTTGCCTTTAAACCTCGCTAATTACATATCTTATCCCATTATAATAATCCTGACCCACTTCTATTTTAAACTCCTTCACATGACTCATCCCCGGGCCTCGCCTATCAAAGCACCCCAACTCCTCCATTCACCCAATCCATCAGATCAAATCCAACGGCCAATAGAAGCTTTCACACCCCCGACAACCCGAGATTTAAAACCATTCGAGGGGGGTTTCGAAATGGGTGGTTTCACACCCCCACTCCCCTGCCACGCGTCAGTCCCATGTTTTATCGCATCCTCCATTCCGAAACTACTTTACCACTTTTCATTATGTGATAAACTGCCAACCCGTCCTCGCATTGAAATGAAACCAGTTACAGTTTAAGTTCAACTCTGCGCCCTATGGTTAACCATCTCTAGTCAAAATCCATAAACCCCACCCAAAACAGTTACTTCATTACTTCTGTGTATTTTTCAAAACTGTTTATTTGCAGAGAAGAAGCCAAAAGAACCGTTTCCGACTCAGATTTAAAGCTTTGCAAACCAAGAAAGCCCTGTAGTGGTCATAAACCTTCTGCAGGATGAATTAAACCATTTCACAAGTAATATTAAGCCTCTCGAAACCATTCCTTAAACACATAAAGTAATAAATTAATAAATTGAACAAGTTAAATGGCCTCCCAGAGAATTTTGTTTATTAATCCACTGCAACCACCTATAGTTGATGTTGAATACACTCCCCTAGAAAATAAAGACTTCAAAATCAGTGATACAGTCACTGATTTCAACCTCCTAGAGCTCCACTGCTGGAGCCATGATAAATTCATAGACCAGGCTGATGATATCCACCGTTGGGACTCAAACCTACCCAGGTATATCTTCCCATGGACCTTCCAGTTTCTAGAAATCATCAGACTCTATAAAATTAATTATTTGCCCAATGAAAGATCCCAGTTAACCCCTAGAAAAGATATTTTTTTCACAATCACTGCAGAATCCATTAATCAGATGTTGCAGATCCATCCCAAGCCTGAAGAACCCCCATTATTTGTTGAAACCCTCACTGAACTATATCAGAAAGTGGATATTCCCAAGAGGTTTCAAATCTTCCAAAAAATTCTTCCTCCATCATTAGAAACCCCAAAGAGTAACCCTCCTTATTCAGCTTCAATTTTTTTAGAGAGAACCAGACAGATTGTCACAATGTTGTCTTTTATTCTAGGGTACTTTACATATGAATATGTAGATGCTTCTATCTTAGGTTTTCTGTCCATTTTCTACCTAGGACAACCTCCAGCTTCTACATTTAACTTTGCTCAATACATATCAGATGCCATCCATGAGAAATTGGTTAAATTACCAGAGGAAGGAGTGTGTAAGTATTCATCAGTTTTGTTTCATTTATTCCTGTATTTCCAATCAAAAAGGTTTGCAGTTAGCCTTCAAAAACTAGACACAGAGGGCAACCCCCAATCTGTAGTTTTTTGGACATCCTTGATCAGAAAGGATTCCATAGAATTCAACTACAAAGACTTCATTGATTCATTTGTTCATCCAGTTGTCAACATGCTAAATAGTAGTAGTCAACCTAGGGTCAATGAAGAGATAAAGAAATTATTGCAATTGCCAGAAAAAAGTAGAACAAGAGATTGGTATTTATACCAAAAACACATTGAAATTAGGGTGTATGGATTCCATATTACTCCATGTAAGCTTCCCAAATACCTCCCAATGATGTTATTTGCATTAGAATACATCAGGAAGATCCTAAATTCATATGAGGTTAATTTTCTGTTAGAAAAGAAGGAAACTCAGTTTAAAATTAAGAACCAGCTTGGTCCTTTCATTTGAAATAATAGGAATGTTGGTCAACAAGCAGATAAGTGTTTACAGGACTTCAAGTTTAGTAATAGTTTCAAATGGCAGTATGATCCTTTGGGATTCATCAGTAAACTAAAACTCAAATTCAAATTAACTCCTTTTGTCCATGAGTCAAAACCAGAGATTGAAAATTATTCCAACCAGTCAGAGTGGTTGGAAAATACTTTGCAAGAGGTAGAGAAGCAAGGTGATACTAGTTCCATTATGCATACTCTAGCCCCATAAGACAGGAACTCAAAGAGGCCAAGAGAAGAAGGCTCATCTTCTGCCAAGACCAATACTGATACCAAATTCAAACTAATGTACAGGAAGAAGCCCAAGATGAATCTAGTAATTGAGCAAGAAGAAATAGTTGACACAGTTGAGATTATTGATACAGATATAATTGTTAGGGATAATGCACCTCCCATAGTTTCAGAGGAAACTCATCAGCCATCAACATCTAGTGCTTAGATCATTCAGAAGCATCATAGTGTAGAAGTCTCTTCATCCAAAAAAACAGTGGACAAAGAACAAGATATGATGGAGAAGTATAACGAAATTAAATTGAGGAATGAGGCATTGAAAGTTGTAACCTATGCCCAAAATTGGAAATAGACTCCTAGTGACCAAAAAGGTTATTTCAGCCTTTGATTATAAAACCAGGAAGATGAAAATGACCTTTTTGCAGCCAACAGTTCAGGCTCCAAAATCATCAACAGACTACATGAAAATAACATTTGAAGTTCAAGCTAAAGATCTACATCCAATAGATCAAATTGAGTTCCATAAGAAAGCTAGAGAAATGATCTAATCCACTATAGTCGAAAAAGCTATGAGTGTCCAAAACTAAAAAATTCTCTAGAAAATATCATAGCAAAATTAAAGCTAGAGAAGGCATCTTCACAAGCTAAAGAAAACAGAATAAAATATCTTGAAGAATTGGTCATGGAGGTTGGATATGATCCAAAGAACATCAAAGCAGCTGAAGAGCTTATCAAGAAAAAAAATGGAGACATAGCTGCATTGAAGAAGCAGCTGAAATTACCTCCCATAGAACATCCAAAAACTAAGGAAGTTTTGGAAAATGAAGGTCAGAAAGATGAAATGATGAATCTCACCATTCAGTTGATAGCTCAACTGAAACAAATGGAGAATGAAATGGATAAATTAGTGCAGGAAAAGAAGGCCAGCATGGAAGCAGTTACTGTTACTGCCATTCCTATAGCTTCAACAACAGTTCCATCTACTTCATCGGCTCCATTACATATAGCAGTATCAGTTACTACAGAAACACCATCTACTACACTAGCAATATATTCAACAGCAGTAACTCATCCAGTAATGAAGCAGGTAAATTGATTAAAGCTATGCAAGACATGTCAATCCAAACAAATGAGATTAATAGACTTAAGGATCAAGTAAAAAGTCTAGAAGATGAAAAGAAGTTGGTTCAAATCATGTATAAATCAGAAACATAGAAGTCAAACAGACTGACTGACAGAATACAAAAGTTAGAAAAAGAATTGACACTGAAAGAGCCACTAGCCCAAGCAAAGCAACAACTGTGGGCCAATATCATTAACTCTGTTAATGGTATTTGGCCTTCCATCCAGGTTATATTTGAACATAAATATTTGGTAAAATAAGAAAATGAAGCTATTCAGAAAGTCAAAGAAGAACTTGGGAAGAAACCAAAAGAGGCCACTGAAATAATAAAGTTTCTTAATTCCAAGAAAAAACATGAATTAGAAGAAATTGGCATAAGTGACAGAAAAGAAACAATCTTAGAGGTAAAAAAGGTAATTTCCAAGAGAAACTTGATGACACAAATTGAAGATAAGTGTCAAACCAAGGAGTTAGCAGTAAACAGGTTCATGATCAAATTTTATGTTTTGAGGCAGAAATTTCTGCCTAATCCTTTGGTGATCAATGACAGATTAATGAAGCATGAAGATTGTGACAAGAAAATCAGAGAAGTGGCTAAAGAACAATCCAAAAATTCCTCTATGAAAGGAATTCCTAAAGGCAAAGTACTCTATCAAACTTTTGAAAATCTCTTTTACCTCCAACATGAAGTAAATCATCTCTTTATAAACAAGCCTACTTTTTCAAAATACACATAGGCTGATGAGATTTACTGGAGAATGGTAAAAATCAAATTACCAGATGAAGAGGCTTGGGAAAAATTGTGTGATTTACTGTGACAGTTAAAAGTAAAGCAGGTAACAGAGCAGTCAAGGTTAAATATGAATACAGATGAAAGGCAGTTTAAAGATTAAAAAAAACAGAGTTAAAAGAAAATGTCAACCAACGTAAAGATGTAGCCAGCGTGAAAGCAATAGTTAGAGAGATAAGACAAAAACTATAAAAAAGAAAACAACAAACCAAATAAGCAGGGATAGCTTGCATTAGTTACATAGGTGTCTCTATCTTCTTGCATTAATATATTTGTTTTCCTTGAATAATTCCTAAATTAGTTTTAGGATATTTTGTATCAGTTTTTGTATAAATACTTCATAATTCGAAGTATTGAGTGTGGATTCCTGAAAATTTCTATAGTTGTAATTGATCCAAATACCTGAGGGGTTTATTGTACCATTTTCAAGTCAACAGACAGGACAAGTAATAAAGGCATTGCATTACAGGATTCATGTGTTGAGCCACTTAAGTGAATTATATTTCAATTGTTCATGTTTTTCCTTAAGTACTCCATAAACTTGCATGTTTTCCAAATTTAAATGTTATAACAAGAATATTATTGCAGAAATTGTTTAAGTACACTCTGTTCTGAACTGTTATTCATTCTAATGTTTTCTTCTGATACTTAGATCTGAGAACCATTAATTGCTCTCCCATATCAATTGACCTCTTTCACCTTCCCTCATTATCCGGTTTAAGGAATCCTTAACTAATCCTTGATCTCAATTGAAAACCTCTGCACCATTCAGCTTAAAATATCTAACTTTGCTCAACTACCTTGCCTTGTGAACACTTCCTTTAGAACTTGAGTCTATCATGTTTTCTTGATATTTTGACTCCATAGCCCATTGGAAAATAGGCATACAATTATCCATCTAAATCAGTAATCCCACCAAAAAATCAAAACCAAACCAAATCAATCTTATATAACTAGCCTAAAATCAATTAAAACAACAAAGTTAAATCATAAAGAGAGAGCCCTCTCTGAGCATTAGGAAGGCTAGATCCTAATCTCAAAAGTAGGTTGATAGTTACCTCTAAAATTTCTTTAAACACACATAACAACCCTTGGAAATTATTGGAGTGATAACATACTGGCGACTCAACTGGGGAAATTAGTCCCTAGTTTAAACAAATCTTAAAAAGAAACAATTATTTTCATTTTTTGCATTAATATTTGAAAGGGTTGTCAAAATTTTCATTGAAAATTAAAATTCTTGCTTCTAAAAGAACATACTATACCAGGGCTCATCATGATCCACAACTTGCTATAATTGTTGATGATCTTGACAAAATTTTAAGAAAAACCAAAAAAGTAGAAAGTTTAGGGAATAGTAGTCAATTAATCAAAGCAAATTCACTCCCTAAAGAATGATCAAGTATACAGGATATTCAATTTGATTTGTCATTTGAACATTCTTTGTCTAAAACCAAATCTAAAAATTCAATATATGATAGTGTAATAGATCCTAATTTTATTCAATTTATTGAAGAAAAGAAGGAAACTATACAACTTGACACAAATCAACAAGTTCTAGAAACTTTTGATAAACTTGATGCTTTCATTGCAAATTTGATTAAGGATATAGACGAAGCCTATTTTCAAAATTCTATTGAATTTGTAGAAATTATATGCACTAAGCATGCATATGTCCTAGATCCACCTGATCGCACGCTATTTAACTTTATGCAAGATACTGAATCTATTCCACTTGTTAATCTTTTGCGGAAAAAATTAATTGCAAACACATGTGAAGCATAAACAAAAATAATCAATCACACATAACACAGATTTTAACCGGGAAAACCTGAAGTTGAAAACCCCAACTATATATTATGTAACATGGAGACCATATGACAATCTCATACAAAGCATACAAAGCTTATCACAAGCTCTCATTACAGTACAATCGTCATACACTAATCAAGACCAATATTGCAAATCCATGCATTAATCTTTGCCTCCTGCTAGCCTACCTCCACTGTGCAATCCCTGCTGAAAAATAGCTCTAAATGAATTCAAATTACTCTTGTATTTACTGTGCAATCCTCATTGGCAACTCCAATGTGTGTGTGATGCAATCATTGCATCACTATAGTCACAACAGATAGTCTATCTTTCCCTTTCACCTATCCCTCCACTGGGTCTCCACTGAAACTTCCATGCACTGTAGTTAACTGGTGTATTGTTTAGTTGATTAATGAGTTATTATTTTTGAATTAATTAACTAATTAATTCACTCCACTCTCACTAGTGTATCAATCAGTTAGACTATATACAACTAGCTCAACTGAGTCTAACTGAGTTAAAATGAATACAACTCCATAACTACTTCTTCCAACTGTGTCATAACTCTGCCACTTGAGTTCTAACTGAGTCCTCCATGCATTAGCTCCAGTAAACCCTTGGGAATTGCATAATTCCCTTAGTCCACTGATGTGCCACATTTGTGCACTGAAACAAAGTGCTCCAAGAGAATAAGTTGTTGTTTAGTGTCTGATTATTATTAAGAGCTAATAATAATCGACATGCATCTATTTTTAGATTGACGATCTATAAATAGACTTCGCCCAATATTCTAAAAAATAGAATTTCATCTATTTTTCCAACTTGATCAACCATCCACAAATAGCATCCCTAACTAGAAAGACATCACTGGTGTCGCAAAACAAAACATCAAACAAAAATAGCTCACGGCCCATCATTTAGTGAAGGCGACTCTTTTCATTAATCTCATCATCTTGTTGAATCTCAACACTCCCTCTCAACAAGATAAGGATTATCTTTCACCCCGATCCTGCCTCTATGGTATTCGAATTTGCTCCTAGTGAGTGCCTTCATCAGAATATCTGCATCCCGATCCTCCGTAGGAATGTACTGAAGCAACATGATCTTCCGCTGCACACAATCTCTGATATGATGATACCAGATATCAACAAAGCGATATAACATAAAACATAATATTAACTAGAGTTGAAGTGGTCCCCATCACAATGTATCACTATATGATCTAAATGTGAACCGAACAAACCAACCAAGATCTTCCTCATCCAGATAGCCTCACATGTAGCTTTAATTTCTGCCATGTATTCTGCTTCCACTGAATTGAGTGCCACGGATCTTTGTTTCCTGTTGTACCAATAAACTGTCGTAGATCCGATATTGAAAATCCCTCCTGATGTGCTCTTTCTGTCTCGCGTTTCCGCCGCACCGCATCCATGAAGCCATGCAACTTCACCTCATCCATCTGTCTGTACCATAAACCATACTCATATGTGCCCCTGAGATATCTCAGGACATGCTTGCCTTCCTTCCAAAAGAGCTTGGTAGGCTTAACCATCGCTTGTGAAAACTGCTTCACCGCATATCATATGTCTGGTCTTGTATTGACTAAATAAATGAGTAAACCCACCAACTGTCGATAAACAGTGGCATCCACTACCTCTACCGATGTAGCATCCTCTTTCTTCCAATTTCCTGGAAGAGGAGTGTCGATAGGCTTGTAGCCTTGCATGTGAAACTTCTCCAATATCTCCCAGGCATACTTTCCTTGAGACACAAACAGTTCACCTTCCTGCTGCCATATTTCCAATCCAATGAAATAATGAGGGAGGCCCAAATCCTTCATCTCAAACTCCTTTACAAGATATGCCTTGCATGAGTGTATCAACTGCTCATCACCCGTTATTATTAAATCATCAACATAAAGAACAATGATTAAAATCTACCTCTCTGTTCCACATCCGTGCATGTGTTTTCACCCACCTCGTCTCCTGGTGAGTTGGGGTCTCATGAAACAGTCACATCCAGAGTGTGTCAAATATCTTGAGTGTTGAGCCTGCAGCCCTATACAGCTGGCTTTCTTTTTAGTTCTAGGTAAAGTAATTGCTTCACAATATTCCTAAATCCTTTCAAACAGTCAATAAGGGTCTTTCCAGTCAGATCCATTAGTAATCAATTTCTGCATCCACCGATGAAATTGTTTGTCCTGTCTGTCACTTGAGTGAAAGTATATCCGTATGGAATAATACCGTGTGTCAGGTTAAAAGGTTTCTTCATAGTCAATCCCCTCAATCTTTGAGAAGCCCCGGGAAACAAATCTTGCCTTATACTTTTCGACACTCCCATCAGCAGCTTTATTTACCTTGTAGATCCATCTTGATCTTACAACTGATTTTCCCACCGGCCTTGGAACAATCTCCCAAGCACTTTTTCTGACAATGGAATCATACTCCTCCACCATGGCATCTACCCATGTGGGCTCCTACACTGCTTCTTCGAAAGAAGATGGCTCTGTCATGATACACTTTCTCATAAGAGCCATGTATCCATTATTTCGGTCAGGTAATTGTCTCTGTCTGCGCTGTGATATAGGGACTCCTACATTATGTGCCGCATCAAGCTTTAGTCTCTCAACTTCTGTGGTACACTTTCTGCCTTGTCTGATGTTTGGTTCTACATGAGTGGACTCCTCCACTCCATAAATCTCCTCCTATGACTGATCCACATCCAGAGGCTCATCTTTGGGAACAAGAAGTTCCTCTTCCACATGCAAGTGTAGCTCCCTCTCAAGAGAAAACTTCATGGCTTTCACCTCATTGAATTTTATATCCCGTCGCACAACAATCATCCAACTATCTGGAAAATACATATGATAGTTATGGGGTGTTTTTTTGTACCCCAAAAATAACCCAACTTCTGTAGTCAGCTCCAACTTCTTCCTGGCGTCCTTCGTCACATGAATGTAGACAGGTAAGCCAAAAATCTTCAAATGAGAAATATTAGGCTTCTTACCAGTAAAAGCTTCTTTGGGTGTACTCATGCCAAGTACTCTATGAGGACAATGGGTTTGCACATAAACCGCAGTGTTGCATGCTTCTACCCACAAGTGCATCAGTAGGCCCTGATCATGCAACATCGCTCGTGCAGCACCCACGATCATTCTGTTATTTCTCTCCATGACCCCATTCTGCTGTGGGTTATGAGATGTTATGAGTTCTCTTCGAATTCCTTCTTTGCTATAGAAGTCTTTGAATTCACCCGAGATGTAATCACCACCATTATCGCTCCGTAGAGCTTTCACTTGCTTCCCCGAATCCTTCTCCACCAATGCCTTGAACTCACAGAACTTTGAGAACGTTTCACTCTTCTTCTACATGAAGAAGATCCGGCATCTATGAGAATAGTCATCAACAAATATCACATAATACCTGTGTTTTACTTTTGAAGAAACCGAGATTGGTCCACACACGTTTGTGTGAATTCTCTCCAGGATCACCGAAGCATGGTTCTCCTTCTCATGAAAGGTGGTCTTCCCAAGCTTACCCAGAGTACATCCCTTGCACTGATCTAACTGCGCAAGAGTACCCTTGGGAATTCCAATATAAATTTGCTGCAAAATCTTCAAAGTGCCATGGTGAAGATGGCCCAATCTCCTGTGCCATAATTCGTCGTCATCCCGGCTCACCACTTCTTCTGCTTTGCCCACCATTGCAGCGCATCCATCTACCTCTATCTTGCAGAGATTCTTAATTCGAACCCCTATCTTCTTGGTTTGACCCGTTCTTTTATGTCAAAGGAAGGCTTTTCCCTCACTAAAAACAACATCATAACCCTTGTCTTCCAGCATTGCGACTGAGACCAAGTTATTCTTCAGACCTGGAACATACATGACATTCTTCAACAAGAATGGATTACCGGACTCCCTCTCAAAGGTAATGGTCCCAATGCTAGTCACACTATACCAACCATCGTCGCCCATCTCTATATGCATCTGTAGGTCCTTCTCCTCCAAGTCACTAAACAACTCTTTGTCTCCCGTCATATGGAAAGACGCACCACTATCAAGATAGCACACCGATCCCATGCAGCTTGAAACCAAGCAAGCGATCAAGGAGAAATCAAGCTCAAATTGTGAGGCTAATGCCTGTCCAGCTGCAAATCCAGCAGCCTGCTTGTTCTTCTTCTTTTGTGGACAGTTAGTGGTGAAATGTCCATGCTCATGACAGTGAAAGAACTTCACTTTGGACAAATCCTGCTTCTTGCCTTTAGCACCAGATTTTGAAGAAGATTTATTCCCCTTCCCTTTCCTTGCTTTGGCAGCCAAAGTGAAATTCTCTTCATCTTCATTCTTCGATGAAGATCCATCCCTAGCACCCCGCCTTATCTCCTCCTACACAAGATCTGACCAAAGTCGCTCCCATCCCGGTAGTTTCTCCCATCCATTGATAGAGTCTTTGTAGCTATGCCAACTCTTCGGAAGCCCAAGGAGAGCCAAGCTCACCAATTCTTCTTCATCAACAGTAACCCCCACACTTCCCAGCTCATCCTTGCAGTGGACAAACTTTGTGAGGTATTTTGGAATACTGTTGCCTTTCTCCATTTTTATTTTTCTGAGCTTGTCTTTAAGCGCCAACTTCCTCTGGTCACTTCTTCTTTGGAACAAGTCTGTCAAAGCCTTCCACATTAAGAATGGAGTGGATTTCCCATGAAGGCTGGACACAATATGGTCCTTCACACCTTCCAACAGAATTCTCCTCGTCTTTGCTGTCTTCTTTTGCCATGTATCAAGTAATGCAGCATCGCTAGATCCCGGCTTAGGAACATCGCTATCAATGATCTCCTTCAACCCATTATCCTCCAGTATTGCCTCCATCATGTCCTTCCAGGCTATGTAATTCAAGCTCCCATCAAGGTCATACTCCAATCTCAACCCGTTGAAATACATTTCAATGTATACTCGATTTCTGTACCAAGAATCTTTTGTAGCAAATTTGAATTGTCCACCAGCACAAACTCAATTCACAATTGCAATCTTCAATCAACAATGATCCGATACCATGTAGAAATTATATGCACTAAGCATGAATATGTCCTAGATCCACCTGATCTCACACTATTTAACTTTATGCAGGATACTGAATCTAGTCCACTTGTTAATCTTTTGCGGAAAAAATCAATTGCAAACACATGTGAAGCATAAACAAAAATAACCAATCGCACATAACACAGTTTTTAACCGGGAAAGCCTAAAGCTGAAAACCCCAACTATATATTATGTAACATGGAGATCATATGAAAATCTCATACAAAGCATACAAAGCTTATCACAAGCTCTCAGTACAGTACAATCGTCATACACTAATCAGGACCAATCTTGCAAATCCATACATCGATCTTTGCCTCCTACTAGCCTGCCTCCACTGTGCAATCCCTGCTGAAGAATAGCTCTAAATGAATTTGAATTTCTCTTGCATTGACTATGAAATCCTCATTGGCAACTCTAATGTGTGGGTGATGCAATCAATGCATCACTATAGTCACAACAGATAGTCTATCTTTTCCTTTCACCTACCTCTCCACTGGGTCTCCACTGAAACTTCTATGCACTGTAGTTAACTGGTGTATTGTTCAGTTGATTAATGAGTTATTATTTGTGAATTAATTAACTAATTAATTCACTCCACTCTCACTAGTGTATCAATCAGTTAGACTAGATACAACTAGCTCAACTGAGTCTAACTGAGTTAAACTGAATACAACTCCATAACTACTTCTTCCAACTGTGTCATAACTCTGCCACTTGAGTTCTAATTGAGTCCTCCATGCATTAGCTCCAGTAAACCCTTGGGAATTGTAGAATTTCACCACCGAAAGCCAAGACCGTGCACCTCAACCATGTTCCAAGAGAATAAGTTGTTGTTTAGAGTCCGACACATATTAAGAGCTAATAATAATCGACATGCATCTATTTTTAGATTGACGATCTATAAATAGACTTCACCCAATATTCTAAAAATAGAATTTCATCTATTTTTCCAACTTGACCAACCATCCACAAATAGCATCCTGCAACTTCTGAAATATGATCATCATATCTAAAAAGAGACATATTCTAAAAATAGACTTGCACCAAAAATAGCCTACGGGCCCACTTATTGAAGGCGACTCTTTTCACTAAGCTCATCATCTTGTTGAATCTCAACATAATTAGCTGCTTTAACTGCTTTTACCCCTAAGCCTTCTACCATTCCTTCACAGACTGTAAATACAAATTTATTTAGTAGCACCTCATATATAATATCCACTACACTTCATTCCACAGAATCATTCATCCCCAAGCTTCCTCTTCAACCTAGAGTTTTATTTACATCTTATAGTGTTCCAATTACATCTTCAAGCACTTCAACATAATTTCCAAGTACATCTTCCAGTGTCCCAAGTTCATCTGCAAGTACTTCAACCTCATCACCAAGCACCACAAATTTACCTCCCAGTCAAACTAGGATCTTAGCCATGGCAGCTAGATATGCCCCTTTTGTCCTACCAGCTCAATTACATGCCATGCCCCAATATTACCAAAGTAAAGTCTTTTAGTTTCATGGTACAGTTTAATATACTGCCCAACAACATGTAAATAAGATGACTGATTACTTTGAATTACATGAAATTGATGAAGTTGATGTTCAAATGAGATTGTTTGCACAAACATTAGCAGGAGATGTAAAAAAATGGTTTAAATTTTTGCCTACCAATCATATAGCTGATTTAGCTGCTTTTCATAAATTATTTATCAATAGATGGGAAAGAAAGAAAAACCCTTTACAAATATTATATAAATATGAAAATATTAGAAGAGCTCCTAATGAATCTGTTCAGTGTTGAAGGTTGCAACAAGAAATAGTGAAATTGGCATCCGGAAGCAACATCCTTGATCCTAGTGAAAATTAAGCACCTACACTAGGTGGTGCCCACACAGGCTATTTTTAGGTGTATGTCTATTTTTATAATGATGATAATATTCTATTTATAGGGAGAGTCTATTTATATACGGTTGAGAAAATTCTATGTATGTATGGGCGTCTATTTTTTGAATGCATGTGTGAAGTCGATTCGTGGATTACATGTCTAAAAATAGAATGCATGTCAACTATTATTATCTCTTAATAATAATTAGACAATAAATAATAATATATTCTCTTGAAACACTTGATTTCAGTAAATTGATGTGGTAAACTAGTTAGCTGAAGGAATTTCGAGTTCTAAGGTTGGTTGGTGGGACATGCAAGTGGACTTAGTTGTAACTGAGTGATTTGAAGTTGTAATAGAGTTGGATGTGTAGTTATGTGAGTTGTAAAGTAGTTTAACTCAGTTAAGTGAGTTAAACTCAGTTGTGCTAGTTGTAACTGAACATACACTAGTGAGAGATCAGTGAATTAATTAGTTAATTAATTCACAAGCAGTGGTCTCAGATGCAACTAAATATTTACTACTATTAACTACATGCATGTCAGATCTAGCGGAGACCCAGTTGAGCGATTGGTGAAAGGGATAGTTTGACTATCAGTTGTGACATTAGTGGGTGCACTCATGCAACCACACACACATTGGATATTCCTATGAGTATTGCACAGTCAAGGTAGGCTAGAATGATTCATTCATAGGTTCTTGGCCATCAGGGATTGCGTAGTGGAGGCAGGCTGTCAGGAGGCAGTAAATTGGCGCATGTATTTGCCAATTTTTGTATGATAGTGTGAGACAATTGTATATTGTACTGAGAGCTCTTGGATTATAGTTTTGTATGAGATTGTTTCATGATCCATGATATATACATAATATATTATAGTGGGGTTTTTAGCTTTATGTTTTCCTGGTAAAAACATATGTGTTATGTGTGATTGATCTTTCTTCATGTGTTTGCAATTGGCGATTAAATTTCCGCAAAGATTTAAGTAGAAGGATTTTTTATTTAACAATGGCATATAATTTTTATATCAGGAGAATCCATGTAATACATAATTGTATTAAAATTTATACATGGTATCAAAGCAAAGAAGATTGCAATATTGAAGAATTAGTTGAGTTTGTTGGTGGAAACAATTCAAATTTGCTGCAAGAATTTCTTGGTGTGACAATTGAGTAAACATCAAAATGGCTTTCAATGGTTTGTGGATAGAGTATAAACTCTAGAGAAGCTCAAACTACATTGCATGGAAGGACAGGATGGAGGTGGTGCTTGAAGATAATGGCTTGAAGGAATTCATCGACAGTGATGTTCCTAAGCCCACTTCGATGGATGTTGCATTACTTGATGCATGGCAAAAGAAAGTAGTAAGGGCGAGGAGGATTCTGTTGGAAGGTTTACGAGACCACATTGTCTCAAGATTTCATGGGAAAGCCACTCCATATGCTATGTGGAAGGCTTTGACGGATCTTTTCCAAAGCAGCATCGACAATAGGAAATTGGCACTAAAGGATAAACTCAAAAAGATCAAGATGGAAAAGAATGACACTATTCTGGTATACTTAACAAAGTTTTTCCAATGCAGGGATGAGCTTGGGAATGTAGGAGTAAGTGTTACTGATGACGATTTGGTGAGCTTGGCTCTCTTGGGACTTCCTAAGATTTGGCACTGTTATGAAGACTCTGTCAACAGATGGGAAAAACTGTCGAATTAGGAACGACTATGGTCGGATCTAGTGTAGGAGGAGTTCAGGAAAAACACCAGAGATGGCTCTTCATCAAAACATGATGATTAAGAGGATTTTTCTTTGGCTTCAAAGGAAAAGAAGGGGAAGGGGAAGAAATTACATTCTAAATTTGAGGTCGGTGAAGATGGCAAGGAGCACAACATATCCAAAGTGAAGTGTTTTCATTGTCACGAGTATGGAGATATTGCCACAAATTGTCCACATAAGAAGAAGAATAAGATGTCTGCTGGAGCTGCAGCTGGTGAGGCTCTTGCCTCACAATTTGAGCTTGAATTCTCATTGATCACATGTATGGTGTCTAGTGAATTGGGATCACGGTGGTACTTGGATAAAGGTGCTTCCTTTCACCTGACGAGAGATGAGAAACTCTTCAGTGACTTGGTGGAGAAATATCTCCATATGCATATTGAGTTTGGCAACGAGGGGTCATAAAGTGCGAATGGAATTGGTGCCATTACATTTCAAAGGATGTTAGGTAAACTCTTTCATTTAAAAGATGTTATGCATGTTCCAGGTTTGAAGAAAAATTTAGTCTCAGTCGCAATGTTAGAGGATAGAGGCTATGATGTTGTCATTAGTGAAGAAAAAGTTTTCCTACGACACAAAGCAACAGGGAAAGCCAACATTAGGGGAATTTTGAGGTCTAAAATGGGCTTCCTAAGGAAATTATAAAATAATAGTGGAAAAAATCTAATAAGATTTGATGACATCATCAAATTTTAGAGGGAAAAATGAAAAAACTACTTTTTCAATTCATATTTTCAACTTATCTCCCAAATTTTTTACTCAAATTTCGAGCGGGAGTACTCGTTGGATGCGGAATTTAATTCCTCATCCAAGGAGTACCCATGTTGCATACTTTCATGTGAATGGCTATATTAAAATGAGAAATACATTAAAAACGTGATTACAATCACGTTTTGATGTATTTCTGTTTTTCGTAAATCAAGTTCATCGTAAAGTATGCATATGGTACTCCTTGGATGAGGAATTAAATTCCAAGATCCAACGAGTAATCCCGCTCGAAATTTGAGTAAAAATTTTGGGAGATAAGTTTAAAATACGAGTTGAAAAAGTAGTTTTATTATTTTATTATTTTTTAATATTTTTACTTTTTTACTCCAAAAATGGTGAATCAACCATTATGGATGACATCATCTTGAATCCTATTGGTTTCTATAAAGTTTATTTTTGTTGTACATTTTTCTTATGAGGCCCATTTTAGACCTCAAAATTCCCCTAATGGAAGGTTGGGATTCGAGTTAAGAATCTCTATAGACTTGATGTAAATGGGATTTCTACAGAGCTTCCTACCATTGGGAAGTGTGAGAAAGACATGCAATTTACGCTTGAGAGGGAGCAGGATTTGCATGCAGGTAAGAGTGAAACCCGGGATGTGGAGCAACCATAAGATGAGGATCATGGGTGGGAGAAACCACTCATGCAAATAAATTTTGTGTCAGATGGGTAGAGGGACTATATGCATCTATACCACCATGTGAGAGGTGGGGCGACATGCATGGGTAATCCTAAGAAGGAATTTATAGGCAGGATTCATTGATATGTGGTGGATATCATGAATTGAACCTGGCTACGATGAGCCCACAGTACCGTAGTAGCAGGATCAATTGTATTGATGCATTCATATCTCATTAGGACATGAAATTAAAATGACAGTGTCGGATACTGGAGCACAAATCATAGTTGATAGCAAGTGCAGAGTGCATGGATGCAGAGTTCAGCAACGCAGTGGTTGCTGAAGACATGTGCAGTTGGTACTAGCACAAGTCAGAAGACTTTGATGACATATGCACTATACTAATTCAGTTGTTTGGAGGCTATTAATTTTTGGAAGTGTTGCATGTGCGAGAAACACTAGATAAGTGTTGCATATAAGGTTGCAGGGCGCATGCATGGAGTTGCATGGTGCATGCAAAGGTTGCAGGGAAAATGCATGGAGTTTCATGTCGCATGCAAAGATATTCCTTTCTTGTTGAGAGGGAGTGTTGAAGGTTGCAACAAGAAACAGTGAAATTGGCATCCGAAAGCAACATCCTTGATCCTAGTGAAAATTAAGCACCTACACTATGTGGTGCCCATGCAGGCTATTTTAAAGTGTATGTCTATTTTTAGAATGGTGAGAAAATTCTATTTATAGTGGGATTCTATTTATAGATGGTTGAGAAAATTATATGTATGGATGGGTGTCTATTTTTGGAATGCATGTGCGAAGTCAATTCGTGGATTACATGTCTAAAAATAGAATGCATGTCTATTATTATTATATCTTAATAATAATTAGACAATAAATAATAATATATTCTCTTGAAGCACTTGATTTCATTTAACTAATGTGGAAAACCTGTTAGTAGAAGGAATTTCGAGTTCCAAGGTTGGTTGGTGTGACATGCAAGTGGACTTAGTTGTAACTGAGTGATTCGAAGTTGTAATAGAGTTGGATGTGTAGTTATGTGAGTTGTAAAGTAGTTTAACTCAGTTGTGCTAGTTGTAACTGAACATACACTAGTGAGAGATCGGTAGATTAGTGTAGTTAAATTAATTCTGGCGATGATCTCATGGCGCTGAAAAAGTACCTATTATACACATATCGGACCTAGTGGAACCCGATTGAGAGATAGGTGAAAGGGACGATTTGACTATTAGATTTACCGACATTCGATGAACATCATGCAACCACACACACATTGAATATACCTATGAGTATTACATTCACGAGCTGGCTATAATTATTCATTCATGAGTTCTTCACTGCGTGCAAGGTTGGGTGGGCAACGAGCTATCGGGGAGCCGATCAGGAGTGGCATCATTTCAATTTGTATGACAGTGTGAGACGATTATATATTGTACTGAGAGCTCTTGGATTAGATTTTTTATGATATTGTTTCATGATCCATGATATATACATAATATATGATAGTGGGGTTTTTAGATTTATGCTTTCTCGGTAAAAACATCTGTGTTATGTGTGATTGATCTTTCTTCATGTGTTTGCAATTGGCGATTAAATTTCCGCAAAGATTTAAGTAGAAGGATTATGTATTTAACAGTATAATCCAGGAAATACATAATTGTATTAAAATTTCTACATTCAGGTTTATTGTATTAGGTTTAATAGCATCTACAATGCAATTACAACTAATATCAAACCTCCACTAGATCTAGCTTTAATCAAATTTCTAGATGGTTTTGATAATGATATGTCTTACCAATTGAGAGAAAGAAACCCTTAAAAATTAGAATAGATGCAAAGTGATGCACTTAGTGTAGAAGCTAACTTGTTAGCTAAAAGAGCGAGGATTAGAAATGAAAGAAGAGTAACCATTAAGGATGAACCATCCACATCAGACAATAAGATAGATAGCTTAGAAAAAAGTATGGAAAGAATAATGGATAGATTAGAAAATATGGAAAGAAAACCTCAGTGGGATAATCAACAACGAGGTCCTCAAATCAAAAATCCCAACTTTAGGAAGAATACAAATACTTGTAAATCAATAGAAACATCACCTGATCAATTGATTAGACCACCTTTCCAAGAAAACTATGCAAAGAGTTCCCAACAAAATGATGAAGACCAGGACACTCAGATTAACTTAATGGGAATAAATGATGATAATAATATTTTTCTTACTCAAGAAGAACATGAATTATACATGCTACAACAACTACAGTTAGAATCTGTGGAGTTCTTTGACTATAAACAAGGATATGAGTCTGTAATATATGAAGTTCACAAACAATATAGCCTTATAAGTAAGAAGAACTCATAAACTCCTACTAAGAAAATTGTCCAAACTTAAACCAAGAAAACAGTAGAAGCTCTTATGTCCAAAGTGTTACAAATTATCCCTAGATAAACTCAGAAAACATCCAATCCAAAAATTTCACCCAGTCCAAAAATTGTAGACATCACAACTGCTGATACTCAAACATCAACTATTGCTAAAACTACAACTGCCACTCAAACTGTTCTAGGTAAGAAAATTGAAAATAAAACATTGGAAACACAAAATGAAATACCAATTTCTGATAAAAAAGATAAAAACACCCAAAATACAATTGGTAAAGAGGAAATCATTCAATTTGGAAAAACTCAAGTCCCATTTAATATCCAAACTGAAATAGCCAAATTGAAAATACCAGTTCTTTTAATAGAGCTGGTGAAAAATGATTTATGCAAAGCCCAAATCATTGAAACACTAAACATAAGTGAAGGAGAAGATGTTGTTAACCTCAATGATGTCCAACCAGAGTTACTATTTGGTCCTGAGGTAAATGGCAAACATCAAGAAGGTGGTGTGCCTCCATTCTACATTAGTTTTAGCATTCATGAAAATATCCTACACAATGATATGTTAGATTCAGGAGCATCTCACAATTTAATGCCTAAGGAAATCATGGAAACATTGAATTTAGATATCACAAGACCATACAAAAATATTTTCTCCTTTGATTCTAGTAAATTTAAATGCCTTGGCCTGATAAAAGACGTGTGTGTCACTCTAGTCCAATACCTAGCTAAGAGTATTGTCATGGATATTGTAATTGCTGATATCCCTCCAAAATATGGAATGTTATTATCTCGCTCATGGGGAGAAAAATTACAGGGGTCACTATAGTTAGACATGTCACATGCAAAAATTTATGTATTTGGTTAGCCCAAAAAGCTTTACAGAGAAACTTTGATGAAATACGTGGTCAGTAGTGCAGAAAAACCACAAACTTATCCTATATATTCTGTGCATTCTGATATGATCTCTTTTATCCTATGTGACTCAGACACTGGCATAGAAAAAAATGCAACATTAGAACATAAACATAAAGAAATTTACAGTGACAATATATTTCATGAATCTATGTGGCACTTATATTTCGATGGTTCTGTAAACATATTAGGAGCAGGAGCTGGAGTGTGGATTTATAACTTAGATAATGATCATTCTGAAGGTCATGCCTTTAGGTTAAACTTTAAATGCACAAATAACATTGCAGAGTATGAAGAATTAATCTTAGGACTGCAAATTGTAAGAAAAATTGGAGCCAAGAGAGTTTCTATCATGGGAAACTCAGAACTTATCATCAAACAAATCAAAGGAGAGTATCTTGTGAATAATCCTAGCCTGAGCCAATACAGAGAAACCATTCTAGATCTGATTAATAGTTTTCTTGAAACTGACTTTGTTGTTATTCCAAGGAAATAGAACATGCAGGCACACAGTTTGGCTACTTTTTCCAGCACATGCAAATTACCTTTTCAGCTGAATCATTAGTACACTGTAGAGGTAAGACATAGGCCAACAATACTAGATAATTTAAAATATTGGTAGATCTTTTCACAAGATTCTCAAATCTATAATTTTATGAATGATGAGGAAGAATTTCAAAACTATAATATAGATATTGATTATACAGTAGATTACACTATCAATAGCAAGTTAGATGTAAATTATGTATATGAAACTGAACCAACAAGATTTACTAAAGTAGAAATAGATAAATTAGAAACAGCAGAAATAGAGGAAATAACCAATGATGAATCAGATATTTTAAACCTTAAAGATAATTTTTTTCCTAAGGGATTAGCCCTATTATAAGATATTTGATGTAGCTAGAAAACCAAAAATGGAACCCTCAAGATCAAGCATAGAAGAATGTAACATAGGAACAAAAGAAAAACCCAAGCTTGTCAAATTATCCAAAGCATTACCTCCAAAATAAAAGCTAAAATATATGAGTTTGTTTAAATAATTTCAAGATGTCTTTGCCTGGAGTTATGAAGACCTCAAGTCTTATGACACCAACATTATCCAACATAAAATATCCTTCAAAGAAAATCAGAAACCCTTTAAACAAAAGCTTATGAGAATTAATCCAGTTCTTATGCCATTGATTGAAAAAGAAGTAAAAAGGATGTATGAGGCACAAATCATAGCACCTATTAGATATTCTGATTGGGTCTCAAACTTAGTTCCCACTAGAAAGAAAATAGGGGAAATCAGACTTTTTTTTGACTTCCGAAACTTAAACAAAGTGTCACTAAAAGATAACTATCCTCTCCCAAAAATGGAACATATTTTACAGAGGGTAGTAGGGTCATCCATAATTTCATTGCTTGATGGATTTTTTGGATACAACCAAATCTTAGTTCAACCTGAAGATCAAGAAAAGACAACATTTACCACTCCTTAGGGAACTTTCATGTATTTAAAAATTCCCTTTGGACTGATGAATGTCGGAGCTACATTCCAAAGAGCTATGGATATAGCTTTTGCCAAGGAAATTCATGAATTTCTAGTCATTTATCTATATGATATCATAGTATTTTCCAAAATAGATGATGAACATCTAGATCATTTGAGAAGACTTTTCATTAAATGCAGAAAATTTGGTATTTCCTTGAATCCTAAAAAGACACTCTTTGGATTAGAAGAAGGTAAACTCCTATGACATATAATTTCAAAAGAGGAATTAGAATAGATCCAACTAGAATAGAAGCAATTTTAAACATCAGTCGTCCTAGAAACATCAAATAATTACAGGCATTTTTAAGTAAAATAAACTTTCTTAGAAGATTCATTTCTAATTTAGCAGAACTAATCAAAGAATTGAATAACATGTTGAAAAATGATTCAACACTTAAGTGGACACTAGAAGCTAAATAGTATTTTGAAGCAATTAAACAAGCTCTTACTAAAACACATGTCCTCATAAGTCCTGATTTCAAAAAAGATTTTATAATTTTTTCTTTTGCTTCAGAACACACCATTGCAGCAATCTTGTTGCAAAAGAATGATGAGGGTTATGAACAGCCCATTGATATTTTCATCAAATACTTAATATATGCAACACTAAAGTACAATATAATGGAAAAACTAGCACTTGCTTTAGTGAAAGCCATTAAAGATTTTAGATATTTTATACTCACACATAATTCCATATGTTCCAAATTCAGTAGTAAAGGACATTCTAACTCAGAATGGGCCTAATGGAAAAAGAGGCAAATGGATTGCCACTATATTGGAATATGACATTGAAATAAAGCCTACAGAATTAATTAAAGGCCAAGGTTTAGCCAAACTCATGGTTGAATCGAACTGTCAAGCCTTAGATATAAATTTCATTGTAGAAATAGATGATCAGGAAGAGATGGCAACTCCACAAATCAGTGAAGCTTTTTTAGATTCACCTTGGTATGCAAATATCATATTTATTTTACTCAACCTACAAGCTCCTCCTGGTTTATCTAGAACTAAAGGTAGATTCTTAAAATTAAAAGCAATGAAATATTATATAATAGATAATTCTGTATTTTGGAAAGATCATGATGGAATTATATTAAATTGTTTATTGAAAGATGAAGTCGATAAAGTTATGCAATAATTTCATGCAGGTGACTATGGAGGACACCTTTAATGGAAATCAACTACTGATAAAATCTTGAGGGCAGGTTTTTACAGGCCCACTCTTTTTGCAGATGTTAGAAAGTATGTGACCTCCTGTCACAAATGCCAGATATTTGAAGGGAAAAAAAACTATTACCTTTACCCCTCAAACCCATTTCTACAGAAATGTCATTTCAACAATGGGGTATAGACTTCATTGGTGAAATTCACCCACCCTCCTCTACCCATCATAAATGGGTTTTGACAGCCACTGATTACTTTACCAAGTGGATAGAATCCATCCCTTCTATACAAGTTACTGACTCTACCATTATCTCATTCCTTGAAAACAAAATCCTTTCTAGATTTGGAAGCCCACAAAAGCTCATTATTGATAATGCAGCTACCTTCAAAGCCAATAAAATGATTAACTTTTGTAACAAATACCATATTAACCTTGGCCATTCCATTGCCTATTACCCTCAAGGTAATGGACTTGAAAAATCCTCAAACAAAAGCCTGGTTAATATCATCAAAAAACTGTTAGGAGATAACAAGAAAACCTAGAATAAAAGGTCGGTTAATGCCTTATGGGTAGACAGAATAACTACAAAGAAATCCCTTGGTACCTCTCCCTATCAATTAGTATATGGGATGGATGATGCTTTTCCATCCTCATTGGGAGTGCCAGTGATGAAAATGATTCAAGAGTTGCAAGTAGAACTAAATGATATCCAAAGGAAGATAAATCAGACAATTCATTTGCAGCAAACCAGGGAAGAATTTTATGTCAAATCCAAGACAAAATAAAAAATATTTTTAACAAGAAAACAAAAGAAGATGATTTTTACATAGGTGATAAAGTACTCAAATGGGATTCCAGAAGAGAAGACAAAGGGAAACATGGAAAATTTGATTTTCTTTGGAAAGGCCAATATATCATTTATGGTTACAGAGGTAATAATGCAATTTTTTATAGAGTTAGATGGAGCAGATCTACTAGGTGGACCAGTCAATGGTAGAATGCTGAAGCATTACTTTTCTTCAGATTAACCATTATTTTATTTGTTTTACTTTGCTCATTGTAATACCATTGCAAAGTTTAGATTGGATTGGATGACTATCTTCTGAAGTTGAAGCCTGGATAAAAGGCCCTAAGCTTCGAAAGGTATAACATCATATGATTGAATAAAGGAGAGCTCAGAAAATAGTTTCAAGGCAAGAAAATTCAAAGTTCAAAGTCCACTAATCTTAAAGTTCTTGACATCTCACCAGGAGATGTCATCCCCAAGTGGAGCCACTGTTAGGGTCCTGTAATAATAGGGATCATAAGTTTTAATTGAATATGTTTAGTCTTGTAATATTGTACATAACTTTCTTTCTGCAATTTTTTTCCCATATTAAAAAATGAAAAGAGGGTAATTCCTAAAAGAAAAATCAAAGGACTAAGAAAAAGATCAAAAAAATATAAAATATGAACCCCGCAAAAAAGATAAAAAATAGATCCTGAAAGTGTTGCACATTCAAATGCCACTACTTTTAGTTACTTTTGCAAAATAAAATTGTGTGCAACTTGTCAAAAATTCCACAATTCATGATGATCAAACAATTTAATCTTGATCATTCATGCTTTTAAATTTCATGTAAATATAGTTAGTGAATAAAGATCTAGCCAAACCATTTAATCTTGGCATATCAGTAGTTAGGTAGAGAATAAAAATGAGCTCATCAGTTTAATCTGAGCCATTGGAAGTTATAAGGTTAGAAGTATTATTGTTCTTATCACAAGAAAGATAAAGGGTCAAAATGCTCAAATGCACCCAATAAATGAAGTAAAAATGTTAGGGTAAATGAAGGGTAGGTAGATTACTTCACAAGCCATGGAAAGGATCAAATGGTTCATCTCATATTACTAATATTCCCCTAAATCCCATTCCCCTTAATTAAAATCATATTTGCCACTCTTAGAAGGCATTTTCCCTTGTAAAATACCTCTTTCCCCTCATTCTAACCTTTTCCCCTTATTTCACCCCTTTTCCCTTCCTAAAACCCCTTTCCCCAGTTAAAAAGCACATTTTTATTTGGAAAGTAACTCCCCCTTTTATTAATTTCCTTTTTTATTCAATTAAAACATGAAAAACCACTTTTTCCAAAGTTTTGAATATGTAAAATATATCAAGCCCCACTGTAAAAACCTTCCCCGATATTATTTTAAAAACACTTGTTCCTAATGTATTACTTGTTAGGGTCCTATAATAATAGGGTTCATAGTTTTTTAATTGACTTTGATATTCTTGTAAATATGTACATACCTTGCTTTCTGCAAGTTGTTTTCCCATATTTTGAAAA
The DNA here is from genome assembly GCA_034641835.2 of Pinus albicaulis. NCBI lineage: Eukaryota > Viridiplantae > Streptophyta > Pinopsida > Pinales > Pinaceae > Pinus > Pinus albicaulis. The sequence goes on from CM076574.1 coordinate 1,336,856,284, forward strand.
TGAAAAAATAATAAAAAATGAAAAGAGGGTAAAAGTCCTAAAAGAAAGATCAAAGGACTTAGAAAAAGATAGACCCCAAAAGAAAAAAGAGAAGAATAAGACATGAAAGTGAGCAAGTCAAAATGCCACTACCATTTACTTTTACTACAAAAATAATGATTATGTGCAAATTGTCAATAAATGTCATAATCCGTGATCAGTTAAACAATTTAATCTTAAATTTTCATGCTTTAAATTTCATGTTTTAGATAGAGAATAAAGATATGTCAAATAGTTTAAAGTTGACAAATCAATAGATAGTTAGAGAATAAATGAGGAGCTCAATAGTTTAATCTGAGCCCTTGGATGAAATAAAGTTAGACTTAAATATTTTTTATGCTTTGAAAGAAAAATGGATTTAGGGTTGCAAGCTTAAATGCACCCATGAAAATGAAGTAAAAAATGTTAGAAATAATGATGGGTAGGTAGAAAGTAGTTGTGCAAAAGAATGTAATAAAGCATCATCGGGAAAAAATTACTAATTTCCCCTCCACCACAATAACCCAGTATTATAAACCTTCAGTTAAAGAGGCTCAAAGCATTTCTCTAACTTCTGTTGGGACCGGACCCAAGGCTCGATAACTGATTAGTTAAAAATATTGGATTTCCTACATAAAACCCATTTCATCATCATTTTCACCCTCATCCATGATTATGATCCCTTTTCCTAAGTAAAATACCCTTTTTTCTTAATGAAAGTAAAAACCCTACATAATTAATTTCATATTCATTTCGAAACACTCAAAAAAACCACAAAATACATTTATCCTAAGTTTAAGTGTGAAAAACAAAATGGAATAAACTATGCTTTATTTTTCTGTCTTTACACTTTACTTAGTTTTAAATTATGTAATTTTCATTCATTTCCTACATTACACCTTTACTTTCATATTAATTTCTAACTATATTTATTAAATCCCTATTCTATACCCTTCTCGTATATTATTAAATCCTTTATATTTAAATAACCCCAAAACCCTTCTATTTTAAGTTTAAACCTATGTTAATATATCCCACGTGATGAAACAAATCCCCGCCCATTATCCCATAGGTTTAAACATATCGAAATACAAAATATACCTCGTCCCCTTATGGTTTTTAAAAATTTGTCAAAAGGTTTAAATACTATATAATAAACCCGCACCAATGTTATTGGTTGAAAATTTTCTTAAATGTTTTAATTAAAAACATATTCGCCTCCACCAATCATATAACCCAAGTTTTTAACTTTAATAAATTTTTATTTATAAAGTTAAAAAACCATTCCGTCGCATTTCAAAACCCCGGACCCACTCCAAATCCCAAGCATTTTCCAAAGCAAATCTCGACCGTTTGCATGAGTCCTTTCCAATCCACTGATGGAAAACCCATATCGAAAATAAAGTTGCACGACCTTAATGGTTTCATTTCTACGTGAAAAAGGTTGTTTAGCCTTTTCCACCCTCATCTACATGGCTTATTTTTATTGGATCGCGTTCGATTCATTCGAAACCACTTACCACCTTAGACGAGCACGATAACCACTCATGGTTTATATCCTATGAAACCCGAAAACCACCCATGTCTTGACATGACCGTCATTTATTGCAGGCCTAATTCAACCTTAAATTTTCCCAATAAACCCTGAAATCACACCATTTTATCCCTTTTCTGCACTATCGATTGTATTCTCCATTCTAACTCAAATAACGAAGCCATTGCACGATTTTTATGCCAAAAATCAATGAAAATCCCGCTTATAGCTGTTGAATATTGCTGAGAAGTCCCAAATTGATTCAGAAACTAGAAAAGATACCAGGAAACTATCAAACGCCTTAGAGACATTTTCAAAAACCCATACCTGTGTAAAACATGTATTTTTCAAGAAATTGAGCCTATTATTAGCTTGAATTAACATTGGCAAAGAAATAAATACAATTAGAGATTAAATTCGTCCAAGAAAGCCTATTAAAAAGGACCAAAAACAGGCAAAACACTGGCAAAATTTTTATGAAAATTGATTCAAAAACCAGAAAAGATACCAGGAAACTATCAAACACCTTAGAGACATTTTCAAAAACCCATACCTGTGTAAAACATGTATTTTTTGAGAATTTGAGCCTATTATCAGCTTGAATGAACATTGGAAAAGATATAAATACAATCAGAGATTAAATTCGTCCAAGAAAGCCTATTAAAAAGGACCAAAAATAGGCAAAACACTGGCAAAATTTTTACGAAAACCTGTTTTAGAATACGCTCCTTTTTAAAGGAAAATATTGAGTTTATTTAGTTTTCCAAGATAGTTTAAAACTTTAATTAAAGCCCAAAAATCCTCTGAAGGTAGCCTGAACCTCTGTGCTTGATTTCACATTATTTTTTGCCCAATTATCCATTGAAAAAGCCCAAGAAACCCCTGTCTCTTGTTTTCTAAATAGTGAGAGTTTGAAATACATATGAAAGTCAAAAATTGAAGGAAAAATCCAAGAAAAGAACCATATTCTTCCTATTTTAATCCAAGAACCCCTATCAAAGTAAAAAAAATACTTCTGTAAACTGTGTAATCTTACAGAAGTAACCAGAAAGCTTAAAAACAGAGTTTTATTGTCCTAAAAGCCTAAAAAATGCCTAAATCTACTCCCGCTATATCTTCCAAGACTGTCATCATTATGAACCCTCTACAACCTCCTGTTGTACACATTGAACACACCCCATTAATAGATGTTGACTATAAGATAGCAGACCCCATTGTAGAATTTAATATGTTAGAACTTCGTAACTGGAGCTTTGAAAAGTCTTTAGATCAGTTGGAAGAAGTCCAAATTTGGGAATCAAACTTGCCCAAATATGTTGTTCCAGTCACTCTTTCATGCCCAGAGCTGGTTAGGTTGTGTCAGAATTATTATATGCCTAAACAAAGAGCCATAGTGAATGCAAACAAAGAATTACTTTTTACAATTACTGTTGAGTCCATAAATCAAATGTTACAGCTCAAACCTGATCCTAAAGTAGTTTCTTTGTCCATAGAAGCACTTACCAAGTTGTACATTGGCCTTTATTTTCCCAAAAGATTCCAAATAATCCAAATATTTATGCCCTTACATGTGGAAATTCCTCAAATCAATCCTCCATATTCCACTTCAAAATTTCCAGAATGTTCAAGGCATGTAATTTCTATGTTATCTTTCATCCTAAGATACTTCACAGATGAACATACAAATGAATCCATCCTAGGTTTCCTGTCCACTTTCACACCAGGAAAACCTCCATCTGTTATCTTCAATTATGATGGGTACATTGCTAACAATATCCATGAACAACTGGTTAAACTTCCAACTGAAGGAGTGTTTAGATACAAATCTTTTCTCTTTCATATGTTTTTGTATTTTCAAGAAGATAAGTGTCCAGTAACCCTCCAGAAGCTTGACATTGAAGGAAACTCACTTTCAGTTATTTTTTTGACATCTTTAATCAGGAAAGAGTCTATAGAGTTTAATTATTCAAAATTTTCAGACTTTTTTTTTCATCCATTGATAAAATATGTTAACCAACACTAAACATCCAAGGATCAATGATGAAATGAAGAAAATCCTACAGCTCTTAGAGCAGACCAAGACTGGAGATTGGTATTTGTATGAAAAACACACAGAGATCAGAGTTTTTGGATCTAACTTGTTGCCACATAAATTACCCAAATATGTACCAATGAGGTTTTTTTCCTTGGAATACATCAGGAAAATCTTAAATTATGATTCAATCAAATTTCTAGTAGCAAAGAAGAAAACATAGTTTAAGTTGAAGAATCAAGTGGGACCATTCATTTGTAATCATAGAGATGCAGAGATAGAATAATCCAAACATTTATTAGAGTATAGATTTAAAGAGAGTTTCTCCTCCACAAGGAATACTGAGTAAAATGAGGGTTAAGTGTAAACTAACACCCTACATTCATGAGAAAAAACTAGAGATTGAGAAGTATGTCAATAAGACTGAGTGGACAGAAAACACTTTAATAGATGCAGTAAAGCAAGGTGATACTAGTCACACTTTACAAACTGTCGATAAAACAGAAAAATCCCCCAAGAGAGTCAGAGAAGAAGGTTCTTATGTTTTTGTAACCACTACTGAGACTAGGTTCAAGTTAATATATAATAAAAATCCCAAAATAGATCCAGCAGGTAAAGAGAAAGTAACTATTGAGGTTGAAGACACAGATGTCCCACTAACTAATAATGATGCTGCTATAGTCATCGAGTATGAGTTAGTCATAGAGAATCTGAATGAAGAACAAATTAATAATTCAAATGCACAGTTGATAGAAAAACAACAAAACATGGAAGCATCATCTTCACAGACAACAGAGGAAAAGGATCTTGATATAAGAGAAAAATACAAGCAAATCAATACAAAGAATGAAGAGATAAAAAATGAGATTTACTCTCAATATTTGAAGCAACACCTAGTGTACAAAATATACTTTTATCTGCCTTTGATTACTCAAATAAAAATTTAATCATGTCAGTATTACAGCCTACATTGAAGACTCCAAAGACAGTTGCAGACTACAAAAAGGTTTATCTAGAAGTACAAATAGAGAAAATTCATGCACTTGATCAAATAGAATTTCATAGACAGAGTTTCGAGATGTTGTATTCTACTATTACAACCAAATCTATGAGTGTTCAAAAACATTAGAACACAATCATAAATATGAAAGATCAAATGAAACTTGACAAAGCATCATTATATTCTAAATACCTAAGGATTAATTCTTTAGAAGAGTTGGTCCTACAAGTTGGATATGATCCTGAAATTGTGAAAGCAGCAGAGCAGTTAGTGAAGAAGAAGAATGAGGATATTGTATCATTAAGGAAACAGCTTAAACTTCCATCAACCAAACATCCTCAAGCTAAAGAAATTATACAAGAACAAACTCAGAAGGATGATATGATGAACTTAATTTTTCAGTTAACAGGACAGATCAAAGAAATGGAGACTCAAATGGACAAACTTGTCCATGAAAAGGAAACTACAAACAATCAGGAAGTTCCTTCAGTAATTCCTATGGTTACTACTGTTGTGCCTTCAACTCTAACAGAAGAGTTGGCACCCAAAGAACCACTAGCTACTGCAGTGCCAGTGACATCATCTACAAATTAAGCTACAGAGTCATCTACTACAGCAGCTCAACCCACAGATGAGGCCAGTAAACTAGTAAAAGATATGGAAGAAATGTCACTTCAGACAAGTGAGATTAACGGATTGAAAAATATGATTGATAACCTTGAGAATACAAATAATTTAGCTCAAATAAATTCTAAAACTCATGAGAAAAGATCTAATAGGTTAAATGAAGAACTGAAGAAGCTACAAAAGGAATTAACCTTAAAGGAGCCAATGTAATATGTGAAAAAATATTTATGGAACAAAATCATTGAATCCATAAATGATGTGTCGCCCTAAATCCAAGTGATCTTTGAACAGAGAGATTTACTAAAGGAAACACTAGTAGAAATTCAGAAAACCAAAGATGAGCTTGGTAATAAACCTGAGCAAGCCATAGAATTGATCAAGTTTCTCCACAATAAAAACAGGTAGGAGTTGGAAGAAATACAGATCACTGACAGGACTGAAACAATCCTTGAAATAAGGAAGGTTATCTCAAAGAAGAATCTAATGAAACTACTTGAAGAAAAATGTGAGAGTATGAACATAGCCATAACCAAGTTTATGGTTAAATTTGAAAAATTGAGGCAAAGAAGTTTGCCAAATATTTTGGTCATCAATGAAAAATTAATGCCTCAGGAGGATTAAAATAATAATATCAGAGAATATGAAAAAGAACAAGTTGAAAAGACAGGTGGACAACGCACTCCAACAGGGAAAGTCTTACTTAGAAGCTTTGAATATTTATTCTATCTACAACATGAGATAAGACACTTATTTGTCATAAAACCAACTTTTTCCAGATATACTGAGGTATATGAGAATTTCAGGAAGTTAAAGAAGATACAAATTCCAAATGAGGAAGCTTGGCAATCACTTACAGATTTACTGTGAAAGTACAAAGCAGATAAGATGAAGAAAACAGTTTGCTGATTTTCAGTCAAAACAGATTTATTACAGCAGTAAAAACAGTTTTACAGAGTTAAAGAGTATCAAAGATTAAAGAGTATCAGATTAAAGGGAATCAGACTGAAAGAGTATAAGATATTGAAGATAATATTTCAAAACAAAATTAAAATATCTTGACCAGCAAAGAGGACGCCAACGCAGCCAGCTACACCTTATCCACAATCAATTTCTATTTTATTTAGATCAATAGGACAACTTGCTGATTTGTTAAGAAGTTGTCTCTATTTTGTTGTAAAGATATTTCTATTTTCCTTAGATAATTCCTAGAAGCATTCTAGGATATTTTGTAAACTATATTGTATAAATGCTTCATCTTTAGAAGTATTATTGTGGAATAAATTGCTGAATATTTCTATAGTCATTTTTGTTGGACTTGAAGGATTTTGTGTTGCAAATTTCGAGTAGTAGACTGGATCAGATAAATTAGCATCATATTTCAAGATTCATGTGATGAGCTATTGAAGTGAAGTATTTTCTACTTGTCATTGTTTATCTTCTTTGTTTGATGCATCCATATATGTGTTCCAAATTTGAATGAATAAACAGGAGTATTACTTCAGGATTTATTAAAAGCACCATGTCTTTACTGTTTATAATTTCTTTGTTTTCTGCTGATTTCCAGAGTAGGGAACCCTTAATTGCTCCCTCTTTCATTTGAACTCTACCTACTACTTCTCTTTTCCAGATCAAATAACCCTTCATTTCTCTTTATCCCGATCATATCACCTCACCAAACAACCTTCCAAGATATTCAAAGGGTTATCTATCTTGACCTGAAAACATTTAACTTTTTGACCTTGATCCTAGTTCTATCTGCTTGAATTTTGACTCCTTAGCCAAATGGATAAATATATTTCCCACTATCCATCTCATTAAGTGATTTTTCCCACCAAATCAAACAAACCAAAACCCAATTGCACAATCATAACTAGCATAATATTTTATAAATCAAACAAAGCTAAATTTGATAGAGAGAGCCCTCTCTGAACACTAGGAAGGCTAGATCCTAGAGTTTAAAAGTTGGTCCGTGGTTACCTCTAGAGTTCTTACAACTATAAATTAAAATCTCACAACTTAGAGAATTACTAGAGTGATAACATTACTAGCATCCTGCATCCATACTCATTCACCCCATATTTATTAATTCCCCGCTTTATATAGTTTACAACCTCCCATATATCATTTAGCATATAGCTTATATTAAAATACCTTCTCATAACGTATATCCCCGATCCCTTTATATTAACCCCTGTTTAACATGTATTTAACCCATTTCATATATATCCTACCCCACTTCATATTACTCGCTTCCCATTATAGTAATCTCGGGTCCCACTTTCCTTTAAACCCCTGTTGATTATATATCTTATCCCATTATAATAATCATGACCCACTTCTATTTTAAACCCCTTCGCATGACTCATCCCCGGGCCCCGCCTATCAAAGCACCCCAACTCCTCCATTTGCTTGATCCATCAGATCAAATCCAATGGCCAATAGAATCTTTCACACCCCCGACTACCTGACGTTTAAAACCATTGGGGGGTTGCTAAATGGGTGATTTTGCACCCCTTCTCCCCTTCCACGTGTCAGTCCCACATTTTATCGTATCCTCCATTTCGAAACCACTTTACCACTTTTCATTACGCAATAAACCGCCAACCCGTCCTCGCATTTGAAACGAAATTGATTATTGTTTAAGTTTAGCTCCACGCCCTATGGTTAACCATATCTGGTCAAAAGCCATAAACCCTGCCTGAAATAGTTATTTCATTATTGTTGTGTATTTTCCAAAACTATTTATTTGCGGAGAAGAATCCAAAAGAACTCTGTCGACCCATTTAGAATCCAAAAGAACCATTTCGAACTCATATTTAAATCTTTTCAAACCAACAAAGCCCCGGTTGTGGCCATAAACCTTCTGCAAACCGAATTAAATCATTTCACAAGTAAGCGTAAGCCTCTCGAAACCATTTCTTAAACACATAAAGTAATAAATTAATAAATTGAACAAGTTAAATGGCCTCCGAGAGTGTTTTTTCCATTAATCCCCTACAACCACCTATAGTTGATGTTGAACACACTCCCCTAGCAGGAAAAGACTTCAAAGTCAGTGATATAGCCATTGATTTCAACCTCCTAGAGCTCCACTATTGGAGCCATGATAAATTCATAGACTAGACTGATGATATCCACCTTTGGGACTCAAACCTACCCAGGTATATCTTCCCATAGACCTTCCAGTTTCTGGAAATCACAAAACTCTGTCAAATTAATTATTTTCCCAATGAAGGAGGCCAACTAACCCCTAGCAAAGAGATTTTGTTCACAATCACTACATAATACATTAATCAGATGTTGCAGATCCAACCCAACCCTGATGAAGCCCCATTATCTATTGAAACCCTCACTGAACTATTTATGAAACTGGATTTTCCCAAGAGGTTTCAAATCTTCCAAACCTTTCTTCCTCCATTAGTGGAAACCCCAAAGAGTAACCCTCCTTATTCAGCTTCAATTTTTTTAGAGAGAACTAGACAAATTGTCACAATGCTATCTTGCATTCTAGGGTACTTCACAAATGAATATGTAGATGCTTCTATCTTAGGTTTTTTGTCCATTTTCTGCCGAGGATAGCCTCCAGCTTCTACATTTAACTTTTCTCAATACCTATCAGAGGCCATCCATGAGAAATTGGTTAACTTACGAGAGGAAGGAGTGTTTAGGTATTCATCAGTTTTGTTTCATTTATTCCTATATTTCCAATCAGAAAGGTTTGCAGTTAGCCTTCAAAAAGTGGACACAGAGGGTAACCCCCAATCTGTATTCTTCTGGACATCCTTGATCAGAAATTATTCCACAAAATTCAACTACAAAGACTTCACTAATTCATTTTTTCATCTAGTTGTCAACATGATACACAATAGCAGTTAACCTAGGGTCAATGAAGAGATAAAGAAAGTATTACAGTTTTCAGAACAAAGTAGAACGGAAGACTGGTATTTATACTAGAACCACACTGAAATTAGGGTGTATGGATGCTAGCTTACTCCATACAAGCTACCCAAATACCTCCCAATTAGGTTATTTGCATTAGAATACATCAGGAAGATCCTAAATTCAGATGAGGTTAATTTTCTGTTAGTAAACAAGAAAATTGAGTTTAAAATTAAGAACTAGCTTGGTCCTTTCATTTGCAATAATAGGAATGTTGGTCAACAAGCAGATAAGTGTTTACAGGACTTAAAGTTTAGCAATAGTTTCAAATGGAAATATGATCCTTTGGGAGTCATCAGTAAACTAAATCTCAAATTAAAATTAACTCCATTTGCCCATGAGTCAAAACTAGATATTGAAAAGTATTCCAACCAGTCAGAGTGGTTGGAAATTACTTTGCAAGAGGTAGAGAAGAAAGGTGATACTAGTTCCATTTTGCATACTCCAGCCCCACAAGACAGGAACTCAAAGAGGCCAAGAGAAGAAGGCTCATATTTTTTTGAGACCAATACTGATACCAAATTCAAACTAATGTACAGGAAGAAGCCCAAGCTAAATCCAGTAATTGAGAAAGAAGAAATAGTTGACACAGTTGAGATTATTGATACATATATAATTGTCAGGGTAATGCACCTCCCATAGTTTTAGAGGAAACTCATCATCCATCAACCTCTAGTGCTCAAATCATTCAGAAGAAGCATAGTGTAGAAGTCTCTTCATCAAGAAAACCAGTGGACAAATACAGGATATAATGGAGAAGTATAAAGAAATTAAATTTAGGAATGAGGAATTGAAAGCTGTAACCTATGCCCAATATTGGAAACAAACTCTTAGTGACCAAAACATATTACTTTTAGCCTTTTATTATAAAACCACGAAGATGCAAATGACCTTTTTGCAACCAACAGTTCAGGTTCCAAAATCATCAGCAGACTACAAGAAAATAGAATTTGAAGTTCAAGCTAAATATCTACATCCAATAGATCAAATTGAGTTCCATAAGAAATCTGGAGAAATGATCTACTCCACTATGACCAACAAAGCTATGAGTGTCCAAAAACTACAAAATTATCTAGAAAATATCAGAGCACAACTAAAGCTAGAGAAGGCATCTTCAAAATCTAAGGACAACAGAATAAAATCTCTTGAAGGATTGGTCATGGAGGTTGGATATGATCCAAAGAAAATCAAAGCAGTTGCAAAGCTTATCAAGAAAAGATGCAAACATAGTTGCATTGAAGAAGCAATTGAAATTACCTCCCACAGAACATCCAAAAACTAAGGAAGTTTTGGAAAATGAAGGTCGGAAAGATGAAATGATGAATCTCATCAATCATTTGACATCTCAACTGAAAGAGATGGAAAATGAAATGGATAAATTGGTGTAGGAAAAGAAGGCCAACATGGAAGTAGTTACTATTATTTCCATTCTTATAGCTTCAACGTCAGTTCCATCTACTTCATCAGCTCCATTACCTACAACAGTATCAGTTACTATAGCAACACCAACTACTACACCAGCAACAGATTCAACAACAGTAACTCATCCCAGTGATGAAGCAGTTAAATTGATTAAATCTATGCAATACATGTCAATCCAAACAAATGAGATTAATAGACTTAAGGATCAAGTAAAAAGTCTAGAATATGAAAATAATTTGGTTCAAATCATGCATAAATTAGAAACACAGAAGTAAAACAGATTGACTGATAGAATACAAAAGTTATAAAAAGAATTAACACTAAAAAATCCACTAGCCCAAGCAAAGCAACAACTGTGGGCCAATATCATTAACTCTGTTAATGATATTTGGCCTTCCATCCAGGTTATATTTGAACAGAAAGATTTGATAAAAGAAGAAAATGAAGCTATTCAGAAATTCAAAGAAGAACTTGGGAAGAAACCAGAAGAGGCCACTGAAATAATAAAGTTTCTTAATTCCAAGAACAAACAAGAATTAGAATAAATTGGCATAAGTGACAAAACAAAAACAATCTTAGAGGTAAAAAAGGTAATTTCCAAGAGAAACTTGATGACACAACTTGAAGATAAGTGTCAAACCATGGAGTTAGCACTAAACAAGTTCATGATCAAATTTTATGTTTTGAGGCATAAATGTTTGCCTAATCCTTTGGTGATCAATGACAGATTAATGAAGCATGGGGATTATGACAAGAAAATCAGAGAAGTGAATAAAGAAAAATCCAGCAATTCCTCTATGAAAGGAATTCCTACAGGCAAAGTACTCTATCAGACTCTTGAAAATATCCTTTACCTCCAAGATGAGGTAAATCATCTCTTTATAAAAAATCCTAATTTTGAAAAATACACAGAGGTTGATGAGATTTACAGGAGAATGGTAAAAATAAAATTACCAGATGAAGAGGCTTGGGAAAAATTTTGTGGTTTACTATGACAGCTAAAAGTAAAGCAGGTAACAGAGCAATCAAGGTTAAAGATGAATATAGATGAAAGGCAGAGTTTAAAGATCAAAAACAGAGTTAAAAGAAAAGGTCAGCCATTGTAAATATGCAGCCAACATGAAAGCCACAGTCAGAGAGATAAGACAGCAAATATCAAAAAGAAAACAACAAACAAAATAAGCAAGGACAACTTGCATTAGTTACATAGGTGTATCTATCTTCTTGCATTAAGATATTTATTTTCCTTGAATAATTCCTAAATCATTTTTAGGATATTTTGTATCAGTTTTTGTATAAATACTTCATAATTCGAAGTATTGAGTGTAGATTCCTAAACATTTCTATAGTTGTAATTGATACAAATACCTGAGGTTTTATTGTACCATTTTCAAGTCAACAGACAAGACAAGTAATAAAGGCATTACATTACAGGATTCATGTGTTGAGCCACTTCAGTGAAGTATATTTCAATTGGTCATGTGTTTCCTTAAGTATTCCATAAACTTGCATGTTTTCCAAATTTAAATGTTATAACAGGAATATTATTGCAGAAATTGTTTAAGTACACTCTGTTCTGAATATTATTCATTTCAATGTTTTCTTCTGATATCTGGATCCGAGAACCCTTAATTGCTCTCCCATCTCGATTGACCTCTTTCATCTTCCCTCATTATCCAGTTTAGTGAATCCTTAACCGCTCCTTGATCCTGATTGAAAACCACTTCACCATTCAGCCTAAAAGATCTAACTTTGATTAGCTACCTTTCCCTATGAACACTTCCTTTAGAACTTGATTCTGTCCTATTTTCTTGATATTTTGACTCCATAGCCCAATGGAAAATAGACATACAATTATCCATCTAAATAAGTAATTCCACCAACAAACCAAAACCAAACCAAATCAATCTTATATAACTAGCATAAAATCAATTAAAACGTCAAAGTTAAATCATAAAGAGAGAGCCCTCTCTGAGCATTAGGAAGGCTAGATCCTAATCTCAAAAGTAGGTTGATAGTTATCTCTAAAATTTCTTTAAACACACATAACAACCCTTGGAAATTATTGGAGTGATAACACCTTGGTCAAAACCATGGAAAGAATGATGGAAAAAATAAGCATAACAGATAGGGCTCCTCCTAGAGAAAACCAACCTAGTCCCCAAATATGAAACTCTAATTTTAGGAGAAACCCACCCCAGATCAAACAAAGGGAACAAAAGGTCCATATCAACATATTAGACCTCCATTTAAAGATAAATATGCAGATGAATAAGGAGAATTAATTGAAGATCTTGATGAAAATCAACTAAACTTAATGGGAGTAAATCATAGTGAAACCATTTTCTTAACTAGAGAAGAACACAATCTCTTTTTTCTTTCACAACCTGAAGTAAATTATAAGGAAACAGAAGATTACAAACATGGTTTTGAGAATGAAATAATGGAAGTCCAAAAAAATTATAACCTAAGGAGTAGGAAAACAACTGATAATCCTACTAAAAACATTGTTGATACTCCCATTAAAAATACATATGATACCTTTTCTAAGAAAAATCTTGATATATCTCCCAAAAAGAGTGCAGAGATTCCTGCCAAGAAATTTTTTGATATTGTTTCTAAAACAACCCAAACTGATATTCCCTCTACCAGCCAATAGAAGGATCATTTCCAAAAATATGTTGTTAAAAAACAATATATTTTCAATATAGATATAACCAAAACAACATTCAGTATCGAAAATGAATTGGCTAAACTTAAAATACCCATTCCCCTTACAGAACTCATGAACAAGAATGCTTAAAGATCACAAATAATGAAATATTTGAAGAGAGGGGAAGGTGTAGATACAAAAAATTTAATTGATGATCAACCAGAATTACTGTTTGGATCCGAAGTTAATGGAAAACCTTAGGAAGGAGGTGTACTTCCATTTTATTTCAGTCTGAACATTCATGATAAGATTTTACATAATGCAATGCTTGACTGGGTGCTTCACATAATAGTATGCCTAAAGCTATCATGGAAGCATTAGGACTTGATATCACTAGACCATACAAATACTTGTATTATTTTGATTCAAGTAAATTAAAATGCCTAGGTATGATTAAGGATTTATGTGTCACTTTAGCCCACATACCATCCAAGAGTGTGGTAATGGATATTTTTTTTGCTGACATACCTCCTAAATATGGCATGTTACTGTCTCGCTCATAGGGAGTTAAGCTACAAGGTACCCTTCAAATGGATATGACCTATGCTACCATTCTTGTGTTTGGTCATCAAAGGAGATTATATGGGGAAACATTGATGAATTTTATGGTCAACAGTCTGGAAAAAACACACAATTATCCCTTATATTCAATCCATCCAAACCTAGATTCTTTCATTTTCTACAATGATGGGGGGATATAAAAACAAAATGAAAATTTAGAATCGATTTGTGTGAAATTAAAGAAAACAAAATAGAATTGTTAGAACATGATAAAAAGAATGAACCTCTATGGAATATGGATTTCGATGGAGTTGTCAATAAAGAAGGGTCAGGAGCAGGTGTATGGGTTTCAAATTAAAAAACCAACCACTCAGAAGGACATTCATATAAACTAAACTTTCAATGTACCAAAAACATAGCTGAATATGAAGCCTTAATCGTAGGGTTACAACTTTTAAAAAGGATAGGACCCAAGAGAATTTCTATTCATGGAGACTCGTAACTGATAATTAAATAGGTCAGAGAAGAATACTCTTCCAAGCACCCATTATTAAGAGCTTATAGGAATGTTGTTCTGGATTTTCTTGAATCTTTTGTAGAATAAGATTTGTCTCCAATCCATAGAGGAAAAAACATCCTAGTTGATGGTCTGGCTACTTCAGTTATTACCTCTAAAATTCCATAGTGTCCTAGTCACCAATACATCATTGAAGTAAAGAACAAACCAATTGTCCCAGATAACATCAGATACTATCAAGCCTTTCGAAACGATGAGCAGATTGAAAACTTTTTACAATAAAAGGAGGAAGTTGAGTGTGCTAATATAGATGTAGATTTATATTTCGAAGATAATGTAAATTAGAATGTAAATAAAGTGTGAATATGATAGAATTAAAATAAATTTATCAAGAACAAGAGGAATTAGAAATCTTACAATTGAAAGATAATGTTTTTCCTATAGGGTTAGTCCCCTTGGAGGAATTGTTTGATTTTGATGATGTAGCTAAAAAGCCTAAAATTGAAGTGAAGTTGAAGACTGCAATATAGGAACTGAACAACAACAAAAAATGGTTAAATTATCTAATTCTTTACCCCCTACTGAAAATTAGAAATACATAAAGTTGTTCAAAGAATTCATAGATGTGTTTTCATGGAGTTATGAAGATTTAAAATCTTATGACACTAGCATTATACAACATAAGATTCCTATAAAAGAAGACCAAAAGCCTTTTAAACAAAAACTTAGGAGGATCAACCCAGTTTTGATGCCTCTAATTGAAAATGAAGTCAAAAATATGTATGATTCCAAGATCATTGTGCCATTAAGGTATTCTAAATGGGTGTCAAACTTAGTTCCAACTAGGAAAAAGACTAGAGAGATTAGACTATTTGTTGACTTTAGAAACCTCAATAAAGTTTCTCTAAAAGATCACTACCCTCTGTCTAAAATGGATCACATTTTGCAAAAGGTGGTGGGATCTAGTAGAATTTATTTATTATATGGTTTTTCTGGTTACAATTAGGTTTTAGTGCATCCTGAAGATCGGGAAAAGACAACATTTACTACACCTTGGGGCACTTTCATGTATGTGAAGATTCCTTTTGGCTTAATGAATGTTGGTGCTACATTCCAAAGATCAATGGAAATTTCCTATGCTGACGAGATGGGCAGGTTCATAGTTATATATCTTCATGATATCACCGTTTTCTCAAAAACATATGAAGAGAATTTTCTTCACCTAATAAGAGTCTTTGAAAAATGTAGGAAATTTGGTATTTCCCTTAATCAAAAGAAAATATTATTTGGTTTGGAAGAAGGAAAATTATTAGGACTCATTAATTAAAAATATGAAATTAGAATTGATCCTAGCAAAATTGAAGCTATTTTAAAGATAGGTCCTCCTAGAAATGTAAAGGAACTCCAATCCTTCATTGGAAAAATCAATTTTCTAAGGAGATTTATCCATAATTTAGCAGAACTTCTAAGAAATATAACAAACATGTTGAGAAATGACACTAAGGTAAAATGGAATATAGAGGCAAAATAATTATTTGATCAAGTAAAACAAGCCTTAACACAAGCCCCTGTGTTAATCAATGTAATATTCCAAAATGGAAAAGACGGGAATATAGAACATATGCAACATTCCAAATAAATCAAAACGGGAACATAGCACTAAAATTTGGAAAATGCCGGAAATATGTTGCAACTGGAAATTGCATTAAAACATCATCATCTATAAGCAGAAACAACTAAGCCATATCATTATAATCAACAACAAAATAAAGTACACAATGTTCCAAAAATGAATGCACTCAAGCCACAAGATGGCTGAAATACACTAAAGGAAACTAGCACTGGAAATGTGTGCTGCAACTGTTGTTGCTATAGGAAACTGCTGCTACAGGGAAGAAGAACCATGTGCGGAAGGCTATTGGAGTGCTCCGAATGATCTGGAATTTTAACCATGGATTCTACTCACAAAACCCAGAACAACCCAGAAATTGTTTAGCCATATTTTAACTTTGGATTTTCGGCCCTTTTTGGGTCGCACACTACACCCCTGTTGGCTGAGTTACGTGCTCCCTAAAGAAAAATGTTGATATGGGGCTGAAATATTGATCTATCAATGCAAAAACACCCAATCAACTTAATAGGTGAAGGGTTGGTCCCCTCACTGGAAAACAGGCTCAGAAATTGGAGATCTCTCTCCTCCACTGCTACACCCTACAACACAACACAACTCTGAACAGAAATTGCGTTGTAGCTGAAGACTGAAGCTTGGCCTGACGTGGAATATACAACTCAACAATCTCTCCTGAGTAGGTTGAGTGTGGGATTCCTGCTCGGGAACACCCTTTTACTAAACAGTACAGCAAACCCTTCTAAACAACAAAAGCATGCATAGAAATTTCACATGACAATTTCCCGATCTAAAAGGATAAAAATCAATAATCATCTAAAATTCCTTCTATGGTTTCCTTGACCTTCCTTATATGCATTGTGAGCCTTCTCACCTTGGGTCCCACTCATTAAAGAAACTACTCACATGGAGATTATCTCCCATTAACTCTGCACTGTTTCGGATTGATGTTCCACTCTCTCTATATATGCGTTGTTTCACATTGATGCTCTACTCTCTCTATACTAGTGTTGTTGATTTGGTCAACATTGACCTTGTCCACATGCTTTTTCCCCTATTCACACATGGAGGTGCTTTATCCAGCTATCATGATGATCCCTTTTCACATTAAGAGGGATAGCATTCCTACTAAAGAGATTTATGGCTCTCCCTACCCACTTTTTCATCTAGCTAGAAGACAAAAGAAAAAATGAATATTCCAATTAGCTACATGCTAATTTAGGAATATTACAATCAACCCTGATTTCACCAAATATTTTCTCATTTTCTCATTTGCCTCTTATCATACTATTGCAGCAGTTCTCTTACAAAAGAATAATGAAGGAAATTAACATCCTATTTCTTTCTTTAGTAAAGCCTTAAGAGATGTTGCATTAAAATAAAACATCATGGAAAAGAAACAATTTTCTTTAGTAAAAGAAATTAAATATTTTAGAGTTTATATTCTCCATTCACATATAATTGCTTTTGTTCCAAATGATGTGGTGAAAGACATATTGACCCAAAATGGTCCTGATGGGAAAAGGCGTAAATTTAATTCCATTATCTTAGAATATGACATTGAAATTAAACCTACCAAACTCATTAAGGGACATGGATTATCTAAATTAATGGTTGAATCAAACTTTCATGCTTTGGATATAAATTTTGTAGTTTCACTTGATGAACAAGGAGAGCAGGCGACTTCACAAGTAACAAAGGCTTTTGCAACCTCCCCCTAGTATGAAAACCTTATTTTTTTCTTACATCATTTACAAGCTCCTCCTGGTTTGACCAAGACTAAGGCTAGATTTCTTATACTCAAAGCTAAGAAATTTGTTATTTTAAATAATAATTTGTATTGGAAAGATACTGGAGGAATTTTACTAAATTTCTTGTTGAAAGATGTAGTAGATAAAGTAATGTAGTAATTTCATGAAGGATATTGTGGTGGACACTTGTACTGGAAGAATACTACAAAAAAGATTTTAAGAGTTGGTTTTTACTGGCCAACCTTATTGTTTTACGGAAATACAAACCTACGGATAAGTATGCTTTCCCTAAGTGGGTGGTTCACTTAGAAAAGCAGAAAGAAATATAGTTTATATTTTCCTTAAGGTGAATAGATAAAGGGAGAGAGCCCTACTTGTAATTTGTTCTCTTTCCCTCACCTCCCTCCGTTGCTTTCGTCGCTCTCAATCCAACTTAACTTGCTCGATTGATACCTACCATGGAAAACATAAGACAAAAAACAACATAAAGGCAATACAATATTTTCAAATTAAACAAATTGAATCAATAAAACTCATTAATACACATATAACAACATTGACACGTGCATTAGGAAAGGAACAAATGTCTTTATTATGAAGTAAAAGGAAGAGTACAACCAGTTGATCGATTTGTCATCACTCATCTAGCTTGAGTCCCATCCTCATCACATCCAGCATCAACAATCCAGCAGCATCACAGTACATGCACAACACCTTCAAGAGTTGATATCTCACCAGCATACCTCTACTTAACAGAAATTCTTGCTCCCTTGTGCACTATGTTTAGTGCTCTATTTATAAGTAGATGAAGGTAGTTTGAAATAAATGAATCATTGAATGGATTTCCTAAAAATGGATGAAGAGGTTTCCTTGTTCATGGAAATAGGAGGATAAGAGGTTTAATGACTTCAAGGGTTCCAAATTCGAGGCTATCAGATGAGGTGAGAGTTGGAACAACTTTTTGAAGTCACTGGAAGTCGTGGGGATTCCCGGAATCTAATGAACATTTCACTCCCAGTCAACCAACGCACCCTAAAGTGGGCCTAGATCCTTCGAACCATAGCCTTGCATGGGAGTAGATGCTCTGCAAAGCAGTTAAAACTATCTAGGGGTGATTTGATGGCTTGATAGGGCACTTCAACTAGCATCTAAGCAGTGAAAATTTCATGAAGGAATACCATCAATATAATGACTTTTTTAGGGCATGTAGCAACAAATTTAGAGTATGATAGACCCTAATGAATATTGATCTGTGTTTTGGGATGATGCCAAAA
This sequence comes from Pinus albicaulis, assembly GCA_034641835.2. NCBI lineage: Eukaryota > Viridiplantae > Streptophyta > Pinopsida > Pinales > Pinaceae > Pinus > Pinus albicaulis. The sequence goes on from CM076574.1 coordinate 1,336,875,239, forward strand.
TCGACCTGTAACACTTATTTCCAGATGTCCACAAGAAAGTCACCTCATGCCACCAATGTCAGATCTTTGAAGGAAAAATAAAATTGTTGCCCCTACCCTTAAAGCCCATATCAGCTAAAACTCCTTTTCAACAATGGGGTTTGGATTTAATTGGATAAATTAATCCTTCTTCCTCAACCCAACACAAGTGGATCCTTACGGCCACCGATTATTTTACCAAATGGATTGAAGCTATACCTACAAGGAAAGCTATTGATGTAGCGATTATTAAATTTTTAGACTAATATTCTTTCAAGATTTAGATGTCCCAGGAAAATCATCACTGATAATGCAGAAGCATTCAAATAAAATAAGATGGTGGAGTTTTGTAGCAAGTATCAAATCCCCACGACTTCCAGTGACTTCAAGTAGAGCCTAATGACCTTCAGAGGAGAATATATCAGACAATACAACTTCGGAAATCGAGAGAAGAGGTTTACAACAAAACCTAGATTATCCAGGAAAACATCAAGAAAATATATGATTTAAGAACCAAAGTTGATGATTTTCAGATAAGATATAGTGTACTAAAATAGAATTCAAGAAACGAATAAAAAGGTAATCATGGAAAATTTTATAATCCATGGAAAGGACCTTACACAATTCATGCTTACAAAGGTAATAATGCATTTTTCCTAAAAGACATGGATGGAGCAGAGCTGCCTGGTGGACCTGTCAATGGAAAAATGCTCAAACATTATGTTTCAAAGGAATATAACCATTCCTCATTAAAATAATTGTGTGTGTGTGTGTGTGTGTGTGTGTGTGTGTGTGTGTGTGTGTGTGTGTGTGTGTGTGTATATATATTTATTTATTTATTTATTTATATTTATTGTCATGAGTGGGTGACTAATATCAGAAGTTGAAGCCTGAAGAGAAGGCCCTGGTCTCCTGATTAATCTTCCACCATAACTATAACATCAATAAAATATAGATATATGTCTTTCGGATTAATCACATCATTAGGATTTGGTCGACATTTTGAACCATCTAAAGTGGTTCATCCTCAGGACAAGGTGAAGAAGGAAATCTATCTCAAAGATTAAATAGTAAGGATGCATCATTGCCCGGGGATAGCTATTAAAAGTAGCAGTTAAAAACTAGCCGTTATTTGACTAGGTTAATTAATTAGTTAGAATATTAAAAGTTTTTAATTTTTTTAAAAAGATCAATGAATAATATAATAATTAAATAAGTTAATAAAAATTTCAATTTATAAAATTAATATAATAAGGGAGAAAGGGTAAATAATAGCATAATAATCTTAAAATATTAAGAGATTTAAAAAATATAGAATAATTTTAAAAAGGAGAGATTAAATTTTAATTATTATAATAAGTGGAGAGAGGACAAAATATATGTAACTACACACACACACACACACAAATATATATATATAGAAGAATCAATATTATAATATAATTCAAGGGATAATATATGCCATAGCAAAAAATTCCTAAAAACATAAACAAGAGAAAAAAAAAATATGGACAAAAATAGAAAAGGAAAAATAAAATAAAGGGATGGGAAAAACCAAGGAGAGGAGAGAGAACCAAAGACACAAGGTGGAAGGAACTCAACGCACGGGGGAGAAATCACTTGGAGAGGGCCAGAGTCCATCTCTTACTTAATTTCCACCCATCATCCCTATTGAGATACTTAGGATGTCTCTCAATTTCAATAGCCTCCCTCAAATTTCTATGATGGAAGTGATCCACCCTAGCAATGACTTTGGAGTCTTCAATGCACACATGGTGACACGATTTCCTAGCATACTCTGCAAGAGCAAAAGTGCGGGATCGATTGTGTCTAATGTTTGCAGCATGCTCGTGAATTATATTTCTTATGGATCGACCAGTTTCCCCAATATAGGGAGTACCACATGAACAAAGTACTAAATAAACACCTTTCATGTCCTTTGGGTCAATAGGTTCCTTGACAAACCCAAGATAATTCTTGATAGTACAGAGAGGTTTGAATGAACAGGAGACATTATTTCTCCTAAGGACATGGGAAATTTTGTCAATGGTCCCTTGGACATTAACCTTGGAGAAAGGATCCACCCGAGTAGACTTATCCCTTAAGCCTTTAAAGGCTCTTGAAAAGGCCTTAAGACCTTACTATTTATTCTTTGAGATCGATTTAATTCTTCACCATGTACTGAGGATGAACCACATTAGATGGTTTGAAACATCGACCAAATCCTAATGATGTGATTAATATGAAAGACATTAATCTACATTATGGATCACAAAAGTATTAGATCTAACATCAATAAAATAATTCAGATGCAGAACAAATATGAAAGAATATGGTTCAAGGCTACTGATCTACAATTATTGACACCTCACAGGGAGAGTGCCTTCCCTAGTTGGAGCTACTGCTAGGGTCCTATAATTCATAGGATCAAATGGTGATTGAATATTTTCTTCTAGTCATTTCAAATTGTAAATTTTATTTCATTCTGCAAATGATTCCCAAATCTCTCTCTCTCTCTCTCTCTCTCTCTCTCTATATATATATATATATAATAAAAATAGGGTATATAAAAGAAAAAATAGAAAAAAATTATGAAAAAAAATTATAAAAGGCACCTCATCAAAAGAAAAAAAAGTGTAAAAGTGAGCAAATTCAAATGCCACTAGAAACAAATTCAATTTTTACATTGAAAATAAATTAATGTTTGTGTGCAGCTTGTTTAAAATGCCACAATCATAGATCTTTGTTTGAATCATACAGTATAATCATGGTCAAACACATTCGAATTTCTTTTATTAGGCTAGATAATAATTTTGCCAAACTGTTTAAACTTGGCTAAAATTAACAAGGAAGATGAAGAAACTAATCCAATTTTTTAAGATGGATTAATGAGTTAAAATGGTAGGCTAGAATATAGATTAGATAATTTCCCCTTCAGAGAAAAAATAATAAGGGTGTGCATGTTTAAATTCACCCTTAGTTTGTGAAAAATAAGCCTTATTTTATGAAAAATCAAGATATAAAGGCTTGAAAATATGTTAGTTTATGTTTTGAATCATATATTATTATCCTAAGTATTAGTGCTTATATATGAAATCAGTAAATGACAAGATTTTTTGTCGTGTGGTGGATAACTGGCACACATGATCCAGCCGATGATGAACTTCTTCACCCAAATCAATGGCTCCAGACGCGTTTTGGCCCCCCCTTCCCTTCCTACCTTTATCAGCATAAAGAGGGTCCGAAAAGTAAGTTTCCCCCTCCGGACCCACCTAACGAGTCACTCCCTCGCTCTTTCGCAATCCCCCTTACGAAACCACATACCACTCCCCCCTGTTCGAAAACTACCAAACTACTCCCCTTTTCCACCAACGTTCCACACACCCACACCACCTATCCCTCCACGACACCTATTTGATAAATCCCCTATCTGTTATAAATTCAATTCCCCCCCCCCCCCAATTATTGTTCAAGACTTATAACAGTCCCGTGTCCCCAATGGATGTTTTTCTAACCATGAGAGCCTCATAATCCATTCATGTTGCACCATTTTGCCAAATTTCACCCACTAAAATTATCTCTGTTGTTTCTAAATTTCTCTCGCATAGTAAAAAATTTCTTGAAGTTGAACAAAGAAACCAGAGCGCAACTTTGTAAGAGTCTTCATCATCACCAACCATCAACTACCAACAATTTCCCGGTAAATACACCATTGTTAGCCCTATTCCTACTATTTAAATTCTTAAAAATGGATCCAAAGAGAAAGAGAAACAATAATTCTAATAATTCGATGATCCCTCCTACAACTGACCTTGATCACATCCCTTTAGCTAATAGAGATGATAAAGTTGTAGAGCCAAAGTGTGAATTCAATTTATTAGAATTACACTGTTGGCTCAGAGATAATTTCCATGATTATTCTAGTGATGATATTGGGCTCTGGGAATCCAATATACCTCTGTAATTTTTTCCCCGGACCCCCTATTTCCATGAATTTGTCCTCAAATTCCAAGCTAGATATTTACCACGTTAGAGAGCCATTGTAGCCCACAATGGTGAGTGGTGAAATCCTATTTACAATTACCCCTCAAACAATTGACCAAGTGTTGCATGTCACTCAGAATGACTCCACCACTCCTTTCTCTGTCGAAGCCTTAAAAGAATTATATCAAAAGCTAACCTTTTCCCAAAGATCCAAGATTTTTTAAATCTTCCTACCTGAAGATAACCAGCTACCAAAGAAAAATCCACCATATCCTTCCTCCATTTTTCCAAGAAAGGCTAACCAAATCATTTCCATGCTACCATGTTTATTAGGTTACTATTCAAATGAATAGGTAAATGAACTTATACTAGGTTTTCTGTCCATTTTCTTTATTGAAGAAAAGCCCTCAGTAATTTTCAACTTCAACCAGTTTCTTACTGACAACATTCATGAAAAATTCCTTAAGTTTCAAACTAAAGGAATGTTCAAATATGCCTCCATTTTAGTTTATATGTTTCTATTTTATCAAGCAGACAAGTTTCCATTTGCAGTACATAAGCTGAATTAACAGGGAAATCCACACTTAGTTATTTTTTGGAATTCCCTAGTGAGAAGGAATTTAGAGTACATTTTTCAAGGTTCCATTGATCAATTTATCCATCCAGCTACATGTTTGTTGAACAATAATATATAAACCAAGGTCAATGCTGAAATTCAAAATGTTTTACACCTTAGTGAACAGGTCAAGACAGGAGACTGGTACTTGTACCAGAATTATACTGAAATAAGGGCATATGGGTGTGAGTTGCCACCCTACAGGTTGCCTAAATATGTTCCAATGAGGAATTAAGCATCGAAGTACATCAGGAAAATGATAAACTGTAATGAAGTCCATTTTGTCTTGGCCAAGAATAAATCACAATTTAGGATGAAGATTTAGATAGGACCTTTTATTTGTGATAGTAGGACAACATGTGAGAAGGAAGATACCATCCTAAAGCAGATGAAATTCCCATTGAGTTTCACTTGGTCATATGACCCATTTGGTATGATTTCCAAATTAAGAGTGGAACAAAAAACCACTCCATATGTTCACACTCACAGACCTAAAATTGAAAAGTACATGAATCAAGATGAATGGGAAAAAAATACTTTATAAGAAGCAGAGGAGAAACTTTTGTCTACATTAACTTCACAGACTCCCACCCCTCAGAAGAAAGCTGAGAAAAGGGCAAGGGAAGAAGACTCGCCTTCAGTCACAGAAATTTAGGCCAAAGAATTCAAGATTTACAGGAAGAAAGCAAAGTCCAATCCCAAAACAGATTTTGTAAAAGAGGAGGAAGAGAAAACTAATATAATATTAAAGGGTCCACACTCTTCAGTAGAGTCAGATAGATTCTTTATATGTACTCCAACATCTTCAGTTTCACAAGGTAATCTAGATACAACTCAAACATCATGATTGATTCAAGGACAAATAGAGACAAGTAAATTTGATAAGTATAAACTTGATAAAGTGGAAAAATGAGCTTCTCAAACTCATCAGTTATGATCAGTTATGGAAACAAACTACCACGGCCCAGCATAGGCTCTTTTCAGCCTTTGACACCGACAAAGGAAGAATGCATATGGAATTCTTCCAGGCACAGGTTCCCCATCCTAAATCTCCATTTTATTACAAGAATACTACATTTAAATGTGATGCAAAATATTTCCATCCTATTGATCAGATGGATATGCACAGGAAGACAATGGAAATGATATGTTCCACATTGACAAACACTACAATGACTACTTCTAGATTGCAAGTATCCCTCACCAATATCCAGTCCCAATTGAATATTGAGAAAATTTCTTCTTTAGAAAAGTATAATAAAATAAAATCCATGGAATACTTGGTCATAAAAATTGGATACGACCCAAGTAGTGTTAAGGCAATAGAAGAAATAATCAAAAAGAAGAATGATGACATAGCAGCACTCAGAAAAAAATTGAAATTGTCAGCAACTGAGGATCTGCAAACCAAAGATATAGGAGAGACAGAAAGCTGGAAAGAATATATGCTCAAGCTAATTATGGATAAAAATGCACAAATAAGGGACATGGAAGTTGAAATTGACAAGATAGTCAAGGAAAAACAACAAAATGCACAACTAGTTGTAGTCCCACTGGATGCAGTACCCCTTACATTGATAGCACAAATATGAATGGCTACATCAACAACAGCAAGGGTTTCTACATCAACAACACCCCAAGAACAAACTTTAGATGCCTCTGTTAAATTGGTAAAAGATATGGAAAACATGTCCATACAAGGAGAAGAAATCAAGAGGTTACAAGAAGTAAAATCACTACAAGTACAAAAAGCTAGGATTGAGACCTCTCATCTGGTCGAGGTGCATAAATCATACAGACTCACTCAAAGGTTGCAACAGTTGGGGAAGGAAACTGCCATGGCTCAAACCTTAGCCCAAACTAACTAAAATATATGGATATATATCAACAAATATATGACATAAATATGGCCATTAATACAGATTATCTTTGAACAGAATGAGCTAATTCAAAAATCCAGAGAATCCATTAAACAAATCAGAGAAAATCTGGAAGAACAGCCAACTGAAGCCATAAATCTCATCAAATTGCTTGACTGAATTCTATATGTAACTTTAATGAACCCAAATCACGTATACACACGAATATACCAATAGAAACTTGTGTATACTGAGATAACCTTATTGTTAGATAAACTTTCAAAAACAATCTTTAACTCAACTTATCAATTATGCATCAGATAGTTACGTAGTAAATATGTGTAGTAATAGCAGAATAAATCATCAGACAAGAGCATCACACATGAACACCAATATTTAAGGTGGAAACCCAATTTGGGAGAAAACCACCATTTCTTTCATCTCTGTCTTCAATATTTATTATATGGAAAATTGCTTACAATATTGTACTGATGCAGCCTCATATCAGTATGCAGGCATCTACCTGAAAAATTTTGCAACCTTCTCTCATTCTCCAACTGCTACTGGAAGGGAGATACAACCCCCTGATCTCATTTACTAGCCACTACTGGAAGGGAGCTCTAACCCCCTGATTAGAACACCAGCTTCTACTGGAATGAAGCTTCTACTTCCACACTGAAGGCTTTAGCCCTGAGAACGACTATAGACCATGTTTCATCAATTTTCACACTGGATACCATAGCTTCAACACAACTCATCATAAAGATCATCAATAATATACTTAACCCAAACTTCAATCAAAATAGTGAGATTACTGTAACTCGAACACAGTAATAAACCCATATTTCAAAATTAGCATGTAGAAACAATCTCAACCCTGATCATTCATTATCTTAAAATTCATATGCTACTTTTCTTTACTAAACCCACATTTATACACTCTTTCCTTCACACCAACCTATGTATAGATCTAAGAATATTGATATTCTAGAATATGGTCAGTCTTAAAACTAGATCTGAAGCTTTCAATGAGATATCTTTTCAGTATTGCAGAACCATTAATCAGTCAGTCATCATTAAACATATTTACTCACTCATTGATCAGATTTGTACATATTCAACTTAGCAGCATATACAGTATTCAAGCAACCTAGATCTACATGAAGACTTCATTGACAGACAACAGAAATACAACAGTAATAAACAGATAACCTCTGCAGTAAGCTTCAGAAAACTCTGACTTCCATATGCAGTTTTTCTAAGACAAAGCCACGTATATACACATTTTTACCTAGATGAACTAGCATATAGATCTGTAAATATTAATTTTGAAGAATGTTTCAGATCTATTGAATTACCCATATTTCTTCACTTCACTTCAGCAAACATGCGCCAGGTCACAGATCTAATCATATCTTCAATAGATCAAGTACATATTTATTTCAGGTCTAAAGATATTGATCCATCATTGTATCCAAGGGTGCATCATAGATTCGGATCTACCAATAAAAAAAAGTCCATCCCATGCAGATATACTTCAGAGAGAAGTATCCAGTAACATCCCTTACACCTGCACACCCTGTAGGTTTTAACCCTGAACAAAAATTATCTACACACGAATCTTATAACAGAAAATAAACAATAGCGAGAGCATAAAACATAAAACAGATAAACACAGAGATTTTCCCCTGGATCCCAAATCGGGACAACCAACTTGATTTTTCATTATATTCCTTTTAGTGTTACAACACACATATATATACATGCCAAAGCATACATAAACCCCAATCCATAAACCCTGGATTAGAACATAACCGTAGTTCCCTTGACCGGATCTACAAAAATACCAGGGGCCGAAAACCATCGTACCCCAAAACCATGTGCAAAACCATGCACAAAACCATGGACGCGGACTACCCACCAGAAATTAAGGACCAAAAAATTTTCGCCGGGGCGCTGCCCCGAACCCTGACAGGGGGGGCTACCTCCCCCCCCTATTATTCCCCCGCGCATGCTTAGTCGTGGAAAGAATATAACACATACCCAACATTCTCCCACTTGTTGTTTTCTTTCCACAGGGGGCCACAGGAGAGCTTAGTCATTGGCCAAATTCTTCAACACCCATTGTTTCTCTACACCAAGAGAACTTCTGAGTGCTCACAGACTTCGTCAATGCATCTGCAACATTCTTCAAAGTGTCCACCTTTACCAGCAACACCCTTTTAGCCTCAACCATATCTCTAACAAAGTGATATTGAACATCAATGTGCTTTGTCTTTGAATGATAAGCGGGGTTCTTAGCCAAGAAAATTGCACTTTGGCTATCACAGTCTATCCTTATAGCTTGTTGTACCAACCCCATACTTGAACACAATCTCTGCAACCAAACTGCTTCCTTGCTTGCATGAGTAGCTGCTATGTATTCTGCCTCTGTAGTTGAAAGAGCCACTACAGACTGTCTTTTACTCATCCAACTGACTGCGCCTCCAAATAGGCTAAACACATACCCACTTGTAGATCTTCTTTGGTCCAGATCTCTAGCCCAGTCTGCATCAACAAAGCCACGAATGTCCAACATTCTTTCCAATCCTGGTCTTCCCTGGTAGCACAAGCCATAATCACTAGTGCCACGTAAATATCTGAAAACCCGCTTCACTACTGTCCAATGCTCCTTCCCTGGGTTTGACATAAACCTGCTCAATACTCCCACTGCATGTGCAATGTCTGGTCTAGTACCGACCATTGCATACATCGGGCTACCCACTGCACTTGCATATGGAACATGGGACATATACTCCTCTTCTTCTCGTGTCTTGGGACACTATTCAGCAGACAACTTTCCACCTACAGGAATAGGAACATTCACCGGTTTACTATCCTGCATATTGAACCTCTGCAATATAGTCTCGACATACTTCCTCTGGTTTAACCAGAGCTTCCTCTTTGCCCGATCTCTCTTAATTTCCATGCCCAAAATATAGTTTGCGGCACCAAGATCCTTCATGTCGAATTTGGAGAACAGTTGGGTCTTCAAATCTTGGATAATTTCTTTGTCATTTCCAATCAACAACATATCATCCACATACAATACCAAATAAATAACACGGTCACCAATTAATTTAAAATAAACACGGTGATCCTCCTTGCTTCTGGTGAAGCCAAGTCCCCGTATATAGGTATCAAATTTCTGATACCACATCCTTGGTGACTGTTTTAACCCATACAGAGACTTCTTCAACTTGCATACCAGTTATTTCTTACCCTTCACCATAAAGCCTTCAGGTTGCTTCATGTAGATCTCCTCTTCTAGATCCCCGTGAAGAAAAGTTGTCTTCACATCCATCTGTTCTATCTCAAAATCAAATGCAGCAGCAACAGATAAAAGTAATATAATAGAAGTAACCTTGGCAACAGGAGAAAAAATATCACCAAAATCAATTCCCGGCACCTGGGAATAACCTTTTTCTACCAACCGAGCTTTGTATTTTTCCACCTTTCCTTCTACATTTATCTTCTTCTTAAACACCCATTTTCTCCCGATGGGCTTCCTTCCCGCTGGCAACTCCACCAGATCCCATGCCTCATTTTTGTGCAAGGATGCCATCTCATCAACCATGGCCTCCTTCCAGAGTTTTCCATCCTTTGAATCTACTGCCTCCTTGATAGTTCTGGGATCATCAGCAGTTATAGTTAAGGTAAAACTTGAACAGAAAGAATATGGATTATACCTTTCTGGTTGCCTTCCTTCCCAAACTGATCTTCTCAAAGCTGGAGTTTGTGGATCTTCCTCTTCTGAATCTTCTTCTGCTATAGAGTCTGATTCATCCTCCTTTAGCTCAAACTCTATCTTCTCAGGTTCCTTTGGTAGGACTTCATGTGTAACAACATATTTCACCTCTCTAAACACCACATCTCGACTATACAAAACCTTCCTTGTTTCTGGGTTCCAAAGCTTGTAACCCTTTAAACCATCCTTATACCCAATAGATGCACCTTTCAGATTTATTATCCAACTTGGTCCTTTTCTCCTTTGGAACATGTACATATGCATCACATCCAAATACCCTTAGATGTGAAAGAGAGGGTTTCTTACCAGTCCATACCTCATGTGGAGTCTTATCCTCCAACGCTGATGAAGGTGATCTGTTAACTAAGTAACATGCAGTCTCCACTGCCTCTGCCCAGAATTCTTGTCCTAACCCGGTACCACTGAGCATGCTTCTTGCCTTTTCCATCAGTGTTCTTTTCATTCTTTCTGCAACTCCATTTTGCTGAGGTGTGTATGGAGTAGTCTTCTGCCGTGCTATACCACACTTCTTACAGAACTCTTCAAATTCCTTCTTGCAGAACTCCCCACCATTATCTGTCCTCAATGCCTTTATCTTCTTCTCTGTCTGGTTTTCCACCAGAGCCTTAAATACTTTAAATTTGTCAAAGACTTCAGATTTCTTCCTCAAGAAATATATCCATGTATTCCTTGAGAAGTCATCTATGAATGAAACATAGTACACATACTTTCCCAGTGATGGAACTGACACAGGTCCAAACACATCACTGTGCACAAGTTCTAATATCTTGTTCGCCCTCTTAGCACCAGAAGGAAAACTCACCCGATTCTGCTTCCCATATACACAATGTTCATAGAAATCGAAATCCAGAGAGAAATTAGACATACCTTCTACCATACCATTTCTATGCAATATCCAAAGGCCCTTCTCTCCAATATGTCAAAGCCTTTGATGCCATAACATGGTCTTTTCTCCAGAGACAGCTAGGCTTTCCGCTCCACTTTCAGGAACCATAGAATTGTTACACCCATCAATAACAATGCTACCTTGTATCTTGTACAGAGTTCTAGTCTGAACTCCCCGCATTAATACCAGTGCTCCGTGAACCATCTTGCATGCATCTTTCTCGAACACTATTTTTACACCTGCATCATCCATCTTACTTACAGAAATTAGATTTCTGGCCAATGTAGGAATATGCAAAAAACCAGGAAGTGTTCTAATCCTTCCACCTTGTAGCTTCAGCTTTACCTTTCCACGTCCGACGATTTTGGCCTTCCTATCATCCCCTAGGAAGACATCACCATCATATTTCTCATACTCATAGAACCACTCCCTATGGGGAGTGAAGTGAAAGGATGCACCTGAGTCAATCAACCATGACTCATGATCTACATGTGTATTTGAAGAAGAAGCCAAATACACATCCCCACCTTCATCCGAGGTGGTTTTTGCCTCTACAGAAGGACCTTCATCAGATCCCTTTCCTTTCTCAGGAGCTTTAGATCTGCATTCCTTTTTGTAGTGCCCTTCCTTTCCGCATTTCCAGCACACCTTTACAAACTTTCCGGGAGATTTAGATCTCCCTCTAGATTTAGATCTCCCACTCGAAACCTTATTCTTGTTTTTGTTTTGGGATCTTCCTCGTACAGATAAGGCATCTCCATTCTGACCCTCCATATTTCTCCGTCTCATTTCCTCCGACAGCAAGGCTGAGACAATGCCATCAAATTCAAGGTAGTTGTATTGCTACCTATTGCAATAACCAGACTGTCCCACGAGTCTGGTAGAGAGCACAACAAACTGATGCACTTATCTTCATCTGAGATTTTAATATCAACAGACGACAGCTGACTTACCACAGTATTGAAGGCGTTCAGATGCTCTGTCACCGAGTCTCCATCCTTCATCCTCAGGTTATACAGCTTTTTCCGCAAGAACAACTTATTCACCAAAGACTTAGATTGGTACAAAGTCCCAAGTTTTTCCCACAAATTCTTCGTCGTAGCTTCCCCAGATACATTCAACAATACTGAATCTGAGACACACAACCGTATTGTGCTCTTAGCCTTCCGATCCAGTTTCTTCCAGTCTTCATCTGACATTTCCATTGGTTTAGTACCTGGATCTACCGCGATCCACTGATCTTTATCCACCAACAGATCCTCCATCTTGAGCTTCCACAACTCAAAACTCTGACCATTAAATTTCTCGATCTCTATCTTCCCGCTGCTTGCCATCTTCTTTCACCGCAAGAATCGATCCCGCAGATCTCCCACTGAACAGGGTCTACCACAGGCCCAAAATAAAAAACCCTCAGCAGCAAAGGCGTCCCCTTGAAGCTGAAACAGCTCTGATACCAAATGTAGGTTTTAACCCTGAACATAAATTATCTACACATGAATCTTCTAACAGAAAATAAATAATAGCGAGAGCATAAAACATAAAACAGATAAACACAGAGATTTTCCCCTCGATCCCAAATCGGGACGACCAGCTTGATTTTTCATTATATTCCTTTTAGTGTTACAACACATATATATACATGCCGAAGCATAGATAAACCCCAATCCATAAACCCTGGATTAGAACATAACCGTAGTTCCCTTGACCGGATCTACAAAAATACCAGGGGCTGAAAACCATCGTACCCCAAAACCATGTGCAAAACCATGCACAAAACCATGGACGCGGACTACCCACCGGAAATTAAGGACCAAAAAATTTTCGCTGGGGCGCTGCCCTGGACCCCGACAGGGGGGGCTACCGCCCCCCCTCTTACCCCCCTGCATGTGTTTAGTCGTGGAAAGAATATAACACACCCTTGCACTATGATCTTCTTCTCCTTATATAGATTTAGCCTTTACTAATACCATGAGCCAAAACTACCAATGGTATGCTTGGATGGGATCAAATAGATGATGCAACGCACAATATTGTGGGCTAATACCATGGTAATGCCCCTTGGTATCATAAATTTTAGAGAGGAAAAGGCATTCGCGACTTTTCTTCTTCGTACCCGCGTGTATACGCGGCTTCTCTTCATAAAAACTGCATATGTACTAATTCTAGATGTATATGTGGGTTTTCTGTATAGCAGGTAGCATAGCATAGAAATTGCCTCCATATTTAAAAAATAGGTAGCTTATCAAAAGGAAACTCATCAAGTAGGTTTCCATCAAGGACAACTTCATCAAGTAGGTTTCCATCAAGGATAACTTCATCAAGTAGGTTGCCATCAAGGACAACATATTGCATCATATTTCCAACAATATCCCCCTTTGGACTTGATGGAAACCATGATGGTGTTTTATCACCTCAACATATGGATACATTAATCATAACCATTATTCAAACACCAAAATACTCTCCCCCTTTGACATCAAGGGCAAAGGACAGATCGATACCAAAACAAGGTTTCTCTTTCCTTGTAGAAATAAGAGCTCTGCAGATCTGATAACTCAATCGAGTATGACCTTTCCTATCACCAAGGGCTCATACTTACATTAATGATCCAACCAAATGGAATTACATATTTGACTCAATTACCCAACCAAGTGGGTTTACAAATTTGGACAAGTCCTTACATGACTGAATATAAAAAAATTTACATCATAGGTCTCAACATGACTTTTTCATTAAATTACAGATATGAATTTTTATAACCAGGACCAAAAGATCTCAAGAGAGAGATCATAAATCAGAATCTAATCAGAATCCAATCAGAATGTCAAGAATGCATCCTTTTCAACAAGGCAGATTCTACCCCTAAGCTTGTGCATCCTGAACACCTTCAACAACCAATTCATCAAATCACCTTCATCAAGGAGATAAATATCAAAGAAAGGTAAAATAAGATGAATATTGGAACAACAACAAAGATTACCCAACAACACCACAGACTGTTCTAAAAGCTGACCTAGAGAATTTCTGTCAGCAAAAACCATACGCAGTTTTATGCATAGAAACTCGCGTATATACACGATTTGCCTTTATGAAACCAGCGTACCAAATTTAATATTCTAAAATTAAGCAGATTTGATAAGAGAGTTAGAGACAACTCTCAGCTTCTGTCTGAGATATTCGAATGCTTCCCTGGGAATAGGTTTAGTAAATATATCTACAACTTGTTCTTTGGAGGGAACATACTCCAATTTAACCTTTTATTCAATCACTTATTCACGTTGGAAGTGATAATTGATAGGAATGTGCTTGGTCTTGGAATGCATAACAGGATTCTTCGAGATACTAATGGCACTTGTATTATCATATAGAATGGATATGGGAGGTGAACATTTTATTTAAATGTCTTGTAGTGTATGCATCATCCAAAGAAGTTGTGTGCAACATGATGTGGTAGCCACATATTCTACTTCCGTTGTGGATAAGGCAATAGAACTTTGTTTATTGCTGAACCAAGATACTAATCAAGGCCCCATATAAAATGCACCATGACTAGTGCTTTATCGACGGCGTCAACATTTCCAGCCCAATCTGCATCTGTGTAAGCATGAAGAGTGAGATCATCATTCTTTGGATACCATAGACCAAAGTCTTGAGTCCCTTGTAGATATTTGAATATTATTTTTACAACCTGAAGGTGAGACTCTTTTGGATTAGCTTGGAATCCTCCAACAATCCCAACTACATGCATAATGTCTGGTCCTGTCCCAGTTAAGTAAAGCAGACTTCCAATCATGGATCTATACTCTGGTTGATTCACTATGGGAGAATCATCATGAGAACTGAGGTTACTTCTAGTTATCATTGGAGTACTCACAAGTTTGTAGTCTTCCATCCCATACTTCTTCAGAGTTTTCTTAAGATATTTTGCTTGTGATAAAAATATGCCATTTGTTGCTTGTTGCACTCGTAAGCCAAGAAAATATGTTAGGTCCCCAAGTAAATACATTTCAAATTCTTGCTACATAACAGAAGAAAATTTCTGACTCATGGACTCTTCATTACTTCCAAAAATGATGCCATCAACATACACAACTATAATCAACAGTTTATCATTCTCAATTTTTGTGTATAAGTTACTGTCAGCAAATCCCTTTGTAAAACCTTGTTGTTGAATATATTTGTCAAGACGATAGTACCATGACCGAAGAGCTTATTTGAGACCATATAAAGCCTTTTTAAGTTTGCAAACAAGTTTCTCATCATTTCCCAGAATAAATCCTTCTAGTTCTATATAAACTTCTTCTTCTAGATCACTATTGAGGAAAGCAGATTTAACATCCATTTGATAAACTTTGAATTGTTGAAAACTTGAAAAAGCAAGAAACATTCTTATGGCTTCAAGTCTCGCTACAAAAGCAAAATTTTCTTCAAAGTCTATACCTTCTTGTTGAGCATAACCTTTACAAACAAGTCTTTCTTTGTTCCTAATAACATCTCCATTTTCATTTAACTTGTTTTTGAATATCCATTTTGTTCCAATAACATTTTTATCATGAGGTCTTAGAACCAGTTCTCAAGTATGATTCTTTTCAATGTGATCAAGTTCTTCATTCATGGATTGAATCCAAAATTCATATTTACTAGCTTGATTTACATTTTGTGGTTCAATAGTGGATAAGAATGCCAGGTAGCTAGGAAATCCTATAATAGTTCTTCTTGTTTGGACACCTGATCCCTTTTCTCCAAGAATTTGAGATTCTGGATGATTCTTTGAACATACCTGGATGGAGCCTTTTTAGATAGGTCTTCTTCTGGTGCTTCATTGGATTCACCTTCTATATTGTTTCTATTTGATGAGAGAAAATATAAATCATCATCATCTTCATTTGTTATTGTTATTTCCCTTTTAGGAGTTGTGAGATACTCATCAATTAAAACATCAATACATTCAGCAATATTGCGAAGTCTTTTATTGTAACATTTATATGCTTTACTTCTAGAAGAGTAACCAAGAAATATTCCTTCATCTACTCTAGGTTCAAACTTACCAATTTTTTCATCATTTTTCTTGATAAAACATTTTCTTCCGAAAACTCTAAAATGATTTACAATGGGAAGTTTTCCATACCAGATTTCATAAGGAGTTTTATCACTGTTCACATGAACATTAGCCTTGTTAAGAATATTTACTGCAGTATGTGTTTCTTCTCCCCAAAAGGTATCGGGAGTTCTAGATTCATCAAGCATATCCCGAACCATCTGTTGAACTATTCTATTCATCCTTTCTGCCACACCATTTTTTTGTGGGGTTCTAGCTACGAAAAACTGTCTTTTATGCCATGATGTTCACAGAAATAAAAGAATTCATCTGATATATATTCTCCTCCTCGGTCAAATCTAAGACATTTGATTTTTATATCTAATTCATTTTCAACCAAAGCTTTTAAGACCTTAAATTTTTCGAATGCTTCATCTTTATGTTTCAGTAAGCCGATCCAACACATTCTAGAGAAGTCATCAATAAATAAAATATATATTGTTCTCCACAAGGTGACTTTTTCCTTACAAGACCACATAGATCAATATGTATAAGTTCAAGAGGCTTACTTGTTGATCCTTCTTTGGCATTGAATTTCACCCTGGTTTGCTTACCAAATTGGCATGATTTTCATATGGTACTTTCAGGTAGAGTGATGCTGGGAAGATCACAGACAGCTTTGAGTCTGCTAGATTTGCTTATTTGAGAGAAGCTTAAATGTCCCAATCTTCTGTGCCATAACCAATTTTCTAAATATTTACCTAAGTAGCATTGCTCTTGGCCACCTTTCAATACATATATATTGCTTGGTGTTCTAGTTCCTTTTATTACCTTTTTTCCTATGTCAAGTTCACGTACTACACAGTCTTTTGAACTAAAGACAACTTCATTTCCTTGATCACACATTTCACTCACACTCAACAGGTTATGATTTAATCCATCCACATACATAACATTGTTAGCTTTCACCTTTTCTTTTAGAAAAACAGAACCTTTTCCTTTAATGGCAACAAGATAGTCATTTCCAAAGGTAACATTCTTTTCCTTCTCTAGAGCATTGTATGAAAGGAGTTTATTTTTATCACCTATCATGTGTTTTGAGCATCCGCTATCAATGTACCATTGATTTTCTTCCCCTTCTGCAAATAAATCTATGCTACAGCTTTCAACCTGTAAGTCCTTCTTTCTCCATACCTTGGAATTTGAAGGTATATATTCTTTTGGCTGAAGTTTTCTCTTGCATTCAAATTCTTCATGTCCAAATTTATTGCAATAAGAACATTCACTCTCATTTTGAAGAGGAGAAAAGTTGTTATACGTATTCTTCTTTATTCCAGTCTCATTTCTTTTCTTTCTTTCTTCTCTGGTCATGATGTTTTTGTATGCAACACATTGAGCAAATTTATGACCAAAATTATGACATGAGAAACATTGTCCATTAAAGAAGAAATTTATGCGATCATGAAACCTTATATTTATGTTTACCTGATGATCGATAGTTCTGTTATTGTTCTTCCTTGTATTGAAGTGGTCATGCTTACCTGTGTAGTCTCTTTGTTCTTTTGCTGAGTGAAAAAATGTTGTAGGTTGGCTTTAGCTGCATTTATATATCTTGGTGTTGAAGACTGAGAGGATTCTCCGATATATCCAAGACCTGTCTTTACAAGAGGAGAGAATTGTACCTTGATAATTTCATCTAAGGTTTCAGATCCTTTAGAAAATCTAAGTTTTAAAGTTTTCACTTTCTGAATTTCCTTTCTTAGACTTACTATTTCACATTCTAATTTCTCATTGTGCTTCTCCTTTTCTATAAGTAGATTCTTTAGAGTATCTATGGAAATTTTGTTTTCTTCCAAAAATATTTTTAGATGATTTATTTCTTCAAGAAAATAATTTTCTTCTAATGCATCCATAAAAGTATCTTTAGCCTCACTAGATTTTTTTACAAAATCCATGAGTAGTCTAATATCTTGATCAGATTCTCCTTCTTCACTATTTGATAGACCATCACTATCTTCATGAGTATAATAGATTTTTTTATTGATAAAGCGTTTCTTATTTCCTTTTGCCACTTCCTTTCCCTTTTCATGATTATCTTTATGGGGAAATTTAGCAGCATAATGACCAAATCTTCCACAAGAAAAACATTTAAAAGGAAGCTTACCTTTGAACCTTTCAGTGCCAAGTTGTAGCTTCTTTACAAAATTTATCTCATCTTCTTTTGAAACATACCCTGATCCTTCTTGTTCTTCTACTTCCTTTCCTTTTGCAGCAGCTCTAAAAATAGCTTCTTTGACTTAAGATGGACCTTCTTTCCTCATTTCATATGCAGTCAGAATCCCATGAAGTTGAACAACAGTAAGAGTTTATAGATCCTGCTTCTCTTCAATAGCAGACACTTTTGAATCGAATTTGCGAGTTAGATATCTTAAAATATTTTCTACTAGAGTAGTGTCAGTTATGGTTTCTCCCAAATTTCTCATACGATTTATAATATCATCTAGACGTAAAAATAAACTAGCAATTCTTTCCTCATTATGCATTCTGAGTTTTTCATATTGAATTCTGAGAGTTTTGAGTTTAGCACTTTTTACCTTGGCATCACCTTCATAGCTCAGAATTATTTTGTCCCATATCTCTTTTGTTGTATTCAACTGCATGACTTTGAAAAATTCTAATTCAATCAAACTTCCCAATAATGCATTGACTGCCTTTGCATTGGTTTCATAGTTCTTTCTTACGGCTGGATCTCTTAGAACTGACACTAGATATTGAAAACCTCCTTCAACTATAGCCTGTACATTTGCTCCAAGAGACTGAAAATAGGATCTTGTCCTTGTCTTCCATAATATTAAATTTTTTTCGTTGAAGAGAGGAGGCCTAATAGATGTTGTCCCATATTGATTACTCATCTTAGCTGATCTTCCTTATAGTGATTAAGCTTCTTCAAAAGGACCTGCTCTGAAACCAATTGTTGGGAATAATACTGAGAGGGGGGGTGAATCAATAGTTATAGCTCAATGAAAACTTTTACTTTTTCTTTACTAAATTCTGTACGCGAATTTAATGAACCCAACTGTCGTATACACGTGTATATACCAACAAAAACTTGTGTATACTGAGATAACCTTATTGTTAGATAAACTTTCAGAAACAATATTTAACTCATCCTATCATTTATGCATCATATAGTTAAGCAGTAAATATGTGCA
This sequence comes from Pinus albicaulis, assembly GCA_034641835.2. Taxonomy (NCBI): domain Eukaryota; kingdom Viridiplantae; phylum Streptophyta; class Pinopsida; order Pinales; family Pinaceae; genus Pinus; species Pinus albicaulis. The sequence continues at coordinate 1,336,894,660 of CM076574.1, forward strand.
CTAATAGAAAAATAAATCATCACAAAAGAGCATCACATATGAACACCAAGATTTAAGGTGGAAATCCAACTCGAGAGAAAACCACTGCTATTGTCGTCTCTGCCTTCAATATTTATTATATGGAAAACTGCTTACAATATTGTACTAATGCAGACTCATATAAGTACGCAGGAATCTACCTGCAAAAGGCTGCAACCTTCTCTCATTTTCCAGCTGCTACTGGAAGGGAGATACAACCCCTTGATCTCGTTTACCAGCCACTATTGGAAGGGAGCTCCAACCCCCTAATCAAAACACTAGCTTCTACTGGAAGGAAGCTTCTACTTCCAAACTAAAAATTTCAGCCCTTAGAACCACTGCAGACCACATTTCATCAATTTTCACATTGGATCCCACAATTTCAACACAAATCATCAAAAAGATCATAAATAATACACTTAACCCAAACTTCAATCAGAACAGTGAGATTATTGGAACCAGAACACAGTAATAAGCCTAGCTTTCAGAATCATCATGTAGAAACAATATCAACCCTGATCATTCATTATATTAAAATGCATACACTACTTTGCTTTACTGAACCCGTGTGTATACGCTCTTTCCTTCACACCAACCTACGTATAGATCTGAGAATATTGATCTTCCAGAATATGGTCAGTCTCATAATCAGATATGAGGCTTTCAGTCATATATATTTTCAGTATTGCAGAACCCTTAATCAGTCAGTCATCATTAAACATATTTACTCACTCATTGATCAAATTTTTACATATTCAAATTAGCAGGATATACATTATTCAAGAAACCCAGATCTACATGAAGACTTCACTGACAGATAGCAGAAATACAGCAACAATAAACAGATAACCTCTGTAGTAAGCTTCAAAAAACCCTGACTTCCATACGTGCTTTTTCTAAGACAAAGCAGCATATATATGCGTTTTTACCGAGATGAACTAGCGTATAGATCTGTAAATATTAATTTTGAAGAATGTTTCAGATATATTGACTTACCTATATTTCTTCACTTAACTTCAACAAACATGTGCCAGGTCACAGATCTAATCATATCTTCAATAGACGAAGCACATAGTTATTTCAGGTCTAGAGATCTTGATCCATCATTGTATCCAAGGGTGCATCATAGATTCATATCTACCAATAAAACAGAGTTCATCCCATGTAGATATACTTCATATAGAAGTATTCAGTAACAGCCCTTACACCTGCACACCCTTGCACTATGATATTCTTCTCCTTATATAGATTTATCCTTTACCAATACCATGAGCCAAAACCATACAATTGTCGATGATATGCTTGGATGGGATCAAATAGACGACATAGCACACAATACTGTGGGCTAATATCATGGTAATGCCCCTTGGTATCATATTTTTAGAGCACAAAAGGCATGCGCAACTTTGCTTCTTTGTACCCTCGTGTATACGCAACTTCTCTTCATAAAAATTGTGTATATACTAATTTTGGATGTATACGCGGGTTGCATATATACCAAGTAGCATATACATTGCCTCCATATTTAACAAATAGGTTGCTTATCAAAAGGCAACTCATCAAGAAGGTTTCCATCAAGGACAAGTTCATCAAGTAGGTTTCCATGAAGGACAACTTCATCAAGTAGGTTTCCATCAAGGACAACATATTGCGTCATATTTCCAACATGATCTGTTATGACTGGATATTTTTTAAATAAACTTATAAATACTTCTCATTTCAAAGCATGAAGGGTTTATTTTTGCATACAAGAAAGCTTTTGTAAATTTTCAAGTTCCAGTGTACTTATCAGTAATACAGAAAGCTCTTTCATGGGATTCTTGTGTCAAATTGTTGGGGAAGTTCATTTATCGTTGTTTATGTGTTTGCTTTCTTTGTTTACCATGATTATGTGTTTAGATAATTTGAATTATTCAACAGTAAATTGAAAGAACATAATTTGTTTTAATGCACACGCTGATTCTGCCTTGGAATAATTTCAATGTTTTTAACCGAAATTAAGTAAATGTATTTTTAATTTATCTTTATTTAATAGAAACTCTTTCACTTCTTCCTACTCACTTCATCTAAATTTACAGAATCCAATTAGCTTGGTTGCCTTTCCCTATGAAATATATCTATAAAAGCTTAAGCATATCCATTTTTTTAAGTCTTAGAATCCATAGCCCAATGGTAATTTATAAATTAATCAACCAAACAATTTAAATCAATCAAGAAAACACTCAACTTTTATAACTAGCCTAATACCTTAATACAAACAAATCTAAATTTGACAGGGAGATCCCTCTCTGAAGTTAGCAGGGCTAGATCCCAGCTTCCAAAGTGGTTTTGTGGGTACCTCTGTAATTTCTTTTGCAACCTCAGAAATTATAGAGTGATAAAAAAGGTGACAATTGAAATAAATATAGAGGGGTGGAACTAGTTACCATAACAACATGCTTAATGAACATGATCTTGTGTAAGTAACTCCACTTATGCCATCTCGAGTGAAGAATACCCTCCAAAAAGGTCCAAGTGATTCTAGTCAACATCTGTTCCAGGTACAACAGAAACTTCCCCTTTACTGTCACCTAAGGTAATAGCCCTAATATTATGGTCTCTAAGGTTAATACCTACAACAAATTTAACTTGGGGGGACAGTCGTAGATCATACATACACGCAAGGGTAGAGTATAAAATCTCAATCCCCTTGAAAGCTTCTCAACATGCTTAATCTGAGGTTGGATTTTAAGTGACTCCCAAGTACCTTTCGACACCATTTTTAATGCATGCAAATCAATCTATCGTAACCAATGAAGTGGGATCGATCACTCCATTGGGTCCGATATGATATCATGCTTAACTCCCTTGTTAGAGGATCTTCCCAGAGCTAAACTATAATAATTGGATTTACTCCTTATTGCAAGATTCTAGTGTTTTTTTTGCAGCTTTGGAAAGTTAACTCGCTTCCCTATTCCAAATCCCTACAACCTAATCTAATGTAGGTGGAAAATAGCCCTAAAAATAGAAAATTTTTTAGATTGATTTTATTAGCGCCATGTTTTAAAGTTGTTATTTACTCAATGGGTAAATGGATGTAAAACTGATGATATTATGACCTGACTCAAAGCTCTAATTCAATCAAACATTATTTTTTATCTTTTCATTTCAATGAATTCGTAATTATGGGAAAGAAAGAGATTTTCAATTTTTCCAAGAAAATGCAATATTTCTTAATTTCACTATAAATATTTTCACAAATGAAAATTTCACTTTGCAATGAGCCAAATATAGAAATTCATATTATAATTCGTTCAATAATTCAACCATGAATATTTCCTTTAACAAAGAAACACTCGAAATTTTCCAAAATGCATAAGAAACCAATAAAATGCTAAAAATGAATTTGTTCAGATGAATGTCATGAAATCTACTATGTCTTAAAGTGTAATTTTGTAAATAACTCCAATACTGAAAGAAAATTAAATTATGTTTACAGGTTCAAGAAAAGAAGCACATCTCATCAAAATGCTAATTCTTGAAAAACCCTAGCTTTCACTAATGAAAATATTTTCTATAAATGAGTAAAAAAATGACTTGATCTGATATGTTTGACAGAAAAAAGATAGGAAGGCAATGAATTTAAACCAACCAATATTTCTTTTGATGGATCAATAAGAAATCGGCCAAAGCCTTTACATTAATTCATGAAAAGAAGGAATTCTCAAGAATACCTCTTCACAACACTCAAACAAACTCACAGAGATTACCTGAAGGCATCAAAAGGTATAATGAAGGAAAAAAAACCAAAATTTTAGACTTTAATGAAAGGAAAACTCAATTTTTCAAAAATTCTAGGCATATGCACAGGAAAATAGTGTAATTCGATGTGTATGTGCATTGTTGCTAAGGGAACAATGCACAAATATACGCTTTATTGCTGAAGAGAGACCACACAGGTCAAGAAAGTTTAAGAAAAAATAAAAATTCAAGAAAACAAATCAAAAAATCCATAATATCACTATCTTGCAGAAACACAGACAAAACTATCAGCCAAGGTTCTAAATACTAAAGCAAGGAGATGATGAAGAACAAGACGTTCCCAAGTAGAGTTTCCAATTTGTTATGACAAACTAATTTCCAGAGCAGACAAAGGAAATATCTCTAGGTTCAAAGACTGACCCTAGTAACAAACAGAAAAGCCAACAAATATTTCCCTAAGTTTATCTATATTGAATCATAAACTAGATTCGTAAGAGATGGAATCCATAGCTTTTATGACATGCCTAATGAAGATCCTACTATGGCTTGATGCATCTTCCCAAATGCTTAAAGATCAGATCTGCAAACATAAAACCAAAAATAGATCAAAGGCATATGCAACATAAATGATTCAATACAACCTATACAATTGATCAAGGAGACTACTACCTATATCATTTCAATGGACAAATCGAAGCAAAATAAACAATTTATCAATTCCATTGGACAACATAGTGGGAAGAAAAACTCATTTGTATTATCTCATAAAGAAGATAAGTTTAACAACCTAGGCCTTGATGAAGTGAGGCTCCTCCCAATAATCAACAATCTCCTCCTTGGATGATAAGTTGTCCAACCTTATCTGGGCAGCATAAGTCTACCTTCAGTAATCTCTCCAAACCCTCTACCTTTTGGTTGATTTATAGGACAAGAGGAGGAAGTTTTAGATCCTTATCTCAAGGATGAGATCCACTAAATGTGGGATTAGGTTTCCTTGAAGAATGGGAATTAGCTCCATCATCAGAGGGGTTAGGCTCGAATAATAATGACCTCGACGCTTTCGGTTGGGATATATCTTCCCAAAAAAATATTCTAGATTTCACTTTTTTTTACTTTATTTTATTCATGTGCATAGTATATAGTGGAATATAGAGTGCACTTATGCACAAGATCTAATGGTAAGAGTTTTGTATGTGCAGAAAATGGATATGAAACTGCACAAGTGACCAAAATTATGTTTTTGGAACTTGTTACCCAGAATTCTCAGTTTCTTCAAGATGTTTAAGTTTTATATTTTCAAGCGAATGCTTTGAAACATATTGATGGATGGAAAAAGATCTATTTTGAGTGTCATTTTCCACGGTGGAAAAATTGCGTGTAACTATAATGGCCATAAAATAGCGTCAATAACCAAAAAAATATACTATAGCGGCAAGAAAAACTCTCAAAACAATTTATGCTACATCAACCTCAAATATGATATGAATATTGATGCATTGCTTCAACAATCTTCTCTATTCACTGCCATTAGCACTCATACACTAAAGCAATCCTTCTCATAACTTGGTCTGAAGCATTTCTCTTCAATATAGCCTTCTTGAACTCACTCTCATACTAAACCAATTGTAACATCTTCCTCCCACATTTACCTAATCTAACCGGTCCACTATGGTAAACATGTCATGAGAGGATACTATGATGTGATTCAACTCCCCATGTATAGTTAAGGAAGAGAAACCAATAAAACAAAACCAATCTGACCTTCCTTAGGATTTACAGACCCTTCAAGAGGAAACCAACCCTTCCAGGTGCTTAACCATTGAAAGAAAAGTATTATTTTACTAATATGGACCCGTAGTCACTCCCATGACAAGTCATGCATGTGACTAAGGCCTTCCAGTTTCTCCCACAGCAAAGCATGCCAACTATTGTGGAATTTTTTAGGTATTTATCACCCAACAACCCTAGATTCTGAGCCACCTTTTCAACACTAGGTCTTGGGCCACTGCCTAGGACTTTTATAAATGATAAAAAAAATGGAATAAGGTTACTAATGTAATTATTGGTACAATTACTTGATCGGACCCCTACTAGCCATGACGGGATTTTCATCGAACATGTCACAAATATGTAATCTACATGTCATTACAACCAATATTAGCGTGGGGGGCTTATACTTATCTAAGATTCGTAAGTAAGGATTGATCCCTTATCGAAATAGTTGAATTATCATCTATTAGGTCATATATTCATTGTTCATTCATTTGATAATCAAAACATGATAATATCCATACAACAAATTTGTCATAAAACATACTCATAACCAACATATAACCAAAAATAATAACAGGGATATGACAACCATAAAAACCACATACAGAAAAGTACATTTACAGATGAAATACCAAAGGAGAAGGAGCTCTTATTAATGAATGCATAAGCCAACCAGATCTGGGACTTCCACGAACCTACTAACCATAGATTGGGTTGAAAAAAATCTTTCTTTTATCCAATCTGTTGGGGTTCCCATGTTTTGGCTAGGTTGACAGAGACCAAAAGATGAGACAACATAGAACCACTTTCAGACCTTAGGATCTAGCCCTCCTAGGTCCAGAGAGGGATCTCTCTATGATTATCAAAGGATATATGTCTTTGAAGTTTTAAATTATGGTTTTAGGCTAGTTATAGGCTCGAGGTTGTTTGTTTGATTGTTTGAGTTTGGTTGTTGAGAATCGAGAAGGAAGGTTTCATCATAAGACAAGGATGGGTAAAGAAGGAAGCTAGGCAAAGGTAGATAACTCAGGGAACATTAAGGCCATTGGGCAATGGAGTCAAGAAAGGATTTACTTATATTCAACGTGTAAGCTTCAATTGGGCTAGTCATCTAGAGCATTTGGATCTCAAAGACTGATTGGTGGGATGGAACACTAAGTGATGAGGATGAAAGATGGAAAGCCATCTGATTCTGTCTATAGATCAGGCCAGAGGTCATTTAACTCCAGGCCTGATTGGACAAAACCATAGGCGACACAAGGGATCTTGAAAAGGTTTATATGGAAGGGAAGGTTATGAAGAGGCAACGACAGGCTTTACACCTCCCAATGTTCCTAACCTCTTTCAGTTAAATCTTAACAAAAACATCTGAATACTGATTTCACCAACTTGCACATCAGAGAGTAGGCAATAATCATCCACTACACTGGTTTAGTCAATTAAAAACAATATTCAGACACACATATGAGCAGAAAACATTCAAGACTGAGAGAGCTGGGATATAAGGTACCTAACAAGGGTAAATCTTATATCATGCATTCAGATGTCAGTCAGAAGAACATGGAATGAAATGGAAATAAACACAGAGATAAGAAAAACATCACCAACTGCTATAGATCAGGATCCAATGAAAACTGTTTATCATGTTAAACACAACACCAATCAGGTACATCACTGCCCAAAGCTTTTACATTCAGCCTGAATACATCATATTTCTCAGCCTGTCATACAATCTGTTACACAGAAAACTTGGCTTCGGACAAAAATGCTTGCACTTCTCTGATAAGGTAACAACAACCAACCCCTTTACAATGTTCTTGCTGTGCTTTATAACAAAAGATGATCCTCAGATCGACCGAGGAGGTAGGTGCCCATTAAATTTTACATTTAAGCATAATAATGAATGCAGGGCTGAGGCCCATCCTGCTTGAGAATGCTGCATATTTATTTCGCTCACCTTTTTAGTAAGAGAACGATCTGCTTCAGATTTGATCTTGACATTTTGGGCTCGTTGTACTCCAGGTGATTTGAATTCGGGGATAAGATAAACTACTAGGAGGGTCTGTCTCATAAATGCCTGATTGTCTTTGAGCTGTAGTTTGATGGAAAAATCCTTCAGGGACATTCTGCATAATAAAAACAGTATGGATGCCTTATCCCAGACGAAAAACACTTTGCTGACGGAAACTCTGATATTACCTTTGTCTGCGCTCGGGGTCTGTGATCTGCTGTTCTGCCCTGTTGAAATGAACGAACTGGATGGGAGTCTGCATGGCCCTCCATGCTTCTTTAATGCTGCCAGACTGTCTGAAATGAGCTTCAGTCAGTGTATTTAATTGTCTCAGGGCTCAAGAAGGCATGAAGGCGCTGTAGGGAGGTGTACTTCTGGAGTAAACGCGCTCTGCTTTTAGGTGGCGCAATCATGACTTGCTGGTGCGCTCTTAGTCTTCAAACTGTGCTTGAATCCTTTGACTGTAGGATTAAAAAATTAATCTTCAATTACAGGCTCGAGTCCTTCTCAAATCCTGCTTCTGCTGCTTCGCTGGCCGGCTGGAATGGCCTCTCTGTACTACCTGCATGATGAAATAAACTTATCACAGAGCCTGGGCAGTGGTGGAGAAATGCAGTGGAGGCGGTGGAATGGTGGCGGAAGGATGGAGAATCAATGGAAACAGTGGAGAGGAGCGGAGAAACGGACTCATAGTGTAAAACCACAACGTTCAGCGTTTGGGCGAATTACACAGGAAAACATCAAAAAACAATGAACGGATGAATGGAGTGGGACCCAGCGCGGAGGCGGAGGGCGATTAAACGCGAACCGTCGGATCTTGGAGAAGGAAAGCCCCTGCCCGATCGCCTGCCCGATCGCAATCGGGGGTCATACGAAACGGTTTGCGATTGCGATCGGAGAGGGGCTTGCGATTGAGCGCTGACCGTTGATCTCGGGTCTAGATCAACGGTTCACAGTCCATCGGAGGGAGAAACATGAGGTGCGAAGGGAACAAAGCGATTAGCGAGCCGTAGAGATCGGCCCAGGAGATGGTGATGCGGTCGTCGGAAGGGCGAGAGGAAAAGCAAGCGGTGAGCGGCGGCCGTTGATACGAAAGGAGCGTGGACGGGCGCACGGTCGTCGGGAAGCGAGAGAGAGCACTTGCGATTGACGATCGGGAGGGATCTGCGATTGAGCGCTGACCGTCGATCTGGGAGGAAACGGATGGCGGAGATTTAATTGCGGGAGAGACGGAAGAACATGCGATTGCGATCGGAGGTCGGGATGCGATTGAGCGCTGACCGTCCGATCGGGGATCAGATCAACGGCTCAGATTCAATCGGAGGGAGAGAAGAGGGGTGGCGAGATGATGATGCGATTAGCGGAGGACCGTCAGATCGCGGGGAGAACGGACGGTCGGGATTTAAATCGAACATTCGTCGGGGCTGTGATAGGTGTTGCCGATTGTGATCGGGGGGTATCCGATTGACGGCCGTCGATGCGACGGGGAAGATCAACGGTGGAGAACGATCGGAGGGGACCGGCGATGGGCGGAGGACCGTTAGATGGCGGGCGAGATCAACGGTTCGGTCTCGGTGGGGATCTCGATCGAGGCGGCACCAATGATGGTTGCGATTGCGATCGGGAGGAGTTGGGTCGCGGACGGCCGTCGGTCAGTGATGGATCGACGGTGCGGAAAACACATCGCAAGACTTTAACGTGTTAAAACAAATCGCGTCGGGACTTTTGATACGTATAAAGGAAAAATACCCCCGCCGATCTTCCGATTGCGATTGGCGCTCGGGACTTAAGCGCTTGGTCCCAGCGCGGGGGCATGTGTGGGAAGTGGTTGAGGGGCTCAACGAGAAAGGGGCTAGGGCCTATATTATGGTCGGTATATGGGTTTTGGGCCCGTTTTGATGGGTTTTGAGGGGTTAAAAGGGAAACGATAGAAGGGGAAAGGGGAAAAAAGGCTAAACAAAGGCTAGGGGGGGACCTTAAAGGGGATTTTTGGGGGAATTTGGGGAGTAAATGGGGAAATAGAAGGGGAGAAAAAGGGGGGATAAAAAGAGGTTAAATGAGGGAAAAATAAAGGGGGAAGGAGGTCTTTGGGCATTTCTTCATCAACAGAGAGGCTTTAAAAGGGGAATCAGCAGAGGGGAAACCATCAAAGGATAAAGGGCGCAGAGAGGCTTCAAGGAGGCTATATTTTTAGGGGAAATGCATTCCTTGAAGACTCAACAACAATTTAACCCCCTATTTGCTTGTCAAAAAATTCATAGGGGGGCTAACAGTGGCTCCAAATGGGGATGGCTTCTTCTTGAAGGAGCCAAGAAACCAGAAATTGATCTCTTGGTGTAGGCCAGATGCCTGCTGCTTGAACCATCCATATCTTTCTTTGATCTGCTGCCACAAACTATGAAGACATCCAATCGGCAGAAACATTTTCCCAACCAATCTACCTACCCAAACTAGAGTTCTAACAATCTTCCCTTGGGTGCATTTGAATTAGCAGACCCTTTACATTTATTTTGCAAAACAAAAATAAACCTATTCTAATTCTACCCTTATTGCTCCATGAGGCCAGATTAGACTGTTGGCCTCATCTATTTCTCTACCTAAACTACTACCTGTTGGGATTAAACTGTCCAACAGGTTTCTTCACCTACATTCTAAGACAGGAAATTTAAACACAGCCAAGCCAGGATTAGACAGTCTGACTTGCTGGGCAGAAACTTGAAGAAAACAAACTGTGAAGGCATGGAATTTTGCAACTGTGAAACATCCTTCTTTCTTTCTTGTGACTCAGGCTTTGAGCATATTTGAGTCACTTCTTTCCTTTGCTCCAGCTCTGGTTTTGGGCATACTAGAGCTGGATGCTCTTTTACTGCTGATCCAGATTTTGAGCTTGTTAGGACCAGCTATTCTTGTTCCTTTTGGCTCAGATTTTGAGTTTACTAGAGCCAATCCTTTTGCCTCAGAGGTTCATGTTTTGAGCATGTCTGAACCTCTCTTTTCATCCTGTTTTTTTTTGGAACATTTTCTTCACTTTTGCTGAAAATGAAAATTTGCAATGGTATATACAATGGAAATGAAACATGGAAATGGAGAATTAGCAGAAATAGTGTTTGAGCATCCTGCCATTGACAGGACCCCCAAACAGCTCTGTACCATTAAGCTCTTGCAAGAAAAACGCATTAGGACCCACAGTGGCTTGAATGATGAAGGGACCTTGCCACAAGCTGTCGAATTTTCCATGTTTGCTTTTATCCTCTCTTCTTGAATCCCACTTCAGGACCTTGTCCCCAACTTTGAAATTTGCTGCTTTGGTTCTTTTGTCAAACTGTCTCTTCATGTTTTCCTGCACTCTAATAGCTCTGTCATAAACTTGCTCCCTTGTTTGCTGGAGATGGATTGTTTCATTAATTCTCCTTATCATGCTGTCTTCTTCTGATTGGACCTCTTGAATAAGCTTTACTACTGGTATCCCAAGGCTAGTAGGGAAAACTGCTTCTATCCCATAAACCAGCTGGAAGGGTGATGTGCCAATAGACTTCTTTGTAGTGAGCCTGTCTGCCCACAAGGCATGTATCAACCTTTTATGCCAAGACCTTTTATTCTCCTCCAGCAGCTTCTTAATGATTGTAACCAGGCTTTTATTTGATGATTCAGCTAGGCCATTACCCTGGGGGTAATAGGAAGTTGAATGTCCAAGCGCAATTCCATACCTGTGACAGAAATCAATCATTCTTTTGGATCCGAAAGTAGCAGCATTGTCAGTGATTATTTTCCTTGGGCAACCAAACCGAGACAGGATGAAGTCTTCTAGGAACCTAATGATGACAGAATCAGTGGCATTCCTAGTGGGTATGGCTTCTATCCACTTAGTGAAGTAATCAGTGGCAGTCAAGATCCATTTGTGTTTCCCAGAAGAAGAGGGGTGGATTTCTCCAATGAAGTCTAAGCCCCATTGCATGAAAGGACCTTCTATGGTGATAGGTTGCAGAGGGAGGGGGAGGAGCTTTCTTTTGCCTTCAAAAATTTGGCATTTGTGGCAGGTGAGGATCATCTTATGGACATCACTGAAGAGTGTGGGCCAATAGTAACCAGCCCTGAGTATCTTATTTGCAGTGGCCTTCCAACTTAGGTGGCCTCCACACTCCCCAGCATGGAATTCTTGTTTGATTTTTTCGGCTTCAGTTTCAGACAAGCATTTCAGTAAAAGGCCATTTGGATTTTTCCAATATAGACTCTCATTCATAATGCAGTAATTTCTAGCTTTGAGTTTTATGAATATGGCCTTTGTTTTGGACAGTTCTGGAGGGGCATTGAGGTGTGTGAGCACGTAAAGGATATCAGTGTACCAAGGAGAGTTCTGAAACTGCTCCTCAACAGTTGGATGGGGCAATCCTTCCTGCTCATCCAGGGCATTCATCATGTTAATATCAAGGGCCTGTAGATTAGTTTCAGCCATCAATTGGGCCAGGCCTTGACCTTTGATCAGCTTGGTGGGTTTGATTTCAATGTCATATTCTAAAATTGCAGCAATCCATTTGCCCCTTTTCCCATCTGGGTCTTGGGACAAGATATCTTTGACCACTATATTTGGCACATAGGCAATGGTGTGAGAATGCAGAATGTACACCCTAAAGTCCTTTAAGGCCTTAATCAGGGCATAGGCTTGCTTTTCCATGATGTTGTACTTTAAGGGTGCATCTCTCAAGGCTTTACTGAAGAAGGCTATAGGCTGTTCCTTACCTTCCAAATTTTTCTGCAGCAAAACTGCAGCTATTGTGTGTGGGGAGGCGAATGAAAAGATCAGAAAATATTTTGAGAAGTCAGGGCTGATAAGGACAGGGGCTTGGGTGAGTGCAAGTTTTACTGACTCAAAAGATTTTTTGGCTTCAACAGTCCACTTGATTCCTGCATCTTTCTTTAGCATTTCAGTCATTTTCCTAAGATGCTCAGCAAGATTGGGGATAAATCTTCTAAGGAAATTGATCTTCCCAATGAAGGACTGTAGCTCCTTGATGTTTCTTGGATGTGTAATTTGAAGTATTCCCTCAACCCTCTGGGGGTCTATCCTAATCCCTTTCTCGGATATGATGTGGCCCAGAAGCTTACCTTCTTGCAGCCCAAAAACAATCTTCTTAGGATTTAGGGACAGACCATACCTTCTACATTTTTCAAAAACTTTCCTCAGATGTTTTAAGTGTTCTTCTTCTGTTTTAGAAAAGACAGTTAAGTCATCCAAGTAAATAACTATAAAGTGTCCAATCTCATCTGAGAAAGCAATATCCATTGCTCTCTGGAAGGTAGCTCCAGCATTCATCAATCCAAAAGGCATTTTCACATACATGAAGGTGCCCCATGGAGTGGTGAAGGCTGTTTTGAGTTGATCTTCTGGGAGCACCAGAACCTGGTTGTATCCTGAAAAACCATCAAGCAGGGAGATTCTTTTAGAGCCCACTACCTTCTGTAGGATATGCTCCATCCTAGGCAAAGGGTAGTTATCTTTCAAGGAGGCTCTGTTAAGGTTTCTGAAGTCTATGCACAGTCTAATCTCCCCTGTTTTCTTTCTTACAGCCACTAAGTTTGACACCCAATCAGAAAACCTTACCGGGACTATAATGCCTGCATCATACATCTTCTTAATTTCCTTTTCTACTGCAGGCAATTGTTTTGGATTGATTCTTCGAAGTTTTTGTCTAAAAGGCTTCTGATTTTCCTTCAGTGGTATCTTATGTTGTATAATGTTGGTGTCATAGGCCTTTAAGTCTTCATAGCTCCATGCAAACACATCAATGAATTCCTTAAACAAGTCAATGTATCTTTTCTTCATGTCTGCAGGTATAGACTTAGCCAGCTTTATCATTTTGGGTTTGTCTTCAGTGCCTACGTTACACTCTTCTACATCTGATTCTGCCTGTTCTATTGTGGGTTTCTTTGCAACATCATTGAAATCAAAGAGGTCTTCTAAGGGTGCTAAGCCTCTTGGTATGTTCTTGTCTTTGGCTTGCAGCACCTCCATTTCTTCTCTATCTGCGTTCTCACGTTTTATGGCTAAATCTCCAGTTTCTTCAGAAAAAGAGTTTATTTCTATACTACAAGGTATTTCTAGTCCATCTGGGGAATCCTCACTTGGGCAGCTGTCATCATATTTTGAGTCTAAATTGGAAAATTCAAACTCATTTCTGCCCATCAGGAAATCTTCAATCTGTTTGTCTCCTTCAAAGACCTGCCAGTATTTTTCATTGTCTGGCACTACAGGCCTGAATTTAGTCTGAATGATGATTTGTTGGTCAACTGGGGCCTTAGGATAAGAGCTAGCTAGGCAGGCTAGTCCATTTGCAATAGCGTTTTGACCCCTAGAAATGGATACTAAATCATATTCAATGAACGTTTTCAGCAAATCTAGAGTATCATTCCTATATGCCCTAAGCCTGGGGTGTTTTTCCGAATACTCACCATTCATCTGTTTGATTACTAACTCGGAGTCTCCTCTCACGACTATCCTACGGGCTCCTAATTTTTTCAACAGATTTAAACCCAAAATTAGAGCCTCATATTCTGCAATGTTATTTGTGCATTTGAAATGAAGATTGACAGCGTGGTTCTCCGTGTGGTCATTTTTGGTGTTACGCAGCCACACTCCCGCTCCAATGCTTTGTCTAGTACAGGACCCATCAAAGTTCATTTCCCACAGGGGTTCTTTGTTTTCTTCCACTTCGCTTTCTCCCTCACAGCTGGATTCGCTATTAGGTTGAGTTGGGAGGTCTGCACTAGGTTGTAAACTATCTCGTTGTTCATGGAGGCCATGGATGTTAGAGAGGTGGTTAGCTGGTTGTTCTTGTTCTGCTTCTGTTTCACTTGGAGTGAGAGGTCCACCACAGACCCTACAGGCTTCATTTCTGGTTTCCTCTTCATTTTTAGTGTGCTGCCCATGGTCTTCCTGATCATATTCTTCCAGAGTGGCCATTATGTGGAGGTCCATAGGCTCGGTGTTCTCATTTGAATGCCTATTTTGGGACGCTGGCTCTTCCAAGGATTCATCATTACAAAAAATGAAGGAGTCAAGATCGGTATGCACAGAGTATAATGGTGAATTTTCAGGTTTCTCGGGGCTACTGACCAGAAATTTCATTTGGGACTCTCTGTACAGTCTTCTTGATTGGCCAAATATAGGGATAGTGGCATATGAGCCATCCATCTACATGGTGCCTTGCAGCTTGGCTCCCCATGATCTAGATAACAACATGCCATACTTGGGTGGCACGTCTGCCACCACTACATCCATGACCATACATTTCGCAGGAATTTGAGTCAAACTCACACACAAGTCTTTGATCAGGCCAAGACATTTTACCCTACTCGAGTCAAATGAGTATAAGTCTTTGTAGGGTCGGGTGATTTCGAGGCCCAACTTCTCCATGACTACCTTAGGCATTAGATTGTGTGATGCACCGGAATCGTGCATGGCATTATGAAGGATCTTGTCATGAATGTTAAGACTGATATAAAAAGGTGGAACAACCCCTTCCTGAAATTTCCCCTCAATCTTGGGACCGAATAAGAGGGCAGGCTGATCATCACTCAAATTTACAATGTCATTATTTATACTCAAATTTAATGCTTTCAAAATCTGGCCCTTATATACATCCTAAGAGGCCAGCTCAGATAATGGCACAGAGATTTTGATTTTTGCAATCTCACTTTCTAAATTGAAAATGGGTTCGCTTTTGGAAGTGCTCAACTCTGTTTTGTTCGCCACTGCTTTAGTGGCTGAATCGGTTTGTGTTTTCTCATTATGTACATGTGTAGGCACAGTTGTATCAGGAGCACTAACTGAGGTGCTAGTGCTACTGGTTGGTTGACTTTGTTTTTCATTGTTTTGGTTGTCTTTCTGTTGGTTTTTCTCAGAACTCTTAGTTGTTGACTTATTGTTTACAGCAGTTACTTTAGAAGATTTCTCAGGCCTCTTTTTGATAGTTACTTCAGGAGTTTTGGGTTTGGAAGAGTCTTGGTTCATTTTACTCCTGAGCTCATATTGTTCTCTGACCTGTAACATGGCATTTTCGAATCCCAACCTATAATCCTCAGATTCAAACCGTTCCTCCTCCCCATCAGAGGTTGAGGGCTGGTCCTCTTCTGAATCACAGTTCAGGATTGAGTCCTCTGTTTCGAACATGTTTATCACATTCCCTTCAGACTCTTCTATGATTCCCTCATCCTCATCAAGAAAGTTTTGGAAAGGGGGAATGACTTGCTGATCTGCCTCTTTCTGCCTGTTGGGAGTGTTGTTGTTTCTTCTAAAATTCTGGTTTTGGTTTTGATTTTGGTTCCTGTTCTGAGTGATAGCCATCTTTTCGACCACTTGGCATAGCTTATCCAGATTCTTAGACAATCTTTCAATATTAGGATCCGAAGTGGAGGCTATAGTGTCATCCTTGTATGTTACTCTCTTTTCAGCTCTCAGTTTGGCCCTTTTTTCGATCAGGTTTGCTTCTATGTTTACTGCCCCTTTCTGCATATCCTCCAACGTGGTATATTCTTTATCCCTAAGTTCATAGGCCATGTCAGCATCAAATCCATCAGGATATTTTGCTAAGGCCATACCTTGTGGCGGTTTCATTTGCGGAGGGAGAGCATTATAAATGCTGTTGAATCTAGTGGTGTAATCGTGGACACTCTCTCCTGCGTTCCTCTTAAGGGACATGTATTCTGCTAGGAGCTGGCGAGGGTTTGCTCTAGTTTCCCATTTGTTGATGAAAGTCTGGTATAAAGCAGGGAGATCTTGGATACTACCAGCAGGTAGGTTTTTAAACCACTTTTTAACCTCTCCCCCCAGGCTCTGCGCAAAAATTCTCATTTTGATTGTTTCATCATCAACTTCCATATAGTCGAAAGAGTCCTCCATTTTATCTACATGTTGTTGTGCTGTTGTAGGCTCTTTAGCAGGGAAGTGTGGGATTTTTGATTGATAATCATTTGGTAAGGGCAGTATAGGCTGAGGTAAAACTAGAGGTGCATACCAGGCTGCCATGATGGTGTTTTGATGAGGTATAGGGTTGGCTTGAGCAGCTGGTAGTTGGATGACAGGAATGGTAGGACCAGCAGAAGTCTGTTGAGCGGACCTAGGGTGAGAAAGCCCCAAGCTTTGGAGAAGGTGAAGATCAGGTGGTGTGGAAGGAGGGGTTTCACTGTCCCTAGTGTCTGGCTGGTCTGAAACACTGAATGACCCAGTTCTAAGAAATCTGTTTTGGAGGTCTAGGTCGAAGAAAGGGTCTAATAGAGCTGCAAGATCTTCTGGTGCAGAATTGGCTCTATGAATGTTGCCGGAAATAGTTGATCTCCTACTCACAGGTGTTCCTTTAAGGATTTTCTCAGGATTATCAACTGTTTCAGGTGGGTTTGGATCAGGGAAAGCTCTTGTATGAATGGTTCTGTGAGCCAGAGTGCTATTTATAAGCCAAGCAGCTTATCCCTACTTGTTACTTCTACTGAGGTTAATGTTGTCTTGGGAACTGGCCTCCCTGTGGAGTCTTCATTATGCTTTAGGACTGGTCTGCCAGTGGAGTCTGATGTGAAACCAAGATAATCAGCAGGCCTACTGATCACCAGTGGAGTCTTTAACGTTTAGGAACAATGGAGTCGCCAGGTGGAGGGTTTAGGATGATTCTGGGGTACACTGTCCACCACAGTGCTCACCGTCAAAGGTGCGACTTACCGTCAACCTAGCCAGAGTTCTAAGTTTCTGAGGTTGTTTGAAATGAGAAGCACTCAGAAGTCCCCAGTGGAGTCGCCATTATGTTGGGGTTCCCATGTTTTGGCCAGGTTGACAGAGACCAAAAGATGAGACAACATAGAACCACTTTCAGACCTTAGGATCTAGCCCTCCTAGGTCCAGAGAGGGATCTCTCTATGATTATCAAAGGATATATGTCTTTGAAGTTCTCAATTATGATTTTAGGCTAGTTATGGGCTCAAGGTTGTTGGTTTGATTGTTTGAGTTTGGTTGTTGAGAATCAGGAAGGAAGGTTTCATCATAAGACAAGGATGGGTAAAGAAGGAAGCTAGGCAAAGATAGATAACTCGGGGAACATCAAGGCCATTGGGCAATGGAGTCAAGAAAGGATTTACTTATGTTCAATGTGTAAGCTTCAATTGGGCTAGTCATCTAGAGCATTTGGATCTCAAAGACTGATTGGTGGGATGGGACACTAAGGGATGAGGATGAAGGATGGAAAACCATCTGATTCCGTCTATAGATCAGGCCAGCGGTCATTTAACTCCAGGCCTGCTTGGACAAAACCATAGGCACCACTAAGGGTCTCGAGAAGGTTTGCATTGGAAGGGCAGGTTATGAAGAGGCAGCGACAGGCTTTACACCTCCCAATGTTCCTAACCTCTTTCAATTAAATCTTAACAAAGACATATGAACACCGATTCTATCAACTTGCACATCAGAGAGCAGGCAATAATCATCCACTACACTGGTTTAGTCAATTAAAAACAATATTCAGACACACATATGAGCAGAAAACATTAAAGACTGAGAGAGCTGGGATATAAGGTACCTAACAAGGGTAAATCTTATATCATGCATTCAGATGTCAGTCAGACGAACATGAAATGAAATGGAAATAAACACAGAGATAAGAAAAACATCACCAACTGCTGTAGATCAGGATCCAATGAAAACTGCTTATCATGTTAAACACAACACCAATCAGGTACATCACTGCCCAAAGCTTTTACATTCAGCTTGAATACATCATATTTCTCAGCCTATCATACCATCTGTTACACAGAAAACTTGGCTTTGGACAAAAATGCTTGCACTTCACTGATAAGGTAACAACAACCAACCCCTTTACAATGTTTCCTGCTGTGCTTTATAACAAAAGATGATCCTCAGATCGACTGAGGAGGTAGGTGCCCATTAAATGTCTCATTTAAACACAATGATGAATGCAGGGCCGAGGCCCATCCTGCTTGAGAATGCTGCATATTTATTTTCGCTCACCTTCTTAGTAAGAGAACTATCTGCTTCAGATTTGATCTTGACATTTTGGGCTCGTTGTACTCCAGGTGATTTGAATTCGGAAAGATAAACTACTAGGAGGGTCTGTCTCATAAATGCCTGATTGTCTTTGAGCTGTAGTTTGATGGAAAAGACATTCTGCATAATAAAAACAGTATGGATGCCTTGTCCCAGATGAAAAACATTTTGCTGACGGAAACCCTGATATTACCTTTGTCTGCGCTCGGGGTCTGTGATCTGCTGTTCTGCCCTGTTGAAATGAACGAACTGGATGGAAGTCTGCATGGCCCTCCATGCTTCTTTAATGTTGCCTGACTATCTTTTAAGAAGCTCTATCAGTGTTTTTGATTTTCCTGGGCTCGAGAAACATGGAGGACGTTGCGGGAAGGTGTACTTCTGGAGGAAACATGTCCTGCTGTTAGGTGGAGCAATTATGACTTGCTGGTGCGCTCTTAGACTTCAAACTGTGCCTGAATCCTTTGACTGTAGGATTAAAACATTAATCTTCAATTACAGGCTCGAGTCCTCCTCAAATCCTGTTTCTGCTGCTTCGTTGGCCAGCTGGGATGGCCTCTCTGTACTTCCTGCATGATGAAATAAACTTATCACAGAGCCTGGGCAGTGGTGGAGAAATGCAGTGGAGGCGGTGAAATGGTGGCGGAAGAATGGAGAATCAATGGAAATAGCGGAGAGGAGCGGAGAAACGGACTCATAGTGTAAAACCCCAACGTTCAGCGTTTGGGCGAATTACACGGGAAAACATCAAAAAACCAATGAACGGATGAATGGAGTGGGACCCAGCGGAGGCGGAGGGCGAATAAACGTGAACCGTCAGATCTTGGAGGAAAGGACGGCGGAGATTTAATCGCACAATCGCAATCGGGGGTCAGACGAAGTGGTTTGCGATTGCGATCGGAGAGGGGCTTGCGATTGAGCACTGGCCGTTGATCTCGGGTCCAGATCAACGACTCACAATCCATCGGAGGGAGAAACAGGAGGTGTGAAGGGAATGAAGCGATTAGCGCTGAGCCGTAGGATCAGCGGGAGACGGACGGCTGCGATTAAATTGGAAGGGCAGAGGGAAAATCAAGCATTTGAGCGCTGGTCGTTGATCTGCGAGAAGAATGGACGGCTGCGATTAAATCGGGAGACGGAGGGAAGCACTTGCGATTAACGATCGGGAGGGATCTGCGATTGAGCGCTGACCGTCGATCTGGGAGGAAACAGACGGCAGAGATTTAATTGCGGGAGAGACGGAAGAACATGCGATTGCAATCGGAGGTCGGGATGTGATTGAGTGCTGACCGTCCGATCGGGGATCAGATCAACGGCTCAGATTCAATCGGAGGGAGAGAAGAGGGGTGGCGAGATGATGATGCGATTAGCGGAGGACCGTCGGATCGTGGGGAGAACGAACGGTTAGGATTAAATCGGAGCATCGCAATCGGGAGGTGCACAATGGGTGTTGCGATTGCGATCGGGGGGAGTAATGCGATTGAGCGCTGACCGTCGATCTGACGGGAAGATCACCGGTGGAGAACACAATCGGAGGGGACCAGCGATGGGCGGAGGACCATTAGATCGCGGGGCAGATCAACGGTTCAAATGCAATCGGGGGATCTCAATCAGGGCGGCACCAATGATGGTTGCGATTGCGATCGGGAGGGAGTTGCGATTAGCGGACAGCCGTCAGATCTGGTGATAGATCGACGGTGCAAAACCCATCACAAGACTTTAACGTGTTAAAACAAATCGCGTCGGGACTTTTGATATTATAAAGGAAAAAGACCCCCGCCGATCTTCCGATTGCGATTAGCGCTCGGGACTTAAGCGCTTGGTCCCAGCGCTGGGGCACATGTGGGGAAGTGGTTGAAGGGGCTTAACGGGAAAGGGGCTAGGGCCTATATTAAGGTCGGAATAGTGGGTTTTTGGCCCGTTTTAATGGGTTTTGAGGGGTTAAAAGGGAAACGATAGAAGGGGAAAGGGGAAACAAGGCTAAGCAAAGGCTAGGGGGGGACTTTAAAGGGGATTTTGGGGGAATTTGAGGAGTAAATGGGGAAATAGAAGGGGAGAAAAGGGGGGATAAAAAGAGGTTAAATGAGGGAAAAATAAAGGGGGAAGGAGGTCTTTGGGCATTTCTTCATCAGCAGAGAGGCTTTAAAAGGGGAATCAGCAGAGGGGAAACCATCAAAGGATAAAGGGCACAAAGAGGCTTCAAGGAGACTGTATTTTCAGGGGAAATGCATTCCTTGAAGACTCAACAACAATTTAACCCCCTATTTGCTTGTCAAAAATTTCATAGGGGGGCTAACACAATCAACTCTATGCCATATTCCAAGCATGAATGTGGGACTCACAACAAACCAATTAGGGCTTCTAGAGGCAAATACACCTCAACCCTCATCAATACAACCAAGCTTTACTGCAATCCCACTGCATCACTAGGACCTAAACAAGAATTGATGCCTCTAGATCTGTACACCTAAACCATGAGGAATTTTTATGTCTCCAGTCTCTAGTTTTTACGTCTATCTCGCCATTCACCGATAAAGGATTCCTAGGCCTAATCGAGACTCCACCCTCTAGTATTTACTCTATATCCTTCCATTCACCAGTCGAGGATTCCTAGTCCTAATTGAGGGCATACAGCTCTAGGCTTTACAGTATATCCCTCCATTCACTGGTCAAGGATTCCTAGGCCCACCGAGGTATACACAAATAATCCCACCATCACTGGTCCAAGGATTCCTAGGCCTTGTGTTCTTCTCCAAAGGCCACCCCACTCATCTTCGAATCCATCTGGAAATCCAACTCAACCAAAACAAGAGAACCCCATCACACCATGACTATCTGGAAATAAAATGGCAACGCTGAAGAACACTGTCACACCTAGAAAAACTCATGTCAATGGAAACAAGAGAATCAAGAACACACATGCATGTACCGTGCATGCCAATTCTAGCAAGGAAATCACACATGCAAATTGATACGAGAAAATAATCACGTTGTAGTCTATTGATTCTACTCTTCCTTGCTTGATATTTTCTTCCCTTTGTGTTGTTTACTCTTGTTTTGATTTTCTTGATCCAATGCTAGAACGCTCCAAGAATTCTCTAAGTGTCCAAGTGTGTGAGAGAGAGAGAAAGAGTATAGAGAGAGAGCTCCAAAACTAAACTCACAAAAGGTACCAATTGATCGTCAAAAGCCTTTTTATTAATGAGGTCTCTATTTTCCACATTTTCCATTATTTTTCCTTCATTTTCATCCTCACATGCAACCTATGACCTTTCAGCTTCCTTTTCACCTAATTTCCATTATTTTCATAAATAAATTTCAAAAACTTCCATTTTTCCTTTCCAAATCCTTTTCCATTTCCTTAGCCATAATAAACCAAATGAACACCCACACTAGGATTATTTTCCCAAAATTTAGCTTGGAAGAAGTGTCCCATGACCTTAGTTATTATTTTCCTTTATTAACTTTATTACATGAAGTTTTAACGTGGGGTTGTTACATACCCCTCCCCTTTAGGGGAACAACATACTCGGTGTTCATTGACACCTACAACCAAAAAGAGCATTGAAAACCAAGACATCTTACCCATGGATATTTATAACACATCTCGTTACAGTATTTACAATGAAATTCTGTTGAAAACATGACAAATATACCATTTACTGGAGCATTTTCTCAACCAACAAATAACCATAATTTTATGTAGCTTTATAAATCCAACTCGGTACAATACTTACAATAATATACACATACACATATGCACATTTTCTTTAACCAACAAATAAAAGGATACAATTCTTATATATGCAACGAGGGAATCCAAAGGCTCACTACTCCACCCTCAAAAGTAGTACTAGGATTCACCTCCTTCCCAATAAGTCCAAAACCCATTTCCAAATTCAAAGCTACATCTAATGTCCAGGCCACTCAATGAACATTTATCGGCTCATTGTTCTAGGCTGCACTCCCAATGTGATTCTAATTCCATCTGGAAATTCTAATGACCAAAAAAAATACATTCCCTAGAATTCCCTGCTACAAATTCCCTCGGGAAATATAGTCACCCCTTTCATCACTCACCTTCCAAGTTCCTTGAAATCCCCTATCCCATGAGATCTATCCCTTGGCAAGGTTTTCCCACATCAGAAGGTCCAAAAACCAAGGAATATCCCTCCCTCATAACCATCATACCGGTCATAGCATGCTCATGGAAATCAATCGACACTATTGGGTACTAGTGTGCCGCAATGGCCATGTTCCTGAATGCTTTACCAACATATTTTTTCTTGTTCCAATTCCTTTTGTTATTGTTGTTAATTATTGCAATCGGTTTTTACCACCCAACCGAGAATTTCATGCTTTATTATACCAAGTACATAATTTTCATTACACTTAAAAAATTGAAATAAATTCAAATTATACCTCATCAGTAGCCTATCAATAAGGTACACTTGCAATTCTATTCACTTCATGTCGCAACGATTCAAACTAGCTATTTGATCAAACCATCATGTACAAACATATCACATATGGTTAGCTCAAAATGTAACCGTAATAGATCAAAATCATAATCATGTGTAACCATCATAAGCCAGAATCATATATCACATGTAATCGTCATGAACCAAAATCATAGAACACATGCATAATTAAAACTGAAATAAAATATTGATACTTATCCTTTAATAGATCCTTAGCTTCTACCTTTATCATTTTTCCTTTCCATACACACATTGGATTGGTTTCCACACCCGACAAACACCCAGTTTCTCTTCAACCACGTACACATACACATAGTGTGCATCACACAAATACAACCACACACGACATACAACACCATAAAATAAATGCACCTACACCTAACATACAATACATACACCTACACCTGGCATATAATACAACACATACACCTGCATTCAGTTTACAACACAACATAATACATATACCTACAACTAGTGTACAACATAATATATATTCATACATAGAGTACAACACAACGAATACACATGTCACGATACCATGACTACACAATGCACATACACAATACCACATGTCCACAAAACAACATGTACAACATGCACACAATACCACATTTTCACAACACAACATGTACGACATGAACATAATACCACATGTACAATAGCTCCACATGTACGACATGAACATAATACCACATGTACAATAGCTCCACATGTACGACATGTACACAGTACCACTTGTACCCAAAACCACATGTACAAAACACTACCTGCACAACGTGTACACAACACCACATGTAAAATTCACCACCTGCACAATGTGTACACAACACCACATGTACACAAAATCACATGCATGACATGTACACAATGCCACATGCATGACATGTACACATCACCACATGCAGGAAATGCACACATCATGACCTACACACAACACCCCATGCACAACATGTATATGACACCACATGAACACAACATCACATGTACAACCATATACACAACACCACATGTACATAGCACCATATATAAAACATTCACATGACGCCATATGTACACAAAACCACATATGCAACATGCATAAGCACCATATGTACATACCATTGCATATCCACATGTGCACAATATGATATGTAGACAACACCACATATTCAACATGTACATAGAACCATATATACCCAGCACTGCATATGAAATATACACACAAAACCATATATAAAACAGGAAAAAAAAATCATATGTACAAAATACTACATATACTACATGTACACAACACCAATACCGCATATCCTAAGACCACACTATCCTTACCAAGCAACCTTTCTTCTAGTTTCTTATCTATGCTTGTCCCAACATGTCATAGGTTGCACTACTTCCATTCCATTGATGTATCCATCACCATTACATGTCCATGACATAAACATAAACATATTATAATCACATAATATCAATTCATATCCACATAATATTGACCTATTAGATTTTTTATACTCTTCCCGCTTGATTCCCCATAAGACCACGAATATCTTCATGTCATGCACATACATAAGCAATAATTCCTCCACGAGAATGATCCCTGACAACATTTTTAGATAGTGACATAAATACATACAACATGCATACATATATACATATAAACATTAGCATAAGAACAATCATGATCCATGACGACCCCGTCAGACATGACATACATACATACATATATGTATACATTTATAGTCATCAACATAATCATGATAAAAACATAATTACCAAATATCATAAGGTCAAGGTTAAGAGAACTCCCTTTATCCATGCACAACATTGAGAATAACAGTTCCCAACATAGCCAAGGCATATGATGCCTCAAATCCATTTACTCTACCTTCCGCGTTACCTTTCTCATGAATGTCCTGCCATCATCCATTTACCCCAATGGACCCAACGAACTCAACCGACTATCATACTCTTGCATTCAACTTCCATTATACATGCATTGAGATTCATCTAGGTCTTACATTACCTATTGGGTTTCATTCATCTCTCCATGAGCTCCATTAAATTTCCTCTTTCCCAAACTAATTCCCAAGACCCTAAAAAAATAAAAGGAAAGAACTGAAAGCAACCAAGAAGAAAAACCATCCTTTCCTTACTGTGCCAAGTACCATGACTTGCAACTGAACACACCCACACCATCTCTCAAGGAACTCCAATCCTATGATGAATCTAACCATAGCTCGAAACTAGCTAATATACCTATCAAATACACGTTCATGAATGTAACACTAATTTCAGAAAAAATCAAGATTAAGAAGACTTCCTATATTCATGAAAGCACTCATTCATTTGGAATTTTTTTTTCCAAACATAGCCATAGGAATTCTCACCCAATTCCTTTCTTTTACCTTTTTACCTTGTTGCAATCATGTCTTACTATATAATGCCGCATCACCCAACTATTAGTTATATACACACATCAACTATTACCTTGTCATGCTAATACAAAGCATGTTTCCTTGCAACTACTCACATATGTTAGTCACACATTCCAAATATCAAGACATCATGTATATTAATTTGAAATCAACCTTTACCAAGAGGAACAATCATGTCATAATCTTAATGTATCTCAGCGGAGGTTGTCTTGTTTGCACAATAAATCTATATTAACACGATTTAACTTCATAACACATCAAATTAAACATCAATAAGGTCATTATATCCATAATAGTAAATATATAACATTTTCACATCAGAAACTCATAAAAATTTGGCATTCATGCATAAAAATCACATGTGCATAGTCATTCAAAATTAGTATGACATAATATCACAATATATTAACTCGTACCTGAAGTCATAATAATAATCATTTGTATAGGTAAATCCAAATTAGCACAAAAAATAATAACATAAATACCTTAGTTTCAATTACCATAATCATTAGGCATATGGCCATGATGTATACAACAAACTGTTACTATCATTCATGGCTATTCGACACATGTGCATATGACTACACTGATCAACTAGCATTTATCATACATGTATCCATAACAAAAATAGAATGACAAGCATATAAGTAACCCTAATTCTTATAACAACCATTAACCACATACATGCATGCCAAACATACAAACCTATAAGACGATATTCTCTTACCCAGAGGTCCACTATTGAAAACCTCGCTTTGATGATCCACATCTCTTACTTCATCTCAACCAACGTATCAACATCATAACATACCAATAGCATCATGATTACACAATACCACAACAATGACCATCACAATGAATCTCTTTCCTACTATATATGCATAACCATGACCATGAAAATGCATGCATAAGAACATATATACATTGACATGCATAAAAAATGCATATACAACCAACATGCATTCATGACAAACACATCCTAACAACAACATCATCAACTCCTACATATTAACACAATTGTAACAATGACCACTACCATGCATACATAACAGGCACATATACAACCTACATGCATGCATTACGAACACATTTCACCCATCCATTCCAAGGGTTCAACCATGCTCTAATACCACTTTGTAACACCCTCCTCCCACATTTACCCAAGCTAACCATTCCACTGGGGTAAAAATATGAAGAGAGGCTACTGCGATGTGATTCAAATCCCCATGTACAGTTAAGGAACTATAATCGACAAAACAAAACCAATATGACCTTCCTCGGGAGCTACAGACCCTTTAGGAGGAAACTGACCTTTCCAGGTGCTTAATCCTCGAAAAAACTTATCATTTTGTTAATCTGGACCTGTTATCACTCTGCCAGATTCCCAAGACTGAGGAAGGAATCCCAACAGAGGTAACCAAAAACCAATATTTTGACTTGATAGCTAGCCCTATCAAGCTAGAGAGGGCTCTCTCCAAAAGGGTCACAGCCAGGAAGGCTGGAGAAATTAGGGTTTTTAGGCTAGTTATAGAGACCAGGGGTTTTTTTTATTTGATTTGGTTGGGTTATCACTGGATGAAGGAATTAGGTCAAGGAAAGCTAGGCCAGGTCAAATGAGTTAGGGTTGCAGGGATCAATGGGGAAAGGTAGGTATAATGATTATCAATTGAAGAGAGTTGTTATGGAATGGTGTTGAAGCTATAAGAAGGCTAAGAAAAGCATAGGATATGTATTTTTCTCAAACAGAAGACATGGAAAATTTTAGGGGCTAATATTCATAGGTGGGATAATTTTCAATGGTTTTTCCAAAAAAATGATTCGCCAATTTCCATTTTTTTATAAAAATGATTCGCCCAAATTTTACAATATAAAATTATTTTATGTTAAAAATTGCCAACATTATATAGAGAGTATATATAATATCATTATAAATTTGAATAATTTTACAAATACATCAATAAACATTTTATAGTTTGCATATTAGGGACTAGTGAGATTCGCCAAATTTTTAAACTTCAAGATAATTTTCCATCCTTAAAATTTTCCTTGACAGAAGAAGATGAACAAAATATGATCAGTTACCCAAAACAGAGCATGTGCAAACATGTATTCTAATTATATAACTTGTAAAATATCATAACATAAAAATGAAATGAAAATGAAAACAATACTTTCAAACATATGATATTGAAGAAGAAACTATGATAGACATTCAATACCACAAGTATCCCATAAAAGTAGTTGCAACCCCTCTTTATTAGCTTGGCCAAACTGAGTACAAATTTTGCTTGATCAACTAGCAAAACATCAAATTGATTCCAACCTTATCTATTGTGAAGAAAGGGATTAAATAGACATGAAAACAACATTCACTCATCCTCAAGGGTCGAATCCATGAGGTGAGGAAGATATTACACAAATATATGAATTGATAGCTAAAGCATAGGATGGTCCAAGTGACTCATTCCTAACTTAAGTGAACTAATTCATTACACCTCATTTGTTTGATTTACCTAATGTATTTACTCTAGGAAATAGTAAAAACGGGATAATTACATTTATTTTCATCATTTACATAGGTAAAATCATAATTTCTCAATATGAAAATCAAAACAGGAGTGAAACTCAAAAAATTTCGTAAGGCTGCGAAACGCACCATCTCCTTGTCAAATGTGCCCTCTCTATGTCAAACGCACCCTCTCTGTTCAAGGTTGCTTTTGGGTACCTTCCCGGTGTCTAAATTTCCTCCAAGATGGCTTGTTGGAAAGCCATTCATGTCTAATTTCTATACATGCCTTCAGTTTGAAAAATGAAGCTCATTTTCCTTGTCAAAAACTCATTTTCCCAAGACTAGTAAATGCAAAATGCCAAGGCCAAAAATGAGGCAGAAACATGATTTTTAGGTGGTTTTTTACCCTTTTCACTAAACAGTTTGCCTCCAAATGCTTAGAAAATGTACAGGGTGCATATCCTCATCATTCTGAATTCAATGGCGGTGACCATTTTCTCATGTTATGCCCCAAAAAATAGCGCAGCACCCTAGGTGTTGCGAGTTTGACATTTTTGTTGTGCTAAAAATGTCCCTAAAAACATAGAAATTTACAAACTTGCAAAATTTTCCAAAAAATTGTCAAAATTGGTGGGATGATTGTTGATCATGTGTTTGAGGCATGGAATGTTACCTCGGCAAGTTTGTATAGCCTCCTTTTCTCCTCTTTCTTGTTCAAGGCTTCGATTTTTGCATTGGCTCTTTTGAGCATGGCCCTTACAATTTTGTTCCTCATGGCATAATGCTTTGCCATCCTTCTTTGAATATCATTGTCCTTTTGAGCCTTGGCCAAGAGCTTCTCCAAGTGCTAGTTTACCTCCTCAAACGAATACTCATAGTCTTTATTAACCATGATTGTCATTTTTTCATCAATAGTGAGCTCTTTAGCAAGCTCGGATTCTCTTTTCCTCTCTGGTTCTAGACTTCTTTTCAGCCCTCTAGTCCTAGGTCTCTGTCTTGGAGGCTGGTCCTCCTCATCATCAGGTTCACCATACTTCTTTAGTGTCTCTTCAAGCCAGGCTTTAGCCTTCTCTACCTCTCTTTGTTCCTCCTCAATATGAATTTTGTTCTCTTCTTCTGCCATGATGTATTTGGTGTCAAAACCCTAGGGAGATGATGGAACGGAATGTGGGTGTAAGAAGTGTGGGTTGGTGTGAGGAAATTTGAGGAGATGGGAATATGGATTTGTGATTTGAGTGAGGTGACAGGGGGCAGTAATTATGAGGGGTTTTAGAATAGGGGATTTAATTATAGGTAGGGTATAGGGAGCCTAGGAAAATGAATACCTAGGGCTTAGGGTTTTGAAGGAGATGAAAGCTTAAGGAAGGAGATAATTATGTAGGGGTTATGGGAAAGTGGTTTATGATATGGGGGGTTGGGATAGAGTAAATTGAAATGTGGGAATGGTAGTGGGATGCTAGTATAATTATATTAGTTTTTTTAACTTAAGGTGACACCAAAACCAAATTAAACATCACATAAACTGAATAAGGAGAAGAGGACTGATAAATTTGTGACCTACTTTCTTGTTGAAGAGTGTAGGCAACCCTTTTTGAAGCTTGAGAGAGTTGTAGTGGTTTTTTGGCAATCCCTAAGGTTTTTCAGGAAAATTTGTAGCACCCAAGTTAAACGCACCCTCCTCCTGACAGGCGTGGAGCACCTTTAACAAATGCGCAGCATTTTCAAGAAAACATGTAGCGCGAGTGCAGAACGCGCCCTCTGTGCGCAGCACCTTTTTTCAAACCACATTTGGAGGCCTTCCCGGTGTCCAAATTGGGCCCAGAATAGCTCGTTGAAATTATTATTTCGTCTTATTTCAAAATATACCTTTGGTTTTCTGATTGGAGTTGATTTTCCTTGTCAAAAATTGATTCTCCCAAGACTGGTTAAAAATTGAAGAATGAGGGTGCAGAAATGCAGAGTGTTTTTGTAGGCAATGTTTGGAGCACCTGTAGTTTTGACATTTCTCTTAAACCATGACACCTGTGTAAAAAATGAATGATTTTTTTCTTCATTTACCTGTGATGGACAAAAAAAATCACTCACATTTGTTAAATTCATCGTTGTTTGGTCAGAAACATAGTTTGAAGTAAAACTAGCCCTATGAGTGGCAAATGACTTGACTCTTGGAATGACTTCTTAAAAAAATGATGGAGACATGATGTTTATGAGTTGAAATGACCTCATACTTAGTGATATGGCCTACCTTATTCCTCCTCTACTCAAATTTCTCTATTTACATAGAAAACCCTAGCTTAGTGGGAGAGGAAATTAGGGTTTAGTGCTTGTGAAAAATGATGACTTGGGCACCCTTGGGGAAAATGCTTAAAAAAAATGAAGGGAGGTCAATGATAATGACGAAGATGAGGTGAAAGCAGAGTAAAATAAGGCGGGATGGGTGGGATGCAAATACCAATGTTGACATCGGCTCCAGCTGGGGATGATAGCTCCTTCTAAGGAGGTGCCAAGAACCGCAGATATTTGAATTTGCAGATCAGTTCCTTATCCATTGGGAAATGGAGTCTAATGTGTAAACTAAAACTAAAAACACACTACAAAATTTAACCCACACTAACATATCATCAAAGCCTTAGGGCCTTCACCTCAGGCCTCAAACCTTGATGAATTCTGTCAACACTTGCTGAAAAATGAAATCGAAATAAAATTGCTGCTGAAAATCAAATCAAATCAAACTAAAATGATACCAACCTACTCTAATCTACTAAAAAATTGTTGATTAGGTGAAATGATCCTTCCAGTGTAACCAATCCAAGAGATGGCTACTTACTGAATTTATGCTCTCACTTTCCTCGAGTAGGCAGAATGATGTACATGTAAGAAACTCACAAAAAAAAATCGAAACCAAGGTTTATGCTGACAAATGAGACAACATTCATCTTCTGCAATGATTGCAAAATACTTCTGAATGGATCTTGAAAATCCAGAAGCATTACCTTGTCTTGAGATCCAGAAGTAAATATACAAGTACTCCCTTCATTCTAATCTGAAAGAACACTTGGTTGTTGATCGATAGGAAGGCATAGGGAAGTATAACCTTCTGTTATCTAAGTGTTGGCTGAAAATTCCTTAAGCATGAGAAATTCTGACTCAATCTCTGGCATTTTATCTCTCTCAATTTCATACTCATTAAATTCATATTCTAATTCATCCTTAAACAAGAAACATTCTTCAAGATTAAAAAACATGGCAGCCCTATCATCTTCATGAAAGACAATAGTATCTTCTAGATGATCTCCTTGCAGGGAATCATCATCATAAATTGGTTTACTCACAACAATTTCCTGTACAGTTTCATGAAGCTCCTCATCGAAATTATCTTCAGATTTATCGTACTTAGGAAAATCAGGTTCAGGATAAACTTCATCAAATATGAGCATTGAAAAAGGAGATTGTCTTTCTTCATGATGATCTATAAATCTAGTTTCAGGATTGTCCTCATTTAAACTTAGATTTTCATTTTCAAAAATGGAAGAAGTTTTACCAACACTTTCTTGACTATGTGAACACTGCAAACCTGTTTTAGCTTGGACTGTAATATGACTTTTTAGGAGTTGATCTATCTCATCTTCGAACAAAGGAGAAAGTACTTTTTTTTTCTTTTGATAACATAGTAATTGTCTTCTTTCTCTCCTAAATATTCACAAGGATGTTGAATATCTTCTTTAACATTTGACTGATCAACTTGTTGTACTGCTGCAAGAATTGTCTCCTGTGGGAAGTCTTTATGAACATCAAGACAATATACATCATCTTTTTCTTCCATGAGAGAAAACACTTGCTCTTTTTGGTGATGAAAAGGATTGTCATGCAAAGCCTCCAAGATCTCTTCATCCATGAACTCATTATCATCATAAGAATCCTCTAGGTTTTGAATGAAAACCTAAAATTGATCACAATAATTATTAACCAAAGACAAATAAGGGTAGGACTCCTTGTATTCTTCATAAAATATTTAATGGAAAACTATAAGAGAACAAATAGTGGCAAGTGGAAAACCTTCATACCAAGAACATGATTTTCCTTCAAGAGAAGCCATGAACATCTTTAAGAGACAATCTTCAAGAAATTCAACCTTCA
This sequence comes from Pinus albicaulis, assembly GCA_034641835.2. Lineage (NCBI taxonomy): Eukaryota > Viridiplantae > Streptophyta > Pinopsida > Pinales > Pinaceae > Pinus > Pinus albicaulis. The sequence goes on from CM076574.1 coordinate 1,336,926,779, forward strand.
ACTTGCATGTATGCATGTGAAATTTAACTAGATGTAAAGAAGCATCACTCCCATCATCGTCTTTAAACATAGGCAAATTTCTTTGTCAATCTACCTTAGGCATTTTATTTGGGAAACCTGGAATGTGATCCCAGCTCATAGGAGCAAACCTTCTTGCAATAATTTACATCTTGAAAATTCTCGAAGCTATTGATCTTCATGCAGTGGAGTCACCATGAAGTGTTGATTTTCTGGATCTTTCAGTAAATGGAGTCGCCAGGTGAATGGTTCAGCCATCATATGTGTCCAGATATTGTTCACCATCAATAATTAGATCTGATATTTATCGTTCTTTACAGCGAAGATTTTCCTTTTTCGTTTCCCGGCAACGATGCCAAGATGTTGTCACTCCTCCAGATTCCCAAGGCTAAGGAAGGAATCCCAATAGAGGTAACCACAAACCAAGATTTTGACTTGATAGCTAGCCCTATCAAGCTAGAGAGAGCTCTCTCCAAAAGGGTCACAACCAGGAAGGTTGGAGAAATTAGGGTTTTTAGGCTATATATAGAGTGTGGGGGTTTATTTGATTTGATTTGGTTGGGGAATCACTGGATGGAGGAATCAGGTCAAGGAAAGCTTGGTCAGGGAAAATGAGTTAGGGTTGCAGGGATCAATGGGGCAAGGTAGGTATAATGATTATCACTTGAAGAGAGTTGTTATGGAATGGTGTTGAAGTCTTAAGAAGGCTTAAAAAATCATAGGAGATCTATTTTTCTTAGACAGAAGAAGATGAACAAAATATGATCAGTTACCCAAAACAGAGCATGTGCAAACATGTATTATGATTATCTAACTTGTAAAAGATCATAACATAGAAATGAAATGAACATGAAAACAATACTTTCAAAAATATGATACTGAATAAGAAACTATGATAGACATTAAATATGACAAGTATCCCATCAAATTAGTTGCAACTCCTCTTTATTAGCTTGGCCAAACTGAGTACAAAGTTTCCTTGATCAACTAGAAAAACATCAAATTGATTCCAACCTTGTTTATTGTGAAGAAAGGGACTAAATATACATGAAAAAAACATTCACTTATCCTAAAGAGAAGAATCGATGACATGAGGAAGATATTCCACAAAAATATGAACTTATAGCTAAAGTATAGGATGGACCAAGTGACTCATTCCTAACTTAAGTGAATTGATTCATTACACCTCATTTGTTTGATTTACGTAATATATTACATTTATTTTCATCATTTACATAAGTAAAATCATCATTTCCCAATATGAAAATTAAAATAGGAGTGAAACTCAGAAAATTTCAAAATACTGCCAAAAGTGCCATATCCTTGTCAAACGCACCCTCTCTGTGTCAAACACGCCCTCTCTGTTCAAGGCTGCTTTTGGATGCCTTCCCGGTGTCTAAATTTTCTCCAAGATGGCTTGTTGAAAATCCCTTCAAGTCTAATTTCTAGACATTCCTTCAGTTTGCAAAATGAAGCTCATTTTCCCTGTCAAAAAATCATTTTCCCAAGTCTGTTAAACATGCAGCGCCAAGGCCAAAAATGAGGCAGAAACATGGTTTTTTGCCCTTTTCACTAACCATTTTGTCTCCAAATTCTTAGAAAATGTATAGGGTGCATGTCCTCATCATTATGAATTCAATGTGGTGACCATTTGCTCATTGGATGCCCCAAAAAAGAGTGCAGCACCCTAGGTGTTGCACGTATGACATTTTTGTTGTGCTAAAAATGTCCCTAAAAACACAGAAATTTACAAATTTGCAAAATTTTCCAAAAACTTGTCAAAATTGGTGGGATGATTTCTGATCATGTGTTTGAGGCATGGAGTGTTACCTCAGCAAGTATTTATAGCCTCATTTTCTCCTCTTTCTTGTTCAAGGCTTCAATTTTTGCATTGGCTCTTTTGAGCTTGGCCCTTGCAATTTTTCTCCTCATGGCATAATGCTTTGCCATCCTTTTTTGAATATCATTGTCCTTTTGAGCCTTGGCCAAGAGCTTCACCAAGTGCTAGTTTACCTTCTCAAACAAATACTCCTAGTCTTGATTAACCATGATTGGCATTTTTTCATCAACAGATAGCTCTTTCACAAGCTCGGCTTCTCTTTTCCTCTCTAGTTCTAGAGCTCTATTCAGCCCTCTAGTCCTAGGTCTCTATCTTGGAGGCTAGTCTTCCTCATCATCAAGTCCACAATAATTATCTAGTGTCTCTTCAAGAAAGTTTTTAGCCTTCTCTGCCTCTCTTTGTTCCTCCTCACTATGACTTAGTTCTCTTCTTCTACCATGATGTATTTGGTGTCAAAACCCTAGGGAGATGATGAAATGGAATGTGGGTGTAAGAAGTGTGGGTTGGTGTGAGGAAGTTTCAGGAGATGGGAATAGGGATTTATGATACGAGGGAGGTGACATGGGGTAGTGACAATGAGGGGTTTTAGAATAGGGGATTTAATTATAGGTAGGGTATAGGGATCCTAGGCAAATGAATACCTAGGGCTTAGGGTTTTGAAGGAGATTAAATCTTAAGGAAGGTGATAATTATGTAGGGGTTATGGGAAAGTGTTTTATGATATGGGGGGTTGGGATAGGGTAAATTGAAATGTGGGAATGGTATTGGGATGCTAGTAGAATGAACTAGTTTTTTTAACATAAAATGACACCAAAACCAAATTAAACATCACATAAACTGATTAAGGAGAAGAGGAGTGATGAATTTGTGACCTACTTGCTTGTTGGAGAGTGTAGGAAACCCTTTTTGAAGCTTGAGAGAGTTGTAGTGGTATTTTTTCAATCCCTGAGAATTTTTAGGAAAATGTGCATCACACCGGTTAAACGCGCCCTCCTCTTGATAGGCGTGCAATTCCTTTAACAAATGCGCAACGTTTTCAGGAAAACACGCAGTGCCAGTGCAGAATGCACCCTCTAAGCGCAGCACCTTGTTGCATACCCCATTGGGAGGCCTTCTCGGTGTGAAAATTGGGCCCAGGATAGCTCATTGGAAAGCTTGTTCTGTCTAATACCCAAATCTAGCTTTTTTTCTAATTGGAGTTTATTTTCTTGTCAAAAAATTATTCTCCCAAGACTGGTCAAAAAGTGCAAAATGAGGGTGTAGAAATGCAGAGTTCCATTGTAGGTAACTTTTGGAGGCCTTACACAACTCCAAATTGAGCTCATGATAGCTCATTGAAAATATGTTCAAGTATAGTTATCATGTGACTTATCAAGCAAGTGATTTGGACACTCCAGCTAGGATAAAACTTGATTTTCCTAAGGTCGCTCCAAAAGTGCAGAAAACCTCTTGTAGCACCTGTAGTTTTGAAATTTCTCCAAAACCATGACACCTGTGTAAACACTGAAGGATTTTTTTCTTCTTTGACCTATTATGGACAAAAAACTCTCTCATTTTTGTTAAATTCATCTCTGTTTGGTCAGAAACATAGTTTGAAGTAAAATTGGCCCTATGAGTGGCAAATGACTTGACTCTTGGAATGACTTCTTAAAAAAATGATGGAGACATGATGTTTATGAGCTGAAATGACCTCATAATTACTGATATGACCTACCTTATTCCTCCTCTGCTTAAATGTCTCTATTTCCATAGAAAACCCTAGCTCAGTGGGAGAGGAAATTAGGGTTTAGTGCTTGTGAAAATGATGACTTGGGCACCCTTGGGAAAAATGGTTAAAAAAAGTGAAGCGAGGTCAATGGTAATGACGGAGATGAGGTGAAAGCAAAGTAAAATAAGGCGGAATTGGTGGGATTCAAATAAAAATGCTAAACAGGACCCTCAACCACTCCCATGACAAGCCATGCATGCGATTGAGGCCTTCCAGATGCTCCCACTACAAGGAATTCTAACGACTGTGGACTTTTTCAAACAGTTCAGAGCGAAGGACCCCGAATTCTGAGCCACTTTTTTAGGGCTAGGTCTCAAGCCACTTCCCAAGAATTCAAGAAACCTTCTGAAATTATAAAAAACAATGGAATAAGGTTACTAATGCAATTATTGGTACATGTACTTGATCTGACCCCTATTATCCATGACAACCATTTTGTAAAACATGTCACAAATATGTAATCTACAGGTCATAACAAAAAATCTAAGCATTGTGGTCTCATACTTATATGATATTTGTAAAGAAAGATTTATTCCTTATCACAATAGTTTCATTATCATCTATTAGTTCATATACTCACTATTCATTCATTTTCTAATAAAATCATGATACGAGGCATACATCAAATCTAACATAAAACATACTCATAAGCAACATATAACTAGTAGAAATAATGAGGATATAAAAACCATAAAAACCACATACGAACAAGTACATTTACACATGAAATACTAAATGAGAAGTACCTCGCATTAATGAATGCATAAGCAAACTAGTTCTGGGACTTCCATGAACCACTCGACCATATATTGGGCTGAACCAAATCTTTCTTTTGGCAAATCACCCCTGTGCCATATTCCAAGCATGAATGTGGGACTCACAAAAAACCAACCAAGACTTCTAGAGGCCAAACCAACTCAACCCTCATCAATAAAATTAGGATTTATCACAATCCCGGTAGATCACTAGGCCCTAAACAAACATGGATTCCTTCGGATCTCTCCACCTAAACCGTGATGAATTTGTTTCTCTCCAGTATCTATGCTTCACCGTATATCCAACCATTCACTATTCAAGGATTCCTATGCCTAATCGAGACTCTACCCTTTAGGATTTACCATATATCATAACATTCACCGGTCGAGGATTCCTAGGCCTAATCGAGGGAATACACCTCTAGGATTTACCATATATCCATCCATTCACTAGTTGAGGATTCCTAGGCCCACCAAGGTACACACAATCCATATTTACCACAATCCCACCTTCATTAGTCTATGGATTCCTAGGCCTTGTGTTCTTCTCTAGATACCACCCCGCTCAGCTTTGAATACATCTGACAATCTAGCTCAACCAAAATAAGAGAACCCCATCACCCCATGGCTATCCGGAAATGGAAAGGAAAGGCTAAAGAACACTTTCACACACCCATGCCGATGACAAAAACAGAACCAATAACATACATGCATGTACCATGCATTCCAAATCTAGCAAGGAAATCACACATGCAAATCAATACATGCAAGTAATCCCATTTTAGCCACTTGTTTTTTCTCTTCCTTGCTTGATGTTTTCTTCCCTTTGCATTATTTTATTTTCCTTTTCTTTTCTTGATCCAATGCTATAATTCTCCAAGAATTCTCTAAGTATCTAAGAGTGATAGAGAGAGAGACTAGAGAGAGTGAGCTTCAAAATTGAACTGAAAAAAGGTACCAACTAATCATCAAAAGCCTTTTTATTAATGAGGCCTCTATTTTCCTCATTTTCCATTATTTTTCCTTCATTTTCATCCTCACATGCAACCTGTGACCTTTCACCTTCCTTTATTTTCATAAATATATTGCCAATTTCCTTAGCCATAATAAACCAAATGCGCACCCACACTAGGATGTTTTCCCAACATTCAACTTGGAATAAGTGTCTCATGACCTTGGTTATTATTTTCCTTTAGAACTTTATTACATGAATTTTTAACCCGAGGTTGTTACACCAACCATAACATAGCTCCAAAGTCAAGAGTATAAAACATCAGGGGTGAATTTCACTTTTGGCCTAGGATGAAAGATGCACAAAGTTGAAAAAATCAAGACACTATCACCACTACTTGTGCACTAAAGGTGTTCACGTCCTTGGAGGATGTTTTCAAACCATTCTCAGCCTTTTTCAATTAATCTAGGAGCCTATGGGAATTTCCATGTTGAAATACATCTGATTTGCACGAGGAATCCAGAGAATTTTTTCGTGGAAGTCCAACTGCATGCACAAAATAGTTTGATCCTAGTTGGAACTGCATGCACATGATTTTCTCCATGTGTTTGGATCCTTTCAACCACACTCATAAGCTTGTGTGGGTGAATTTGGGGAAGTGGATGGTAAGAAAAAAAATTCCTTTGCTAAGGACCTCAACCACCTATTGGAACCTCTCCTCTAGCTCCTATAAAAGCCTCCAAACCTTTGTCAAGTCCATTGACACCTCTCCGAATATCCTAATCATGTATCCCAAGTGCCACTACCAAATGGACCTAGAAAGTAACAAACAATGTTTTTCATGACTACCAACAATTCCTCTACTCTCCACAAACAATTGCACAAGCTGCAACACCTTTGAAAATACCCACAACACACTGTAGCAATTTAGCAACATCCTCATCAAGCTAACACACTACTGCAACAAGTCATCCTCCAATTCTTGCACTAGGTTCCTACACTAGTTCATGAACAACACTAGCACATGAGAAACCACAACCATACCAATGCCATCATCTATCCATCATGAGTTTGACATCATATGGTTGACATCAATGCCAACACAACAAGCTCAATTCCAACTCAATGAGTTGCAACCATGCTACAAGGAAGGCATCCAAACACCAACTATACTACATAGGGTTGACATCAATTCCAACATGAGATATTTGGAACCATGCACACCATAATGTCAACATCTTGACTTTTCATTAGAGCACTCTTTGTTATTTTGTGATGATATGGACCCAATGAAACTCTTTTAGGGATGTATGTTTCACCTCCTTTTCACCCTTTCTTGATGTCATTCAAAACTCTAAATATGGATGGATTTTTGTGATTAACCTTGGAATTATCTTTAATATAAATAGTCCATTCTCATATATTTTTACCATTAAGTACTTATATTAGTTTCTCTAGTTGCAATGTCTCTGTATAACCTTGCACAAACTTCCTCCTAGAATATTTCCTCATAGAACTTGTATATTATTCCAATTTTGATATGTGGATGATCTGAATCAACAAAAGGACCCACTAAAATAATATTATTAACTTGTTTTTTCTTCGGATACAGAACAAACTCTCGTAATGGTTGAAATGATAAGTTTTTTGTGTTGGTGAAGAGACCTGCAACAATCAACATTGAAATATATTTTTCAATTCTGGGCAAAAGTTTCATCTTTGATGCGTGATCCATTATTAGTCTCTTTGTTGAAGACGAATCCTAATATTTTGGATGTTTAGACTTTGAAATAGGAGATGAATGAATTACCCTTGATTCAACAAGACAATTCCCATTAGGATTGTGACCTTCAACTCCAATCTCTTAACTAAAGAATAAAGAAAATTTGGCAAGCTTGTGGAGGTCAAACCTTACTTACCATTCGGCATCAAAATATTCAACACTAACTTGAAAACCAACAGAGTTGAAAGCTCTGAATCATGAGTTTACAACTCCTAGAAAGAACTCCTTAATGCAACCACCATGGAAACTCTCCCCAACAATATACATAAACAGTTATGTAGTTCAAATTTTCATTGGTGGCATGTCTATATCTCCCCAAGCATTAAAAAAAATTATTGGGTCAAGTTGTGATACAACACATGAAAAATATAAAATATGGAAAATATAGAGCAATAAAATAAAACTCACAAAACACAATATATTATCTGGGAAACATTAATAATAGAAAACAAAGATGAAAGGTGAGGTTGCTCTGGTCTCTCTTTCTCTAAATGGAAATCGATGTAAGTATAAAGGAGTGATACTTGTGGCCCATGGGCTGCTAAAATAAAAAAATTATCTATGGTGTCTCTCTCTTTATGTAATCTCCTCTACTTTTCTCATTTATGGAACAAAATGCACTCCAATAGAAGGGAACCCATTTTCCTCCCAGTGCCTTCCTTATATCACATCCTTGTAATGTACTAGTGATTAAATTGGACACCTTCAACTCATAACTAGAGTTATAATATTGAATAATCTAGAGTATTTTTCATCATGATCATATGTATATTCCCCTTTCCATGAAAATTCAAGTTGATATAGAATCCACTTGAATCATGGTGGTCAAAAAAGGAGGGTCAACTTCTAGGTGGAATAAATTTTGAATACAGATTCCATTTGAGTTCTTTGTTGTGTAGTTCAAAAGGTATCTATGTGTATAATAACACTAGAGTTTTAAGGGTTCAAGCTATGATTTTTTATCCCAAAAAAATGTCATTTAATTCCTCAAACTATTTCTCAAATTTTTCAAACCCCAATTCACCAAATTGAGACCCAGTGCTAAAAATGGTCTTGTGATTTGATTCCTCCAATTTTTCCACTTTTAAAGCATCAATATGGATGAAAAATAACATAATGATCCAATCTAGATCACCCTTTCCCATTTTAGGAGGATTTTAGTCAATAGAATATTTGACTGAATGACGTGAGGAAAATTTCCTTTACCCTGGAGTACCATTTAACCTTACTTAGAATTTTCCCTTTCAACTCAATATTCCAAAGTTCATGATACCAATATCTTGTAGTTCTATACCTCTTTTGAAAAATTGCATCCTTTGTCAACTCTGTCTAAGCATCTAGTTCCAAATCCTCTACAAAAGGTAAAATCTATTCCTATTATTGATACAACATGTAAGGCTCATAGAGTTTCAAATTCACCACTCAATAAATGCACATGGGTGGGTGTAGATTGAGTCTATATGTGTTCTCTTCAACATTTTCTAGTATCTCGAAGGAGCCATACCGCAGAGCCTTGATTTTCGTACCAAGACCATGTAGCCTCTTGTTATTCAACTTTAAACATACTCTGTCTTCCACTTTGTTTAAAATGGAACCATGAAATATTATAATTTAATGTTCCCTTGAATTAAATTAGAACAAAATTACAATTCCACATCTCATGACAACTTGTACGAGTTAAATAAGTTAATTTGATAAATTTATTTTAGATATATCACATCATTAGGATTTGGTTGACGTTTCGAACCAACTAATGTGGTTCATCCTTGGGACAAGGTGAAAAATTACAAGGATCTTCCTGAATAAATAGTTCGGATGCATCATTTCCCGGAATATGTCTCAGAAAACTAGCTATTTAAAAACTAGTCGTTAAAGAATTAGTTAATTAGTTATATATATATATATATATATATATATATATATACCTTTTAATTAGATATAATAATAAAATATTAAATTTTTTAGAAATGGTTATAAATTCTACATGGATTAAAAAATTTAATTAATTAATTATTATTATTGTTATTAATTAATAAATATTATTTTAATTAAGATAATACATAAGAAACTATATATCATCAATATTATTTTAAACAACTAGTTTTCTGAGACATATTCTGGGCAATGATGCATCGACACTGAAGATCCTTGGACTTTTCACCTTGTCCTGAGGATGAACCACATTAGTTAGTTTGAAACATCGACCAAATCATAATGATGTGATTAATCTGAAATACATTTATCTACTTTATGGATCACAAAAGTCTTAGATCTAACAAGTTAATTTTAATTATTCTGTTCAGTTAATTCGAGTTGAGGGTCTAACTTGATTCATGTAGAGTGGATCCTACTTTTTAGGAGCCTTGGTTGAGTTTATTTTGAGTTGTAATTAATTAATTTAGTTTATATGAGTTAAAGTCAGTTTAACTAGTTCCAATTGTTGGAGGAACTAATGGAAGGTCAAAGTGTGGAATTGGAACTTGAACCACACTCACTGATTAACCATAGAACTGATAGATCAGCCATAAATAACTCATGCATGTGTGAACTGAGAGTTACCTAGTTGATACTGGAGTTCAAGGGCAGTTTACTTTTATAATCATCCAAATTGTACAAGTGGTGCATACAATTAGAGGAAGGCCTATGATGGATTGTGCAGTATTGGATGGGGATTTCCCTAATTTTTAGGAGCTAATTACCCAAGGAAACAATGCAAGGAAATATGGACTTGGGCAAGACAAAATTTGGTTCAGTATTGGCCTAGGCTTGTCTAGAAAGCAATGAGACAGATAGAAATAGTGTAGAGGTTGCTCGGGCATGATCCAAGCATTTTAATCTTCTCATATTTTCTGAATAATGCAATATACAGATAGCGGAGTTTTTAGTTGTGGCTTTCCCGAGGAAATCATTGTGTAATGTGTTGATTGAATTTGTTCTCGTGTATGCTTCGTGATTTCATGATCGTTTAAATTGGTTTCCATAATTGGTAGAGTAGATTCAAATCTATTGGTTTAGAAAATTACAATTAGTAGTTTGAATCTACAAGGAATTTATATATGGTGTCGAAGCTAAAATCACTATAGAAAAAAAGAATATGAGTATGTTCTATGCAGGTGAATCAAATTTTCAGTATAATTATTTAGGGTCAGTGGGATGTCGTTCTATGGATTGAGACTTGAGTATGACCTTGAGGGTCTCTCGACAGGATGGAGAAATTTTTGGAAGATAAAAGGTTGAAGGAATTCATAGACAGGGATATTCCTAAGCCTCCAACAATTGATGCTCAAGATTTGGTGAACTGGAAGAAGAATGTAGCAAAGCGAGAAGGATCCTACTAGAAGGTGTTCAAGATCATATTGTCTTGAACCTCCATGGGAAGGAAACTCCATATGAAATTTTGAAGGCCTTAACAGACTTGTTTTAGAAAAACAGTGACCACACAAAGCTGGCCCTAAAGGACAAGCTGAGAAAAATCAAGATGGATAAGGGTGACACAATACCAAATTACTTAACCAAGTTCACCCAATGTTGTGATGAGCTTGGAAGTGTTGGTGTAGAAATCGTTGAAGATAGTCTAGTCAGCCTAACACTTATAGGACTTCCCAAGAGTTGGCACAGCTACCAAGATTCAGTAAATGGGAGGGATAAGCTACCAAAGTGGAAGCATTTGTGGTCTGACTTGGTGCAAAAATAAATTCAGTGGAACACCATAGATGGATCCTCATCCAAGCATGATGATGAGAAGAGTTGTGCCTTGGCTAGAAAGGAAAATAAAGGGAAAGGGAAGACATCCCATTCCAAATTAGATTCTAGTCAGGCGGGCGAGAAGAAGGACTTGTCAACTATTAAATGTTTTCACTGTCATGAGCTAGGACACTCTGCCACAAGAATGCTGACAATAATCCCTCAGGAGAAGAAATAGGTGAAGCTCTTGCTTCAAAATTCGAGTTGGATTTAACCCTCATCTAATGCATGGTGACATCAGTGATGGGTAGTGTGTGGTACCTAGACAATGGAGCATCATTCCATATGACTGGTAACAAATAATTATTCAACGATGTGGAGGAGAAGGACCTCTAGATGCACATCGTATGGGAGATGATGGAAGGTATAACATGACTGACATCAGTATTGTTACTTTTTAGAGGGATTCTGATTCCACTCTCACATTGAAATATGTCATGTATATCCTGGGTCTGAAGAAGAATTTAGTTTGAGTTTCTATGTTGGAATATCATGGCTACGATGTGATATTTAGCAAAGGAAAGGAATTCCTTTGTCACATAGCCATGGAACAGGTGAAGCAGATTGGGGTTTGGGTGAAGAACCTCTACAAATTGGATGTAGAATATTGTGATGATTTGAGCATGAAAGAAGAGAAGTTGCAGAGTCAAGACATTGATGAGTTATGGCATAAAATATTGGGACATCTACACCATGGAGCTTTGAAGATCATGCAACAAATTTCTACAAGACTTCCCAAGGGTACCTTAGAGCAGCGTGATACATGCAAAGGGTGTACATTGGGGAAGTGCACCAAATCCACCTTTCATGATAAGGACAGTCTAGCGCAAGTGATCCTTCAAATAGTTCACTCGAATGTGTGTGGACCATTCTCGACAGCCTCCACGACCAAGCATAGGTATTATGTGATATTTTTAGATGATTTCTCACGTGAGTGTTGGATATTATTCATGCAGAAGAAAGACTGGGCGTTCATAAAATTTTGTGAATTTAAAGCACTTGTTGAGAAAGACACAGGAAGGAAAGTGAAGTCTCTCGGGAGGGATAATGATGAAGAATATATGTCGAATGAGTTCAAGAATTTTTTTGCATCAAAAGGAATTTGACGAGAGTTAATAACACCCCATAAACCACAATGGAATGGGGTTGCAAAAAGAAAGAACATAAGTATTTTGGGAGCTGCATGGGTGATGTTGCATGATCAGGGCCTATCGTTGCACTTGTGTGTTGCAGCATGAAACACAACGGTATATGTGTAGAACATGAGTTCTCATAATATTCCTCGGATGAGTAAATTGAGAGAAGCTTTTACAGGTAAGAAACCAAAAGTGGCACACTTCAAAATATTTGGTTCATCAGTTTATTGTCATATTTCCAAGGATGCACGAAAAAAGCTATAACCAACAACTTAGTTGGGCATATTTTTGGGGTAAATTGATACACCTCACAACTATCGAGTGTACCTTCTATATCGTAGGATGAAAATGGTTCGTAGAGATTTTAAATTCGATGAAGAGAAGACCATGAGATGTTCCCTGGAGAGGGAAATTTAGTAGCATGAATATGAGGACCTTTTAGCTCCAAAAAAATATCCTCAGAATGTTGTGGAGTATCCACATGTAGAGGAGAAGAGAGTGGAAGCACCCACTCATGCAGAGACATCCAGAGATGGAATGAAGTGCACCATAGAGGCAGACAGATTGATGCATGATGCTAGAGAGAATGTGGGAGCACCCACATCACAACATAGGTAGAGGAGGTCACCAGACCGATACAATGGCTACATGGATCTAATGAGCGAGAGTGTAGAGATTGGTCCATCCTCATTCGAGGAAGCAATGCAACAATTAGTATTGGTTGATGCCATGGTAGAGGAATATGATTCAATTATCAGGAACAGTTCTTAGGAAGTTTTCCCAAGGCCAGAGGGAAAGTCAGTTGTAGGATCTAGGTGGATCTACAAGGTGAAGAAAGTAGCAGATGGAAGTTTTGAGAAACATAAGGCCAGATTTGTGGCCAAGAAATTCTCTCAGGTGGAGGGAATTGATTATGAGGAGACCTTTTCTCCAGTAGCAAGGTACTCTTCAATAAGATATATTCTAGCACTTTCAGCGCAGATGGGATGGAAGGTACATCAGATGGATGGGAAGGCATCTTTCCTCAATGGAGTGATTGAGGAAGAGGTGTACATAGAGCAGACGAAAGGATTTGAACCTTCGACAGAGAGTCACATGTGTTCAGACTCAAGCGAGCACTATATGGATTGAAACAAGCACGCCATGCTTGGTACACCAGGATCAAAAGTTATTTCACCAGGTTGGCCTTAACAAAAAGTGAAGCATATGTAAACCTTTACCATATTTCGGTTGAAGGTAAGTTATTGATTATAGTATTATAGGTCAATGATTTAATTCTAAGAGGTGAAGAGAAGATGATAAAATCTTGCAATGAGGATTTGACAAGATAATTCAAGATGAAAGACATTCATGCATTATTTCCTTGGTTTGGAAATTTGGCAAGAAGATGAGGTATTTTTTGTCTCTCAGGGAAAGTATGACAACGAGATACTGAAGAAGTTTCACATGGATAGTAGCAAACCCATGGAGACTCCTCTAGCATGTAATTGGAGGAAGGAAGATGCAACTTCACGCGAAGTGGTAGAAGATACCATTTACAGGAAGCTTGTGGGTTCACTTACGTACTTGGTGAACACATGACAGGAAATGTATTATGCAGTTAACCAGCTTAGTCAAGCAATGGTCAATCCAACCAAACTCTATTGGAAGTAAACCAAACATTCGTTGAGATACCTCAGAGGAACCACTCAGTTTGGTCTTTGGTACAGACGAACAGAAGGAGTGAAGCTGCAAGGCTTCATAGATGAAGATTGGGTAGGGAGGCCATCATATATGAAGAGCACATCAGGAAGAATCTTCATTATTGGGTCAACAAAATTTTATTGGTATAATAGGAAGAAGAGATCAGTTCTACTCAGTTCAAGATAAGTAGAGTACATGGATGCTAGTCAAGAAACTTGTGAGGCTATCTGGATGAGGAAGACCCTTGTTAGGTTATTTGGTCAGCAGATGGATCCTACAGTGATTTACTGTGACAACCATATTAGTATCAAATTCTCGGTGAATCCATTTTTTCATGATAGGTCCAAGCATATCGACATCAAGTACCGTGATCTCAAATATTATGTGTATAGGGAGATCATGATGCTAGATTCCATTCCTACAGAGGAACAAGATGCAAACATCTTGATGAAGGTAATGTCAAGAGGAAAATTCAAGTTCCATTGAGGCAGGATCAAGGTATCTGATAATCCCTTTATTGCTGAGAGGGAGAGTTTTTTTTTTTTCTTAAGTTTAGTATTACCTTTCATTTCTTTTCTTTTTTACTCCATATTTCATCAACATGTCCAAATACATCACCCCGATCAAGGAAGGGAATTGAACCTATGATGAGTGCTATAACAACCCGCCTCATCACATTTTAACCAAGAACCCATGAACCGCTGAGAGGGAGTGTTGAAAATGGCACCAGGAAATATTATAATCTAATTTTCCCTTGAATAAAATTAGAATAAAATTGTAATTCGACATATCGTAAAAACTTATACGTGTTAAATAAGTTAGCTTTACTTATTTAATTCATTTAATTCGAGTTGAGGTTCTAACTTGATTCATGTAGAGTGATTCCTACTTTTTAGGAGCCCTAGTTAAGTTTACTTTGAGTTGTAATTAATTAATTTAGTTTATCTGAGTTAAAGTCAATTTAACTAGTTCCAACTATTGGAGGAACTAGTGGAAGGTCAAAGTGTGCAAGTGGAACTTGAACCACACTCGGTGATCAACCAGATAACTGATAAATCGGCCATAAATAACTCATGCATGTGTGAAATGAGAGTTACCCAGTTGAGATTGGATTTCAAGGGCAGTGTATTATCTGTTGTATAATCATCCAAATTGTATAGGTGGTGAATGCAGTCAGAGGAAGGCCTACGATGGATTGCGCATTATTGGATGTGGACTTCCCTAATTAATAGGAGCTAATTACACAAGGAAACAACACAAGGAAATAGGGATTTGGGAAAGCCAAAATTTGGTTTCAATATTGGCCTATTCTTGTCTAGAAAGCACTGAGATGGATAGAGATATTGCAAAGGTTTCTCGGGCATGAGAAAAGCATTGTAATCTTCTCATATTTTCTAACTAATGCAATATACAAATAATGGGGTTTTTAGCTGTGCATTTCCCTAGGAAATAATTTTTTAATGTGTTGATTGAATTCTTTCTCTTGTCTGTTTCGTGATTTCCTGATTGTTTAAATTGGTTTCCGCAATTAGTAGAGTAGATTCAAGTCTATTGTTGTAGGAAATGACAATTAGCAGTTTGAATCTGCAAGGAATTTCTACACACTTTGAGTGACTTCTCTATTCTATACTAATCATGGATGGCTTTGTATTTTTCCTATGACTTTTGCGATGTCTCATATACTTACGTATAGATTATCCTGATCTACTCTTTTACCCTTAAGGAATCCTTGTAAGATTCTCTCTCACTACTCCTTGCTATCCATATTCAATATCCAAAGGTGAAGGTGGAAAATATCCAAAACAAGTTTCAAATGGGGACTTACAAGTAGAAATATGGACTCTTCCATTATAAGATTTCTTTTATGTTGACCCATATTTATGAATGAACGAAATGAAATACATATTTAAAACATAAACAAAGAGATACAATGAAACTGAACTTTAATTAATAAATAGCAAATGCTAAAATTGTTTACATGTAGAATGAAAACAAACTAGCTCGAGCAGTGGTAGCTTATCTCTGAGAAGAAATGTGGCGACTAATTGCCTTCCTAAATTGTGTTACAATGAGGCTCCAAGACCTTTTTATCATGAAGAAATAATGACAAACCCTAAAAATCCAAAACCCTAACCCTAGGAGATGAAGCGCCAAAGGATTATGGGCCCTGATGGGTCAAGATGGAAGGTCAACTTCTCGGGGTCATAACTTTGGAATACGATCTTCGTTTGGCACACACAATAACATAATAGAGAGGTATATCCGAGGAGAACAACATTCAATTACAAATTGACTCACAATTGCTTGTTTTTCTAAAAAAACACCATTCAGGGCCTCAAAACAGCTTTGGAAGTTCAAGGCTTGAAAACTAACAAAAATAGAAAACTACCAAAATAAGAAAATCATGTTGTGAGTTAATGGAAGAGGTGGATGGCCATCACTATCCACTTGGATCATATGTACACCAGATTTTCATCCCAAGTCTTTGGATGCTTCTAATTGTAACCCATCAAAACCTGCACCAAAATTTTTTAAACTACTTATGTTTACCCATTTATCTACGAATGAAATGGTATAGATCTCTTCAACTTCATATCCATATTTTCCCTCTATGTTATCCAAAATACACCCCAACTTATCTAAATTGAACCATCAATACATAAATTCCAATTGATTTAAATTAACAATATTTAAAATCAATCTTAATTTATAAAAAAAATTATATCATTTACAAAATAAACCTCAAAATCTCACAATTTAAAAAATCCATAAAAAAATATTTCTTATCATACTTTAAATAACATAATAATTTTTTAATAAAAAATAAAATCAAATTTAAAAATATAAAATTTATTATAACAAACATATAAAACTATCCACAACCCAACTTTAACATATTCAATCATCTCACTTTCCTTTCCCTTACCTCTTTGCATTTTCCACCTTTCCGGCTTTTTTGTGAATTAACTAAATACAATTTCTCTTCATACCACGAGGTCTCTTTTTTTTTAAATAAATAATAATAATTTATATTAACATGTACCAATCAACACAACATTTACACTTTGCTTAATGATGTGGCATGACGTAGAAGCATCTTAGGATTATTATGTACAATTCTATATTTCTCAAGTTGAAACATAAAGTCGATTCCATTGTCTTTCATAAATGAAAAAACAATTAATAATAATAAATAGTTCAATAACTTGGTGACAACCTTAAAAAGTTTTGCAATAAAAAATATTTCCTTTGACACAACAACTGAAAATATTTTATTAACACAACATTTACACTGTGTTTAATGATGTGGCATGACGTAGAAGCATCTTAGGAGTATACAAATCGGTATTTATATTGTCTTTCATAAATGAAAAAACAATTAATAATTTCAAAGAATTCAATAATAATAAAGTCAAATCCACTGTCTTGGTTAATTAAAAAACAATTAATAATATAATAAATAATTCAAAAACTTGTTAAAAAGTTAAATATAAAAAATAAGAGATGTTGCGATGTTCAATCAAAACTCTTAATGAAAAGAGAGAGGTGTGATGTACGACATTTTGTATCTATCCCACAATTAAATTAGTAAATCCATAATTTTAATATAAAGTGACAAATACACACTTCTGCAATCTATAATGGTTATGCATTTATGCATTCTCTTATAATAATATATTTTTAATTTATTATTTTTATTAGGTTTTGCTTTGTCAAAGATTATAGCATTGGTTTCATGATCAAATTGTATTTGTTTCATGATCAAATTGTATTGATGGTGCATAATTTGTTTTTTTGCGATTTTAACCAATGTTTAGGAAAAATGTTGAATAATTTTATTTTCTATAAATTGAAAATTAGTTTTCTAATTGTTTAGAAATTTTATTTCTAATTTTCGATTGGCTTAACAACTTTCGATGCGACATAATTCTCGTAGAGGATAACATTTTATTTTTTGTATTTGTTAGTGCTTGACAATTAATTTGAAAAAAAAAAAAATACTAATTTTTTGAGTGGCCTTTTCGTCAATGAGTTTCTGACACTGGCATTGACATTGACACTGTTATGGTACTGATTTTCCCGATGACAATAAAATTGACGTAGTTGCAAGTCCTTTGTGTATGCGGGGGGTGGGGGGGATACACAAATCTCCACTTAATGTTTCGTTGTGCGGAGATACTTTTACAAATTTCCAGATTGTATGTCGTATGAATGTTTACGGAAGACAATGTATGTGTGGGAGAACAGGGGTCCATAGGCAACTTAATGTTAAAATCTTTCGTTGTGCGAAGCTTTTAATATACATATGACGAAGTATATGCGGGAGAGAAGTTGTGTAGATATTTTGCGGTTCTTTGCATAAGTGAAGGCGGGGGGGGGCTACGAAATCTCTATTTAATGTTTCGTTGTGCAGAGATACTTTTACAAATTTCTAGATCGTATATTGTGTGAATGTTTACAAAAGATAGGGTATGTGCAGGAGAACAAAGAATATTATTATGTTTCGTTGTGCGGAGCTTTTACTGTGCGTAGGACAAGGTATGTGAGGGAGAATGGTGGTGCATAGGGAACTTTATTCAACAAGGATAAAGTTAATATAACAAGTTTTACTTGTGCAGAGAGATGGGGTACGTGCGGGAGAAAATGGTGCATAGGGAACTTAATGCTAAAAGCTTTCCTTGTGTAGATATTTTACTGTGCAAAGGAAAAAGTATGTGCAGGAGAAAAAGGTAATTAATATTGCTATGTTTCAGTGTGCATAGATTTTACTTTGTTGAGATTTTATATTGGGAACATGGAATATTATTATGTTTCGGTGTGCAAAGCTTTTACTTTGTGCACGACGGGGTATTTTTGGGAACCAGGTTATCCAAACAAAAGCTCAATGTTTTATTTTCCAATTGCAGTCACTCCATCTTCAAGTCCAGTATTGCCATTTTCTGATTTAGAAGGTCGAAATGGACCCGTGCTTCAGATTGAAACATTTCAGCATGCTTTGAGACCAAATCGGTGAGAAATTTGAGAGCACCAACTATTCTAGCTAAAGAAGTACTAAGCTCTTCCTCTGCAGCTCCAGAGTCGTGCTCCATAAACTTTAATTTGTATTGCATTAGCTAATAAACTTGGTGAATTACGGTTCTAATCTCTGACTCTATGTTTTCATAGTCGCTCTAGAAATGTAAATATTTCATTGATCTAACTTTCCTTGATTTTAAGTCTTTTTCTTTGTCGTTAATGTTGGGTTTGAGTCTGCATAGTATAAATGTTCTTGTTTGAGGACGTGCGAAGGATGGCATATGAGCAATAAAACAGGGGTGTAGAATGAAATTTATGTCATCGACGCGTAATTAATTTAACTATGAACAAACTTCGAATTAGTATTACTATGTTTCCTTTTGTGAAGCTTTCCTTGTGCGAAGCTTTTACTATGCAGAGGATGGGTAATGTGCATAAGAACGGTGGTGTTTTCTACTTTTTGTTTGCACCGCACTCAGTACAACATTTACTAAATTATTTAGAAATATTTAAGTTATAATATTACCAATAATATATAATAATAATAATGTCGAAGAACTGTGCGAAAGAATAACACAATCTTTAATCAGTTAACTAGCAAAGTCATTAGCGCAAAAGAAGTCGATTATGTTGGTGCGCAGAAAAATTTCTATTGTTCGCACTTTTGTAGTTTTTCATAAAGTGAGCCAATACCATAGTAGTTGGGACCAACATTGCTTATAGGTGTCAACATGAACACAAGTATTTTTTGTAAATTTTTTGAGAAATTTCTGAGCATCAGCTATTCTTGCTAAAGAAGTATTGAGTTCTTGCTTTGTAACTCTAGAATTGCACTCCATAAAATTCAACCTGTATTACACTCGCTAATAAACTTGGTGAATTATGGTTCACATTCTCTATTTTGTATAGATTCAGAGCTCTAGGCAATTTCTTTTCTGGGTATGTGTTGTAATGGTGCTCTGCCACTAAATATAGAAACGATGGCTTACTAAAGAAAAAATGGGAGCAATTTGAATGGGGAAAAATGATTCTAATTGTATTGTGTGGGGGCTTGATGGAAAGGGAGAGCATAATTGTGGAAGAGTTGGTTGTCTTTCATATCTATGATGTGTTGAAAAATAAACATCACTAACATTTTCAATGGCATCTAACTCTATATATATCGTTTCTATGTATAATGATGATGTGAAACTATTTTACATGTGACAGGTTCGATAGCACAGATGATGTACACATATTCATGGTGAATCACAAAAACATGGGAAGTTAAATAAATATGAAATCGTGTAATGCATCATACATAGTTATTGATCAGTATTATGTGGAAGGAATTTGTGCGGAAGAATTGTGCGGGGGGGAGAGTGAATGCGGAAATACCAAAATTTTCCATAGAAAGATTATGTTTGTTATTGGGAATATTCATTTTTCGACGTAAATCATAAATCAAAGGGTCTAAATTTTATGAAGCTTTTGTGACATAATAATAATAATAATAATAATAACAAGTGACGTGTCACTGCATTTTTCTCATTAGCCTAAGAACCATAAATCAAATGTTCTAAGTTTTATAAATCTCTTGTGGTGTAATTTATCACATAACATGCCAGTGGTTGCATTGGCAAGGTGTTGATAATGCATTCTCGGGGATTCTTATTTCTAATGCATATTGATATATTTCATAGTTCTAACGAAGGGGGGGCTCGATACGAATGGTTTTACTCATAGTTTTCAAAGCTGATACTTTGTTATGAGAAATTTTTGTTTTTCTTGTTAGCATAGGAATCATACACAATATAAGTTTTTGGAAACAAATACAGATTTTATGATATCTATATCAGGGACACTGTGGTTCATTTGTTTTGTGACTCTATATTGTTGAAGAATGTAACTAGTATCGGACTTCATAATTTTACTTGTCAAAAGAATTTTATTATTAAAGAAAAAGGCTTATTAAAGCATGGGTTTCATGCTTGGGTCAACATTTTCTAGGTCAAAGCCTTCATTGAAGGCTTCTACATTTTGTCTTGAGTCATTAGAGTCATTGTCATTTTTATTAGACCCTTCTTGGGCTCTTTTATCATGTAAAAGAATTATTTTTAAGTCAAAAAGGTTAATTGTCACCTCCACACCAAGTCGGCCATGTCCCCATGAAGTATGACTACATTAGGGAAATTTGACCCAACGAAAAGGATATATATAGAGAGAGGCAGTTCAATCCATTTGTCACATTCACTCATCAAGTTTGATCTTCAAGGAAGAGAAGCATAAATAGAGTGAAGTAGTCGGAGAAGGACGGGGTTTTTTGGGAAGATCTAATTCTAGTTTATGGGTCATCTATCTCTCACACATGTGAATTTTCTGGGAAGTTGTTGGGGCTAAAAATATGTTTCTACTACAGGTTCAAAAAAAATTTATTGGGGGTCGAAGTTTTGTTGCTGGGGGGCAGTAATTAGGGACAAAAAAAAATAAAATTGGAGGTTTTCGCTTGGAGACTTTGACAAGGATATATTGAAGGGATGGGCTAACTTGGAGATTGTAGGAGGTCTTTGTATAGGTCTAATAAGTCTGGAAGTATCTCATCTTGATTTGAATTTATTGAAGGAATAGTTTTGATTGGGTTTTCCCCTTGTAGGGGTTTTTCTCTAGTTGAGTGCCTACATCTTATGTCTCTTGTTCTTGTGATCTTCATATAAATATAATTTGGTAATTTATTTATGAAATATAAACTAACTAAGAGGATAAAGGAGCCAACATAATTGACAAGTAATTATCAAGAAAGAGGAATCAAACCCTAATTCCTTTAAGCATTGATTTCTCAACATGCTATCAAAGCTAAGTTCGAAGAAGGTTGAACATCACTTTTTTGGCTTGGAATAAAAGGTTACTCCCTCTATGGCAAGTTAATTTAAGATGGGATTCAATATCATGAGAATTTTTGGAAGTTGAATTGGAATGATCATCTACAACCTATCTAGGAAAGTCAAGAGTGAAGGATTCTTGGCTACACTTACAGGTACTCTTGACAATGACAACACATTAATCATTAATAGTGGAGAATCAATACATATGACAATAGAAGGTGGAAAACTTCAAGCTCTATCAAGGGAAACATCATCATATGTAGTGGAGCTACGAGATAACAACAGTTATATAATCAAGGGCCTTGGATCTACATCATTAAAGTTGGAAAGTGGCAAAGCTACATCCCAACAACATACTCTGTGTCCCAGGTTTGAAAAAACATTTACTTTCCATTTATTGTTTAGAAGGTAAGGGAGATAGGGTTTATTTTGTAGATGGAAAAGTTTTGGTTTGGGGAAAATATTCAAGTACTGAAAAAGAAAAGATAATTTGAGTTCGTGAAGGAAGGATATATAGAGTTATAACACCATCTCCTCAATCCCTAGTTCACATGGAGATTAATCCTATTGAACTTTGGCATGGAAGATATGGACATATTCATTACAATATAATACCATCTCTTAGTCAAATGGTAAAATTTATACCCAATGTTAAGGGATATCATGAAGGAGTATGCGAAGGATGTGATTTGGGAAAGAATACAAGGAAACCTTTTACAAGCAGTGATACAAGGTCTAAGGAAATATTAGACCTCATTCATTCTGACATGTGGGCCAATGTCTAAAAAATATCTTGGAGGCCACATTTATTATGTGACCTTCATTGATGACTACTCTCAAAAGATATGGTTTTGTCTTCTCAAAACTAAGGATGAAGTATTTGAAATGTTCAAAGAATTCAGATCCAAAGTGGAGACCTTAACCGAAAGAAATATAAATAATTTGAGATCCGATAATGGAGGGGAATACAATTTAAAAGAATTAATTTCATATTTTAAAGAAGTAAGTATTAAGAGGGATCTCATTGTTCCATACAAGCCTGAATAAAATGGAGTTACAGAAAGGAAAAATAGAACCATTGAAAAATACATAAGGACTACGATATTTGATCAAGATCTACCAAAGTTTCTATGGGGAGAATCAACAACGACAACATTATATATACAAAATAGAAGTCCTCATTCAATCCTTGATAATATGACACCAAAAGAATCATTCACAGGAAATAAGCCATGTGTAGACCATATCTAAATCTTTGGGTGTCCAGCATATATCCATGTTCCAAAATAAAACTGAAAGAAATTGGATTCTACAAGTATAAAAGGGATATTCATTGGCAACAATATTTCTCCAAAGTCTTACAAAATATACATCAAATAATGAAGACAAATTGAAGTTAGCAAGGATGTTGTATTTGTTGAAAATCGTTCCTACAAAATATCCAAGGATATACCAATTGAATCTGATGATGAAGATATACCACTATTTGAAGAAGAAGAGCATCATGAAAAGACAACTACAAACCAATAAGAATAATAAGAAGGACCAAGTGATCATATTCAACTTGTGATCATTCCTGAAACAAAGAAGAGGCCAAATTGGTTAAAAGCTACACTTGAATATGCCGAAGGACATGGGGCTACTAAAGGAACTTTTAGAGAAAGAAAAATACCAAAGAGATATTCAGGATATGTTGCATACATGAAAAAAATGGTAGAATATGAACCAACTACATCTGAAGAAGGTACTCATTCAGAATAATGCAAGAAGGAAATGCAACAAGAATATCAATCCATCATGAAGAATGGATTTTGGGAATAGTTCCTAGACCAAGTGACAAATAGGTTGTCACCTCAAAGTGGATTTACAAAATCAAACATGTTGTTGATGGAAGCATAGACAAATACAAAGCTAGATTCGTCACAAAAGGAAGGAATAGACTATGAAGAAACATTTTCTTCGACTGCTAGGTATACTACTATAAGATCTTTGGTATCGCTAGCTCATACTATGGGAAGGAATATCCATAAAATGGATGTAAAAACAATGTTCTAAATGGAACCATTGAAGAAGAAGTATACATTGAAAAAATGGAAGGCTTTGAATTAAATAGCAGAGATACACATCTTTGCAGACTCAATAAATCCCTATATTGCTTGAAGCAAGCTCCTAGGGCATGGTATGCAAGGATGGATGCATATCTCTTAATAATTGGGTTTGTCAAAAAAAATTACCTCTAAATTAAGGTAGTAAAGAATGAGCCAGTCATTATACTACTATATGTGGATGATTTGTTTATTATAGGTGTGTGTTAGGGTCCCGTGATTTGGCTGATTGGCAAGCCAAATGACAGTGTAACATCAAACCAAGCTTTGGAGCCCAAGGACCTAGCCTTCCTGGACTTAGAGAGGGCTCTCTCTATATGCGTAATGGATATCTATGTGTTTTCTTATTATGTTATGATTTTAGGCTAGTTATGGAGTATGTTTTTTGGTTTTGGTTTTTTAAGTTGTGAGGGATGAAACTGATCAAAGATATAAAATAGATAACAAGATGTTAGATTAACTGGGCTATGGGGTCAAAAGGTCAAGAAAGCTATTAGACGACGATACAAGGCTGTTGAAGGGCCGATTTGATTCAAGGTAGAAAGCATCTTTGGGCAAAATGGAGTAAATGGACATCAAGTTTGTGGACAACAAAGAGTTTCAAGCATCATTGTTTCAATAGATAACATAAACATGGTAGGGAAAACCATTAATCATGCAAAATGTAACTATAAACTAATCAATACATAGAAACAAACATTCAAGCCATGCATAGAAGTATAAGACCTTCTAACTTTGGGAAATGGCTATCAGACTTTGGGGAAAACACTTAAGGAAGACAAACAACTTAACTTACTATGCCGGAACGCCTAAACACAGTACTTCAAGTCATTGGGCACTTTGAACAACAAGATTCGCATAGTTTTAGGCAAAGGGCTATATCGGAACTAGGCCTCCTTGGTTCAACAAGATGATAATATAATCAGTCAAAGAGATAGTTTCATAGATGGGACTATGGACAGTCATAGGTAAGCAAGGCACACCATACATCCTACTTAACATGCATAGAACTATGAATGAAACTAGCAACAATATCCTCAAATTGTTAAAGAGCAGTTAAGAATTCTTTAATGCAACTAAGGAAGAAGAAAACAAAGAAGCTATGAAGAAACAGGAAATTTGAGGTGCCTCCATGGGCAGATCTCAAATTTGTTCTCTACTGATCTATAGCAAGCAAGAAACATGTATTCATGAATGAAAATTAGAAGACAACAACAAAGCAAGAGACACTATACCATTCTACCGAGTCATGGAATCCAACAAGAATCCTTCTTCATTCATCCAAGAGCATCCAAGAGGCAATCCAAAAGCATAAGACAAGTATTTCTTCCAAAGCTTATATGACCATATATTGCTTCTCTTCTCAAATTCAGCCTTCTATTACAATGAATCCTCTTGGAATATATAGGCCAAAGAGGAGGAAAACCAACCAAGGCAACTGTTATAGCATCATTTCTCACCTTGACATGATTCATGATTGCTACATGGCTTTATGGGCACCCATTCCTACAGACTTGGACAAATTCACTTAAAAACAGTGGAAAATCCTTCATACGCGACTATGCCCGTGTTTTTCCGCTTGTATACGCCAGTACAGCTAGACTTTTCCGCGTATGCCATTTTAATGATTAAAAAATATATAAAAACCCCTAATTTCGCGCTGGGTTGATGGTTACTCAGGTAGTTCAACCACCCCAGCCCGTGGCCAACTGTTTCCAACTGCTGAAACTACTTGGAGGGACTATAAAAAGACCTCATATGTATGGCCTAAGGGAGAGAGAGAGAATTATTATTATTATACTCTGTTGGTTCCCTATCCAAGTCTGATTCCCCGTGCCTCCTGCACTTTCCCAGTTCATTTCAGGAAACCCTTGTTTCCTTGAGATACACATCCCTTTATATGTTATCTCTTATGCACTCATTTGGAAGGAGTCTTAGCGAGGCAAGGGCTGGACGGATCCGGACGACGGTCTGCGAAGGCCTTGGAAGGATCAGGTGATCTCTCCACTTACTTTTGTACGTACTATTTTTATAATACAGAAGTATCATGCTGTTCCCGAAGTAAACGTGTAAGTGTATGCTTTAATGTATGAAGAATATTTGTTATACAAGCATTTATGATGATTTATTTAATGTTTTATATGAATCTCGCTAACATATAGAGTAGAAATATACTGTACAACTTGTCCTTTGTGCTGGTTTCTTCTTTTATTTCAGGTGAAAGAGGAAGGACGGTTGCAGGGAGTTTGAACTCCACGTAGATCTACTTCAAACGTAGGACCAACGGGTAAACCTCTCGTTCTGCTCTATTTCGTTTTCATGACTGTGCATGATCGTGTGAGTCTCTGTTAAATAGTACGCCCCTGCTCTGTGGAGGTTGAATCCCAACCAACCTCTAGGGTGTTAAATCCCCGAAACAGAACTCCTGGCTAATTTTAAGCTGTTTCCCTTCGTGGGGGAAACAGCAACTAGCTAGCCATTGGTTCAAAATAAATATCTAAACTTGTCCTTGAGGCTTTGCAAAGCCCAAGGCACAAAATATCTAATAAATATCTAAACTTGTCCTTGAGGATTTGCAAAGCCTAAGGCACAAAATATCTCATAAAATATCTAAAAAATGCTAAAAAAGGAAAAATAATTGACTTTGCATCATTTTCCATGTGCAAAAATAGCTAAACGCACATTTGGAAAAAGCAATTTTTGAAGGTTCAAAAATTACAAAAATACTCAAAATTTATATCAGCAAAAGGTCCCCTGACTTGCCGGAAACATTTGGCAGCCTTCCCGATATCAAAACGGGGCTCATGATAGCTTGTTGGAAAGCTATGAGTGTCTAATTTCCAGAACAAGTGAAATTTTTCCAATCTGATTCCCGGAAGTCCTCCAAAAATAGGACTGTCTGTAAAAAACCAGAAAATAAACCTTGCTGATAGACGGGGCAGCATGTTGAAAAAGTGAGTGTTTTTTGTATCTTTGGGGGACCAAAACAACTTCAAATGCTCCGAAAATTTCTGAGTATATGCTCCTAAATTTAATACATCCAATGGTACCACTCTCAAGAGTCGAGGATGCTCCAAACTGAAATGGCGGCGCCCATGATTTTATGCAATTAGGCCCAAAAATGTCGAAAAACAAAAACATGTCAAAATTTGCTCAATTTTGGTGAGCAAGTCTCTCAAGGCTTTTTAGAAACATGTCTAGAAGCTCGGGCCAAAATTCCAAGTCCTGATGTGTCTTTCTTCACTTTCGGTGCCGGGCGCCCTTTTTGGGCAGTTTTGAGCTTTTCTTGGTTTTCCTCCTTTGTTGCTTGGCATTCTAGCTTTGGTGAAGAAGTCATGGCCCCTTGCCTTCTGCTTGTAGATGAAGGAGGTGCTTTCAAAACCCTCTGCTTATAGATGAAGGAGGTTTCTTTGGTCTTCAAACCCTCTGCTTATAGATGAAGGAGGTTTCTTTGGTCTTCAAACCCTCTGCTTATAGATGAAGGAGGTTTCTTTGGTCTTCAAACCCTCTGCTTATAAATGAAGGAGGTTCTTAGTCATGTCATATCAACAGCCTCTTGACAGTGTTGTTTTTCTTTCACTGTTATTTCAGGCTTCGAATGTGGTCGCAAGAGCTTGATGAAAAACTCTTTGCACTGTAGCTGCATCCCAGGCTCAAGATCACATTGAGAAGCAGCTGTCTTCTCATGTGGCGCCAAAAATTGTCTTCTAAGATGCTGGTATGTTTCTTGTCCTTGAAAGATCCATCAAACACTGTAAAACACCTAAAATCAGCTTGAGATTATGGTCTATGTATTTATGAGACTTAAGGTGTATCAGTGGCGCGACTTAGGGCTGTGACCAACTTTATTAGCAGAGTGGGAGGTTTGTTATGATTGGTCTATAGCAGATGGAGGTTTTTTGGCTCTTGGATAGTTTGCAAAGGGTGAAATGTCTTAAAGCGCCACTTCCTAACTTAGGGGAGGTTGTTTGAACAGATTTGGATTGTTTCTTTAGAATTGATGGTCAAACTAGCATGGTTGAGGTTAAGTAGGATTTGATAATGAGGTTTCATCTCGTCATGGGCGGACTGAAAAGGTAGGAAGGAAAAAAGTTTATGGGGGTTTTCTAGATGACAAATTGACATATGGAGATCAGCTTCTAGAAAACTCAGCTAGAATTTAGTCATCAACAACAGGTGAAAAATACTGATGGCTAACAGTGTGGAGCACAAAATACTATAATGCAAGAAAATGTTGGCAGTTGAATTCAAAATGAAATACTTGGGGCTCATGCATTATTACTTCAGCTTGGAAGTCTGACAAAAACTCAACGGGATATATATGGGTCAAGGAAAATACATAACTGAGATATTGCAGAAATTTTGTATGTTGGATTCCAAGCCTATGACTACACCCATGATAACCAATATCAATAATTCGAGAAGCTTTGACTCGAGTCTCGTCGATCCTACTAGATATCGTAATTTGGTGGGTTCGCTAATGTACTTGGTAATTAAAATGTCTTATATATGTTTTGTTGTAAATTTTCTAACTAAATTTTAGTTAGAACCTCGTCATAACAATTGTATATCTACCAAGCATATCTTGAGATACCTACGTGGCACTATACATCACTGCCTGAATTATTATGGAAACGAAGTCAAGTTAATAGGTTTTACCAATTATGATTGGGGTGGAAGTGAGATTGATGCAAGAAGAACTATCGATGGATGTTTTATCTTGGGATCTATAATGATTTCATGGATGAGTAGAAAAAAATATCTTGTCGTTAATTAGTGTTGAAGCAGAATATGTTGCGACATGTGAAGTAGGAAAGGAATTTTTCTGATTAATAAAAATCTTGTCATATTTGTTTGGAAAGCCTCTAGATCCTACGGTGATCAATTGTGATAATAAAATCAACATAAATATGTTTGAAGACCCAATATTCCATGCAAGTACAAAGCATATCAACAAAAAGTGTCACTATATTACTAGCTTGGTACAAGATGGGGTCATGAAGATACAATATATCCCAACATATGAACAGGTAGCTGATGTGCTAACGAAATCTCTTACGAATAAGAAGTTTGAATTTTTTAAAAGCATGCTTGGTTTGGTTGATATTACAGATTTATTTTATAGGAAGAGATGAAACATCTAATGGAAATATGCTTGGGAGGACATCTAGTCATCCTATTTGTTAATTTCTAGATCCCGAAGAGGGAGGGTGGCGTTGCTCATGGAGCTTCGATCATGGATACGCACCTATATCTCTCAGTTGGTGGTAGAGCTTGAAAGCCTTATGGTACATATACTTTATAAAGCTTGAGTCCCCTTAGTCCCACCAAGATAGAATACCCTAGTCAAGTATCTAGTCTGTAGCACTAAGTGTGCTAGAACTATTCATAGTTCATTTCATTTTTAAATCTTCCATGTACTTTTAATTATAAATACCTCCATAGTTAAGAGGGAGTGTTGAAGAATGTAACTAGTATAGGCCTTCATAATGTTACTTGTCAAAATAATTTTATTATTAAATAAAATGGCTTATTAAAGCATGGTTTTCATGCTTGGGTCATCAATTTCGAGGTCAAATCCTAGTCCATTGAAGGCTTCTAGGCTTTGTCTTGAGTCATTAGAGTCATTTTAATTTTTATTAGACCCTAATTGGGCTTTTATATCATGTAAAATGAATTATTGTTTAGTCAACAAGGTTAATTGTCACCTCCACACCAAGTCGGCCATATCCCCATGAATTCGGCCTACATTAGGGAAATTCGACCCAACATAAAGGCTATATGTAGAGAGGTAGTTCGATCCATTTGTCACATTCACTCATCAAGTTTGATATTCAAGGAAGAGAAGTAGAAATAGAGAAAAGTTTATGGATAAGGACAAAGTTTTCCGGGAATGCCTAATTTGAGTTTATGGGCCATATATCTCTTACATGTGTGAATTTTCTAGGGAATTGTTGGACTGAAAATTTGTGTCTATTGCAGTTTTGAAATTTTGTTGCTTGGGGTCAAAGTTATGTTATAGGGGCTCAAAATTATGGATAAAATTTTTTTTGGGGAGGTTTCCACTTGGAGACTTTGATAAGGATCATCTATTGAAGGGAAGGGATAACTTGGTGATTGTATGAGTTCTTTTTCTAGGTATAAGAATTCTGGAAGTGTCTCGTCTTGATTTGAATTTACTGAATTCTAATTATTATAATAATTTATTTCTCAACATATATCTTGTTCATAGACAAGAGTTTTACGTGAATCGCTTGTATCTATATCGTTTTACTCGTTTTCTTGTACATTTTTTATGTTGTGTTCATCCTTAAGAAATAGTTCATAATGAAATTAAAATATTTTTTTGAAATGTAATTGTTATAGCAACAAGGAATGAACAAACATGTTTGAATCGTGATTGCTAAAGCATCATTGGAGAATCATTTGTTTATTATAGAAAGGAATGGTACAAATGTAATACTAAGGCAACATAATATATTTCGTTTGAAAAAAAAATTCATATGTTGTGGGAGATTTCTTGTTCGATAGTATGCAAACTTTATTGCATTTTAGATACACATCAATAAAATTGTGTGAATGAACAATAGAACATTTCAAGAATTTTTTACTTGAAGGAAAGGTCGAAGCCCTATTATCTTACGAACATGAAATGAATATAGATGCATTAATACATATGCATGGTATAGATATCCCGTATGTTTACTTTGAAAGGATGACAAAATCAACTTCAAATACTAATGCTAGGGAAGAATAGGGACTTTGGGGGGGCATATTTTGTATACATTGGTTATCGAACTAGCTAAAAATTCCCACAAGACTTTGGTCAAAGAAAATAATGAAAAAATATTTTCGTTTTAATTCATATTTGTGCAAAGAAAGTTATGACATATTTTTCCATGACAAGAATTCAATTGGCAGACATTTTGAACCACTCCTATGCAACAACAAAAAATTCAATATGAACTAATCATGAACCTATAATAAATATAACAACATACAAAGAAATATAACATGGATCGATGTAGATGGAAAAAAAAAGGAAAAAAAAAAGAGCCAAACATATGGTTAAGAGATTTTTTAAGTTCAAGAGTATTTACCGTGAATTTTTTTTTGAAACAATATGCTAATTGATGAAGAATGAGTATGATGTTCCCTGTTTACAGCACATAATTGCACATACTTTTGCAACACATTGATGCATAATGACTCCTTTGCATTAAACTAGATAGAAAAATACACAAATGAAGAT
Source organism: Pinus albicaulis (assembly GCA_034641835.2). Lineage (NCBI taxonomy): Eukaryota > Viridiplantae > Streptophyta > Pinopsida > Pinales > Pinaceae > Pinus > Pinus albicaulis. The sequence continues at coordinate 1,336,957,692 of CM076574.1, forward strand.
ACAATTAAGCAATTTACTGGAATAGTAGATTGGAAAGGATACATTATAAAATTATCAATCTTATATGAAAAAGGGAAGATAGAAAGTGGTATTTTTTTTTATTATTGGATATGGTTTATCTTGAATGTAACTATATGCATATGTTCCATTGACACTCTGGCTATTGTGTCTGAATTTCGTGGGTTCGAGAAAGACCAAACAATATTCCATATTATGCAATTTGGTATGAGTGTATGTCATTTTCATTATGAACCTCTATTGAAGCACTTAACGAAAATAAATTTATAGAAGAATTCAATAAAAAACACAGTGGCATTAATATGCATGAGTTCGAAAACATCGATGTGGAAGAAAATGGCATAGAAGTTGATATCAAATTTATTAATGCAAAAAAGATATCATGATTATCAATGCATTGAGTAAAAAATATATATAAGAAACAAGGACGTTTTCGAAACAAGTGTTCTTAGAAAACTATGCAAGCCATTAATTATAGTTCTAAGAGCATGCATATTGATGAAAATATTGTGGAACTTAATACAAATATTTTCAATGTAAGAAAAAGACCATGTTCTTCGTTACATGACCTCAAAAAATGTATAAGAAACAAAAATGTCATTGAAACGAGTTAGATTACAAGACAATCAAATCGGTGAAATTCAATAGAGAATAGTAAATTTGCTAATGAAATAAAGAAATATTAAAGATGTTTGATTATACATTTGAAATAGTGGTTTGACAATAGTGTTTTAAGAAAATACGAGATGTTCCTATTTATGACTGTGCAATTTGAAATCAAATTTAGTTTAAAAGAAATGTCATAGAAAAACAAATCAACAATGTGTCCAAAATTAAGTGCATATGAAAAAAATGAAGAAAGGCATTAGAAAACAACAAATTTATCAAATTTTCAGTTCCAAAGAAAATTAGTTGTAATAGACATTCCATAGTGAAAGAACTTTATGAATTAGAGGAATGATTCATATCATTACAATTACCAATTTTTCAAATACGAGAACTTGAAAAACGTTTTAGAAAACCACAATTGGCATTGATTTGTGGACTAATCAATGTACCTACTGACATATCTTGAATTAAAATTGCACTTCATGATGACATAAATCAATCTAGTACTATAGTCGTGGAAATTAAAAGGTGTTTAGTGTTTAAAATCATATTTGTTGTTGGGAAAACATGTGTTCATAAAGTCATGAGGGCATTGATACGACTATGTAAAACTGCACTATATAGACTAGAGAATATCAGAATAAACAAAAAATGGAAACAAGCTTTTGATCAAAACAAAGATGCATATGCATGTGAGACAGATGCAATTACAAAAAATAGTGATGATAATGATTACTATGATGAAGATCCCATGACAAAAGCATTGTTACATGGATTTAGCAATTCATATAGTATTTATGTTCATAATAATCAAATAAACATTGCTTCAGGTGAAGGCTATAGGCCTTTGGGCATATTTAGGAATAAGTATTTAGAAGAGATGAAATTTGCCACTCTATTTTACAGAGAAAAAAAATAATAAATAAATTATACATTGTTACAAGAAGCTTTACATATCACGATATTGCTAAGTGGTAATTTTTGCATCAAGATCATGATTTTGCATATCATATTAAAAAAAATTGTTTTACAAAAAAATGTGAATTATCCTCAATCAAGTATTCAAGTGTATTTGGATCATATAATAAAAGGAAAATTAAAAGGAAAAAAACTAATAGCTAAATACGTTAAAACAACGACAAATTTGAAATGCACTCTTGCATCAAAAATTGACTATATGGATCTTAGATGAATACATAAATTGTTGGAATAATTTTCACATCTACACAAGAAATTATATGCAATGATCTGATAGCTAGGTATGTCCACATTTTTGTTTCGTTTAGAAGTGTTGAACATATATGGGAGTCTTTAGTAAAGGCTTTGCAAAATATACACCGAGAAAAAAAAAAACTATGTGCTAAAAACAAAGTAGAGGAAGATGATATTTATACCTTGATAAGAAATGACCCCTTACCTATGTATGATATTATAGAATAACGATGAATGTTGTATGCTAGTTAATTTCACATGATTACAAGTACTTTGGTGATGTTGTTGAATATTTATTTGTAACAGAATTCCAAAATCGAGGGATCCAACATGAGCATGTATTGATATGGATAAAAATGTTCCCATCTATGGAAAAAGTACGAACACTCAAATAAAAAACGTCGTTGACAAGTACTCATCCTGTGATTCAACTAAACTACCTTCAAATATGAAAATTGTTTTACGTCATCGTCACACAAGCACTTGTAGGAAAGGAAAGAATATGCATTACAAGTTCAATTTTTCGATACCACCAATGCCAATAACATGAATACTTGATGATAAGGAATTTGACAATCCAAAAACAAAGGTGAATGCAAGAGCGATATTTGATGCACTAGAGCATATGGAACATGATGAGACATATAGATTTAATAGTTTTCTGGAAAAAATAGGTATAACCAAATGTGATTATATCCATGCAATTTAGTGTACTCTAAAACAAATAACAATTTTGTTGGAAAAAGAACCAGTAGAAATTTGGACTAATAGCTTTTCTCAACATATTCCATTAAAATGTAGGGTGAAAATAATGATGCTCAATTCGTATTTGATTCATATGCTACAACTACTTATTATGGTTCATATATGACAAAGCTAGATAAAACAACGACATCAATGTTTAAACATGTGCGAAGTGAGTGTAAAAAAAAACGATGGTGATATCATAGAAACAATTGCAAGACTTGGAAAAGCTTTATTGAACTTAAAACAAATATATGCACAACAAGATTTATATTTAGTGTTTTCAATGCCACTGGATACTAGTTCAATGAAATTTATCTTTATTAATACTTCAACAATAGATGATAGAATTTTTTTAATAAAGAAACCAAGATACCTAGAACATGAACCAAATGATTTAGAAAAAATAGCATGTTTATCAATTATCGATCACTATTTACAATGACAATAAAACATCGAGCATGTATGCTTAGCGAAATTTACATATTTGCATTGTGTTATACGCTACAAGGAAAAAAAAGAGGAGGTGTTGAGAGACCATATGTTATAAGGTACATAAATTATAATAAACATATTGATGTTGATAACTATTACAAAGAACGATTAATGCTATATGTCCCATATTGATAACATAGATGCTAAGATTGTAAACAAAGAGAGTGAATTGTTTGAAATAAATTTACCTCCATATGAAGACATAGAAATTGAAAAATGTTATCAAGAATACGATATCGAATCAAATATTCTATATTTTCAAAAGGCTAAAAATGAAAAAACAATTGTTGATAGACCTTATCAACTTATAAAGCGCCACAAGTAATAGAAGAAGCATAATTCTATGAAATCATGAGAATTCTTAACCCATAATAGGTAAATATAATGAAGAAAAAAAGATCAAATGACCCATTGTATGTACTTGTAATAGGTGGCGTGGGCGTTGGGAATTTGTTTATTGTTATAGAAATATTCCAATATCTAATTTAGTTGTACAATAACATGTTTATATATGACCCATCTCAATTAAAAGGAATCATCACAACATATACAGGGAAGGTGGCATTCAATGTAGGCGGTATAACATTACATTCTATGTTCCATATAACATTTAAAAAATTGGAATATATTTCGCTTAAAGGTGAAAAAATAAACACATTGAAAAAACATTGCGAACAACATCGTGTTATGTTGATTGATGAGGTGTCTTTGATAGGTCCAAAATTATTATACCATGCTGGAAAATGCTTTTATATTGTATCTTGTATTCTTATACAATGGAAATCTCACTACTCTAGTTCAAAATCACAACGTCTATGTCATATCTCATCCTGCCAGTCTGTCGCTCTCGATTTTCTCTCTAGCCACCTTTTATTCCATCAAAGAACAACACATAGAGACACCAAGAGGGTTTTCTATTATCACTGCTGCAAGTCACTTATGTTACAATGAAATTTGGCTCATCAATCTGCTTCTCTAAGGTGGCCAATACTTGAGCTATACAACTGCCATGCTAGCAGTCAATTTTTTCCATCAAAGTGTTGCACATTAGGCTCCAAACATCACCCACCTTTAGTTTCCAATTTCCCTTTGTGACAACTAATCAAGGCTACACGTGGGCCACCTACATGCTTTCCTCCAACAGTGAAAAGGTGCCTAATTCAACTTTTGAAACCTCACTATAAAATATATCCACTGGTTAGGGAATATAACCACTAGGTTTTCCCCTCCTCTTTTGCTTCCACAAGTTACCCAAACTATCCACACTTGGACAACCTTCCACTTATCAAAAAACTCAATATTTACTCAACATACTCAACATACTTGGTTGTGCATGTTGCTGAAGCTTCCATACTGGTTAGGGAACCCAATTGTTGTTGTTTCAACCCACAAAAATACTTCAACAGATTCCTAGAGGTTGTGTCATATCTCCCACAATACCCTTCCATGCCTCACTACTCCTTTAGGCCACCTATGCTTCCTGTTTAGGACTACAACCCTCACAAAAACCCTCCAACAACATTGTGCCTTGTTCTGCATAAGGAATAAGGGCTACAACCCTCAAAACAGAGATAAATCAACCTCTAATACCCATGCACAAGTTTCCAGATCAACACTTAAGGCTTGTGGCCATCTCCTTCTCCTACACAGCCTTATAATAGAGTCAAAACCACCCAAAAATACTCTTCCACAAATTCCTCCTCCTATTCTAAGAGCTTGGTTGCCTTCTTGTTGAGAGTGTATGAGTTGATGCTCTTATGGATGATGGAAATGACTCTAACTCACCTCATATTTATATGAAATATGAGGGCTCCAAGAGACATCTCTTTTGGAAACATCTTATCTCAAGCCTACATGACTTGTATGTCCAAAAACCCATCTTGAAACTTCAAAAATTCATATCTCCACTTATACATCTCGGAATTTGATGATTCTCAATGCGTTGGATTCTCCTTTGAATCCTCTATCATCTCCATCCATCACATGCCAAGTAGATCTCATGTTTTTGGCCCAACCCCTTTGGGTACAAAACCAAAACCTTGGGTTCCAAGCCCACAATGACCCATTGTGGTGCTCTAACCTCCAAACCCCGAACCCTAAGGCTTGGAGTACCTCCAAAGATATCAAAAATAAATTTTTTTTTTAAATAATTGGCTTATGGGTGGGAACGTGTTGATTTTACCTGACTGTGCTCTTCCTCACTTTGGTAATTTCCATTGGTCACTGTCTTCTTGTTGCTTAGGTTGTTCTTCTCCTTTATTTTTGTAGTCCAAAGAAAAATGACCATATTCATGGCATGATTCACATTTGAAAGGATGTTGGTCATAATCTACTTTTTAGATATGAGACCAAATATCTAGATTGATATTTATGGAAGAAAACAAGCACTTATCAAGATTTAATTCAATGCAGATCAAGGAACATGTTTGCATCACATCTTCTGGTTTGACACATTCAATGTATTTTCCCATAGCATTCCCAATGCTCCTGAATGCTTCCTCATTCTGGTAATGGAGTGAGAGGTAGGGAAGTTTAACCCAAATTGGGACTTCCAATGGAACACCACTTTCAGGATTGAAATCTAGACTCCAATGATCTAAATAGAACCCTTACACCCCAATGAAATAGGGGTCACTTCTAAATATGAGATCCCTGTCTCCCTTGTCTTCAAACAAAAAGGTATAAAGCCCTCATCTGCAAAAACAAAGACCTTGTTTTCTATTAGAGGCATCCACTTGTTCTCAACCCATAGTTTTAAATAACATTAAGAGGGCCAAATTCCTATAAATCGATCAATCAAACCTCAATCTACAAGTTTGAGGGCAAAAGACCTTGATTGTGAAGCATGGACTTCAAAATTTGGGATCTCTTCAAGATTCTTAACAAATTTTGAGGGTTTATCTTTTTGAAAATGAGCCCCCAACAATCAAAGTATTAAATACTTCTATATCCAAGGCTAACGACGAGGGAGGAAAAGAAGGCCCTCCCAAGCCAAGAGTCATTATATGTTGAAGCACTAGCATGACACGTGAATCATTAAGGCATACCTGCATGGCTCATAATTACATGTGAATCACTGAGCTAAACCTACACAAATATTCCAAACTAACAAGCTTCAAACATTTTCATATAATTAAAATTAATTTTTTAATGAAGATAATGTTTTATTATTACAATAAAATATTAATAAATCAATAAAATTAAAATTGTTAGATCTAAGACTTTTGTGATCCATAAAGTAGATAGATGTATTTCAAGTAAATCACATTATTATTATTTGGTCGACGTTTTGAACCATCTAATGTGGTTCATCCTCAGGACAAGGTGAAAACCATAATCGATCATCATGAATAAATAGTAAGGATGCAACATTGCCTAGAAGTAGTTGTTGAAAACTAGTCGTTATTGAGTTAGTTAATTAGTTAATTAGCTATTAAGAAAAATATTTATATCTTTTTATAATTATTAAAAAGGTTAAAGATGAAAGAATAAAAGAATATTGAACAAATATTTTAATTATTTAGAATTTTTTATTAAATATTTTAATATTTAATATTATAGTATAACTATTTTTAATTATTTAAAATATTATAATGAATCCTATAAATATTTTAATAAATATTTTAGTTAAATTAAAAGAAATAAAAATTTTAAAATAAAAGGAAATAAAAAGTTTCCTCTCATCTAACAATAGGGAACTACATAGCCCACGTGGTGTAGAACAGTCGGTGATGGGGTGCACTGTTAAGGCACTCCGTTCTGTAAGGTCACCGGTTCGAAACCCGTGGGTGGGATGGGAGGAGAAAAAATGGAAAGATTAGGATTAGTCTAAACGAGAAAAAAAAAAAAACAATAGGGAACTACATAATAAAATAATATAATTAACGGAAAAAAGAGGGTAATAAGGGAAAATAACATGAAAGAAGAAAATTAATTAAAATTCTAAAGAGGAAAAAGGGACAAGATCAAGAAAAACCTATCGTGCCTTCAAGGAACACAACTAGGGGGGTTTGAGTCATATCGAGAGAGTCGAAGTCCAGCTAGAGAGACGGGAAGGATGTCTAAGAAGGGAAGGCAACCATCCACTTCAACTTCCATCGTGAATTTAATGGAATCTGATTGGGAGTTTAGGTGGCAAAGAAATAAATCTAATTTCTTGTGACCTTGGGGCCAAATGACACGAGTATCATCCATAAACCTCTTCCATTTTTTAGGGAAAATTTGAACTAAGGCTAAGGCCTTTGCTTCGAAATCTTCTATAAATAAGTTAGCAACTATAGGGGACAGAGGGGAACCCATAGCAACACGACATTTTTGCTCATAGAACTCACCTTGGAAACTATAGAAAGTCGAGGTGAGGCAGAGGCCAACTAATTTAGCAATGTTCTGGTTTGAGATTCTATTAATGACTTCGGCTCTCTCGATATGGCTCGAACCCCCCTAGTTGTGTTCCTTGAAGGCTCGGTAGGTTTTTATTGGTCTTGTCCCTTTTTCCTCTCTAGAATTTTAATTAATTTTCTTCTTTCATGTTATTTTCCCTTAATTATATTATTTTATTATGTAGTTCCCTATCATAGGAAAAATTGTATTCCCTTGTATTTTAAATTTTTTATTTCGTTTAATTTAATTAAAATATTTATAATAATAATCAAATTATTTTAAAAAATAAAAAATAATTATACTATAATATTTTAATAATTAAGTATTTAATAAAAATTTCTAAATGCTTAAAATATTTATTAAATTTTGTTTTATTCTTTCATTTTTAACTTTTTTAATAATTATAAAAAATAAAAAAATTAAATACTTTTTTTAGTAACTAATTAACAACTAGTTTTCAATAGCTACTTTGGGACAATGTTGCATCCTTACTATTTATTCATGATGATCACATCCTTACTATTTATTCATGATGATTGATTATGCTTTTCACCTTGTCCTGAGGATGAACCACATTAAATGGTTCGAAAAGTTCAACCAAATAATAATAATGTGATTTATCCGAAAAACATTTATTTAAAATTAAAATTATTGATAATTTTTTTAACAAAATCCATTTTAATATAAAATTTGAAGACTCTACTTAACATATACATTTGATATAATCTCTATATTTTTTATAAATCAATAAAATTAAAATTAAAATTATTAATTAAAAATTTTTACATGTTAATGATGATGATGATGGTTAATGTCCACTGAGACCAATCTTTGGTCTATTGGACCTAAAGAAAAGAGTTATTTAATTTGATTTAAGATTTTATTCCTATGCTCAAAAAGCTTGGAGAGAAGCAGAGCTCACTATAATTTTGACATCTTAAAAGGCTAAGAAGGTCGGTATTGCAACAAAGATTATGAAATTGAGCTCTAAGGTGGTCGTACGTAGGGCACTCTAACAGGAGTGATTTTCATCCTCGATGTTCATATTCTCACAGAGATGGCAGATCCTTTCCATCCATGGTGTTTTAGGAACTGTCCAACAACCTGTTTCACTATGAAACTCATGAGAGTTCGTTCTAATCTTGGCTATATTAATTTTCTTCTTTGAACTAGTTAAAACAAAAAGATTCATTTGATCTAATCTCTATATTTTTTATAAATCAATAAAACTAAAATTAAAATTATTAATTAAAAAACTTTAAATGTTAAGATCAGACATTACTTTAACATAAAAATGATTAAAACTTAATCTAATATAAGAATGATTAAACTTAATCAATTTATACACATTATCGAAGTGAAATACTATAATGAAAGAGAAATTATTTATATAAAAATATTATGTTATAAAAATATTCACTTAATAATTTAACTTTAAACATTTTTATATATAATTAAAAATAAATATATTATTAAAAAATACTATATATTTTTTTTATTATAATTTAATTAAAATTTATTTTTAAAAAATAAGTTATTGTTGAAATTTCTATCTTAACTTTAAAATGGTTTAAATTTAACCAACCAAACACATATCAAATTTTAGTTAATAAAAGCTACACCACTATGGCAAAGAAATTACGTGGTCAAACTCAATATACTTTTAGAGATTATCAAAGTTCTACGTTAAGTCTATGCTTATGAATATTAGTTATTTATCCAACGAATGTACAGGTCATAATTAATAATGATTGGCATTGGAATATATATTTTTCTCATACTTCTCTTGCAAGCTTTCTTTGGCCAGCAGTTTTGAGCATCACCCCTGACTTCATCTTTCTTTCCGCATCATAAATAGTATAGAGACATGATCCAAACTTAGGTTTTACACTATTATAGAAAGGTCCATTAGATAGGAAGGTTAATTGATATAAAATTTAGTCAATGACTTTTTTTCATTTCGAAGATTTTTTTAATTGTGAAGAAATATAAAGTTTGACTTATAATTATAATTACACTTTCGAATTTGCTTAAATAATTTGAGATGCATTTGAGTGCATATGTTCTACTTAAGTTTATTTTATTTTATTTGAATGTCTTTGAAATTCTTCTTCTGAAATAATTTTTAAAATTTTATTTCAGTCATGTCATTGAAAACATTTATTTTTATTTTTTTAAATTTCATTTTTTTTAAACTTTGACTGGTTAGGCTAGTAGAGTAACTTCACGATGGAATCGTATTTTTGTATTAAGAGAAAATATGGATATATATAAAGAGAGATATTATTGGATTTTTTTACCTCATGTATTTTCATTTTTCAATTTCTTTTATTTTTCTATTTACGATATGTATATGAATTTTTCTAGTTTCAAAGATTATGTGTCAACATTCCTCCCTTTAATTTGAAGAGATGTTGGTGAGTCCAAGCATAATTCTGAATCTTTCAAACTTTTCCCTTCCATGCATTTTAGTGAAGATGTCTACAATCTTCTCAATTGTGGAAAAATGGCGTAGGTGGATTATCTTGGCCTCAACATGATGTCGAATCAGATGGTATTTTTTATTAATGTGTTTGGATTGATCATGGAACTTTGGGTTCTTGGCCAACTTTATTGCAGAATTTTTGTCAATCAAAAGAGGATTTGAATGTACTTGTTTCTCCTAAAAATATTCCAGAATTTTCCTAAGCCACACAATTTCCTTCATTGCTTCAGTTGTTGCCACATATTCTGCCTCATTTGTGGAATCTACTGGAACTGATGGTTTGTGTGACCTCCAGGAGACAGCTCCTCATCTAAGACTCATAACATAGCCTGAAGTAGATACTCCAATTTCTTTATCTCCATCGAAATCTGAATAAGAGTATCCAATCAAGCTGAAGTCATCCACCTGTGTATACTTGACCGAAAAGTCTTGAGTTCCCTTCAAGTACTTTAGAACTGTTTTTGTAGTAGACCAATGACCCTCACAAGGATTTTGCATGAACCTAGAGAGGATTCCAACAAAAAATGAAATGTATGGTCTAGTAGTGGTCAACTAGTTGAGATTTCCTACGAGCTTTATATTCTTTGTTGCATCCTCAAGTTCTTTCCCTTCAATGGATGTGAGCTTTAAGTTCCATTCCAATGGATTAGCCAAAATATTACACCCAGCCATGCCAAACCTTTTCAAAAAATATTTAATGTACTTATGAGAGAGGAATATAAACTTCGGATGTTGGTTTACTTCAATACCAAGATAGTAGTGAACATAGCCCAAATCCATCATTTCAAAACATTTCCTCAGTTCTTTATTTAGGGATGCAATGTAGTTCTCATTATTACCTATCACCAAAGATCATCAAAATACACCACAAGATACACAATTGTTTTTCCAACTTTCTTGACAAAAGAAGTTGCATCATCAAGATCATCATGTTTGAAATTGAGTTTCATAAGATGCTCAGTCAATTTCTCGTACCAAGATCACGGTTCTTTCTTGAGGCCATACAAGGATTTTACAAGCTTGCACACTTTTTGATATTGACCCTTCACAAAACATCATTATGTTTGGGACATAAAAATGTTCTCTTTCAGATCTCCATTCAAGAAATCAGATTTTACATCCATTTGATGGACTTCACAACCATTCTGAGCTGCCAAGGAAAAGAGTGTCCAGATGGTAGACCATTTTACTGTGGGGGAGAAGGTCTCCTCATAATCGACCCCTTCCTTATGTGCAAAACCTTTTTTCACAAGCTTGCCTTTATTCTTGTCATGTGAGCGATCTTAGTTATAATTCTTTTTGAAAACCCACTAGCATCCTATTGGTTTGGTTCCCAATGGAGGATCAACCAACTTCCAAGTTCCATTCTTTATCAAGGAATCATATTCTCTCTGCATCGCTTTTTTCCATTCATCATGAGAAGCTACTTATTTGAAGGAATTTGGTTCAAAATATGTAGAGAAATTTAGTTCACAATCATAAGAAACATCCATATCAATAGGTGAATCGAGATCGTATATGTCACCTCCATTCTGTCTAGTTGATATTCTTGTTCCTGTCTTTCCAACCTCATTAGGATGAACACTTTCAAGTGTATTTGTGAGCCATTTTAGAGGACCTTTCTAAGATGTCTTTGGCTTCTCAGTTGACTGAGATGGGGTTGAATCAAGATTTAGCCTCACAATTCTCTCAATCACATCACTCAAATTTTCATCTTGATTAGTGGTTGGAGCTTCATGTGGGGGAAAGAGTTCTTCAGAAGGAGATTCCAAAAATTGATCCAATATATGGATCCCCCTTTCAAGATATGGAATCTCATTATCAAACTCTTCAAAATACTTTGCATGTCCGAATCTATCTAGCAAGTGATCAATTTGTCACTCAACAACATCTTCAGTCTTGGAATATTCAAGAAAGATGGCATCTCTAGACATTATAAATTCTTATTTACTTCATCCTAGAGATGGTATGCTTTGGAGGTATCTAAGTATCCCAAGAAGATAGATGTTTGACTCCTTGCACCGAGTTTGTTTCTTTGTTCCTTAGGTATCAAGGCATAACAAGTGGAACCAAAAACTCTGAGATGTTTGATCGAAGGAATGTGGCCATACCACATTTCATAGGGAGACTAGTTTTTGATAGCATGAGATGGACACCTATTCTTTATATACACGACACATAAAACCACATCATTCCAAAACATCAACTTAACATTTTTTTAAAACATCATTGAGTGTACCATATTAAAGATTGTCATATTCATTCTTTCATATACACCATTTTGTTGGGGATTAAAAAGCACGGTTGTTTGATGTTTGATCCCATGCTCGAAAATATAGCTTTCAAATTCATTTAAAGTATATTCTTTTCCATTATTAGTATAAATAGATCCAATATCAGATTTTTCATCATTTTCATTCCATGCATGAAAGTTATTGAATGTTTCAAAAGCTTAAGATTTTTTCTTCAATAAATAAATCCAACACATTTTGGTGTAGTCATCAATAAATGTCATTATATATTTATTACCATTTGTAGAAGGAACATTCATAGGGCCACACAAATCAGAATGAATGAGTTAAATATTTCTATGTTCTCTAGAATGAGAACCATGAAAAGATTGTTGGTTGTGCTTTCCTAAGATACAAGCATCAAATTTCTCAAGTTTCATAGGAATAGTTGGAAAACCAGTAACACCATTTTTCTTCAACAAACGAAGGTTTTCATAGTTAAAGTGTCCAAATATAGCATGACATAAAAGACTTGATGGAAATGTACCTTCATCATAGCGAGAACTACATGAAATATTTTATGCATGAGCAAAGGTTCCTTGCAACTTTAATAGTCTTTCTTATTCTATCACAATCATGACAAGTGAATAATCTTATGCTTTTCTAAACTCAATATTGTCATCAAATATATGAATGGAGTGTCCTTATTAGCGGATGTAGACCAGAGACAACAATTTTATCCTAAACTCCAAGAGGTATAGAACATCATGAAGAAGAAATTCTGGAAGACCGGGAAGTTTGAGCTTGATGATGCCAGTCCTTGATGGCTTGATTTTTGACTTGTCTACAAAGTAGTCTGCTACATCAACATTGTCAGTGAATTCTTCAAAGAAATATCTTCTGAAAGTCATGTGGAAATTTTTTCCTAAATCAAGCAACCAATCATATTTCCATGAAGCAAGTGAAGCATTTAATAAGTCTTCAGTTACTCCAATGTTTCAATGTGCCACAACATAATGAGCAGACTTGGGTACTTGTACTTTGCCTTTACCATGTGTTTTACTTTTTTCTTCATTTCTTTCCTGCTCAATTATTTCCCAAGGAAGCTTACATTTGGAAGCATCATGTCTATTTCTATTTCATCGCATAAAATGAATATCAGACCTTTCTCCTTGGAATTTTCTCCCCCCTGCCTCTAAAATTCTTCTTTCCACGTCCTCTTCGGCCACCTCTTCCTCTAGAAGAATCATATACCTGATTATTCTCTTTTTGTGCAATGCATACAAATTTTTTAGGATAATTAGGATTTTTCTTTTTCCCAAAAGACTTCTTTATTTCATCAAACTTCTTCCCAATGGATTCAAAGGAAATCTCCTTAAGTTTTCCACTTGCTTGCAATGATTCAAGATAATGTGAATAAGTGGGACATAAATCCTTGACAGAAGTAGTGAGAGGAACATATATTTCAACACCAATAGATTTTATGTCATGCATAATGGATCTGATTTCTGCTGCTAAGGCAATAGGGTCATCATTTTTCAACTCGAGATTGAACAACTTGATCATCAATAATCAACCTCAAGCTTAACGTGTGAGTCATATAATTCCTTCAACTTCTTTAAATATTCAAAAGAATTTGAAAATGGAGAAATATTTTGACTCACCTCTTGATTTATTGATGCTACAATCAAGGCATAGGCCTTGTTGTTCTTATTTTCCCAAATGACAAGCTCCTTGTCTGAAGTACAATTTTCAGGTGCATTGTCTCCTTCTCGTTCAAAAACTCCTTTCCACAACTCAATGAAAATCAAGGTTTGTTTTATCTTCCTAGACCACTCATGGTAGTTCTATTTTCCAGTGAAAACTACTCCCACTGTGGATATGATTGAATGCATCACAAAAAGGCCTATATACTTTAAATTCAAAATCGCAACCTTTCTTGATATCCTCTATTAAGTAAAAGATTGATTTAATTATGTGGATGGAAAAACTTCACAATAATACTTTAATGTGACATATAATATATCACCACTCCTAATATAATATGTCACCACTCATAAATAACATATATTTATTCAATTTAACACACTTCATAATTCTCCTTAATATATTATATGTCCATATATATCCATCATATATGTGAACCATTACCAACCATTCATGCCAACGACATTCAAGAATATATCCTCAATTTAAATCAATTATTTGATAAATGGAATTCAATATATAAAATACCAGCTCACATAATAAAATCAACACACATGCAAAATATATATGCCTCCAACAATGCATTGAACAACATCCAATTCACCATATCAACGCATCATTCAACGACTTATCAAAGACTCAACCAATGCTAGCATAAGACATCAAAGAGCATACGTTGAATAGCAACGTGTATCAACTTCACTATATGTCATTTAATTATCAACCAACTCACAAACTTCATGGAAACATTCATACACAATATTAAATTCCCTAATGGAAATATTTGTATGCAGTATTCAATATCCAGAATTAAGACCAAGTCCAAACATTGTAATGCATATATAGAGATGGAGAGGTCTTGAAATTTTGCATGCTAAATATAGAGTGATATATTAAAATTCAAATATAAGAGAAATCAAATATGATTTAACTGCAATCCATTACCTTTACATGTTCCAAATTCCTTACCAATTTCTACATTACCATAGTGGATGCTCAAGAGTGCCTTGAAAGACAAATGAAGATGCAGAGTAAATGATGATTGAGATAATGAAACGGGCATCGAATAGAGATAACAAGGAAAAAATGTAAACAAACTACAAGTGATGAAATTTCTCATTAGCCAAGAAGAGTAAAAAAATTCCCATGTGCAGACACCATGAAGAATATATATCCCCAAAATCACAAAGTCATCCTAAGGAATGAATACTTAGATTTGATGAAATTATAATTAAAATAGATCCAAGCTCTTGACCACCATGATAACATGAAAGTAAGCGTATATATACAAAATATAATCAAGCAAGACTTCATGTGAGCATAGTGAAAGATAAAAATGAATTGATCATAGACCTACGACGATACTTAACTTGATAAGTTGAAGTTCTGAGGTTCCGAGAGAATCAAAGCGAAAGGTAAGGGCTCAAGGTTTCCAAAATTTTCGTAATGGGTAAAACTCTGATAAAGAAAGACCTTGCTTCATAATTTTTTCAGTCTCATTCATTTAGCAGAAGTTTAATTAAATTTTACTT
Organism: Pinus albicaulis; assembly: GCA_034641835.2. Classification (NCBI taxonomy): domain Eukaryota; kingdom Viridiplantae; phylum Streptophyta; class Pinopsida; order Pinales; family Pinaceae; genus Pinus; species Pinus albicaulis. The sequence goes on from CM076574.1 coordinate 1,336,973,105, forward strand.
CCGATATAAAAAGCCCCGATATTTAGAATATTAAAGGGAAGCAAGTTCTCAGAAAAATAAAAATAAAAATAAAAAAATAAAAAAATTCATAACTTTCTATAAATAAATCTTACGATATCAAATGTCTCTAATAGTGAATGTATAAAATGGGAGTATTGTATATTGGGCATTCAACTATTGCAGGTAATCAATGTCATAATAATTTTATAAAATGGCTCTAATGTTTTTTTTTCTGATTAAGATATAACAAGAGCACCTACAAAAAATAAGCTTTCGAGGAAAGGAGTAAGAGATTTAATAAATATGAGAATAAATCAGGTGTTAAATATCTCGAAAACAATTTTTTTAAATCAAATAAAATTACAAGACTTTGAGATCACAATCTTCTAGTGAAGACAATGAAATCGGTATCATTTCCTTTGCTAAGTGTAATGGACGTGATAGTGGAGGAAAAATAAATGTGGATCTAAGAGAGGTAAATCTTGGAATTTGTGTTTAAATTCTTCTAATAATACAAACCCAAGAGTTAAATAAGCCAGAAAGTCTGAAATTCTGAGGAAAAATCTTGGAAAAATGAAACGCAAAGAATTGCCATTCCACGATTCACCAATTAGAGGCTCAAAGTCCCTTCAGAAGAAATGAATATGACTAAAGGGAAAACAATATGAGCGGGTGCAATCCAATGGTTCAACTCAACTTGGAAATTGTAATATTCAGAACAAGCATGGATAAGATCATTTGTTACAAGAGTTTTGTGAAAATTTTCCTTTGATTGTAGCAAATCTAAGCAATAAAGAGTTTAAACATTTTATTTCAGCTGCATCAATGAGAGGAATAATATGAATATTGACTCGTATTGTTAAATGTGTGAGGGAATGAAAATATGAATAGAAGAAAACTAAAGAATACCCAAATTTTGATGAAACAACAAATACTTACCTGGACATGTCGCAGATTAGAAAGGGTTGGTTGCTTTCTTATCCTAAGTCTCCAAAATCAAGCTAATGAAGACTTGCAAAAGAAACAAAGAAAAAATAAGAAATAAACTAAAAAAAATTCAAAATATGAACATGTTAATGCATACCTAAGAGAATATTGAATGGAAGTTTATATCATGAATCTTCAAGTTATTCGATGAATTTCTCAAAATTCGCATATGTCCAAAATAATCTCATTATTCAGTCTAAATTAGCAACTAAGAAATGAGTAATTAACATCTGCTTTCCATTAAAATTGTAGTGCAAATCCTCCTCGTCACTTTTTATTTTAAATCAGTTCTAAAATTTTCATACAATTACAATGAATTCATCTCAAGTCCCTTTATGAAATTTGATGGCACAAAAATAAAATTCAAAAATATTATAAGTACATTCACTATTTTTGTGCATCAATATAGTGGCTTCCATGTAATATTTAATGATCCAGGTGGCTCCAGAGACAAACACAAGACAAAGAGAGCTTCTGAAAGCTCAAAAATCAAAGTGACAGAAACATGACAAACCCAGTTTTAGGTTGAAGATATCATCATCCTGATCGCAGCGATGTGAACGGTTCGTCAAACCGAGTTCGTATGTGAAAATTAGAAGTAGTCAAATTTTTTGGGTTGACTTGATGAAATGGCAGGTTAAGGAGGCAACAATCTAGAAGTTTTCCAGTGACCGGATTCCGGCCAGCTCCGGTCGATTTCCGAGTGAAATTGTGGAACATTTAAAATGTTTCCTTCTGCCTAAAAACCAAATTTTAATTTAAAAGGGGTTTGTTTTATTTTTAATAAAAATATATAAAATTGGAGGGGCGGGCCATGACCACCCCCCGCCAACCAACATAACATAAATGTTATATTTAAAAGGGTTGACGCCCATGACCCTATCGAACCCACTCCATATGTGGCACTATTTTAAACAATACCGTGGGTGGGTGGGCCACCTCCAGTGGACCCGGCCCACGCCACCCCTCCATACACCTATACAACGGCACAAAATGGTGGGGGTGGGCCGCCCGATGTGGGTCCAGCCCCCCCATTACACCATTTTGATAATGACGGAGAGTTGGGCAGGTCGCCCAATGTGGGTCTGACCCCCCATTAAAAAAAAAAAATTGGTTTTTTAAAACAAAAATGCACCCAAAAGACTATTGCATGCGGATTTTTGGGGGAGGCGGGATTTGATCCCCCAACCTCCCTTTAACAAATCACTTTTTTTACCACTGTGCCAGCCCATTGGGTTTTGATAAATCTGCCCAACATTTTTTATATAAACCCATTGTTCATCAGTGCGCCCAGGTAGAGGAGCACGGATTTCGTGACAACATTGTTTATTTGTAGGGGGAACCATGAGCCAGATGCACAGCCAGTGGAAACATGATTGAGCCTCATTTCCAGAGGGGCCAAATTTTCCCAGTGTCCAAATTGGAAAAAATTTATATGGATTTTACTCCTCTCGACGACACGAAACTGATGGCGGTGTCAGTTTTTGCAAAATATGTCTCTATTTGTTCGGACATATTCCAAATGGGGATGACAGTGTCGGATTTCAACATGTGGGCAGTCGATTTTTTGCCATTCAATGCCACGTTTTCGATGGTGCATTCAGATCCAGCGATTGAGAAGCCTATTCTTCAGTCGGAATTAGAGTTTAGGTATATGAAGTGTTGTTTCCATGTACTTCATTGATTATTGTTGTAGGATGCTTTATGTCATGTTGATTCTTGCTTGATGTATGATGTATATTCTTCATGTTATTTATTGTTGTTGATTCTTGTTGATGTAAGATGTGGAATCCTTATGTGTATCTGATGTGGTATGTATTTATCATGGGTGGTGATTTGTGTTATGTGATCCCTTTGTTTCCTTGATGGCGAGATACTCTTTTTCACCATGTGTGAAGTTGTCAAGCTGATAGGAGGTTTGTGATGAGTGAGAGTTCCCTGTGACAGAACGTCTCGTGGAGATACTTTTCCACTCATGTTGAGGGATTTTCCTTGTATGACAAGTCAACAGCATCCATGTAAACCATAACCATTTACAACACCAAATGAAGTGGCCAACATCATCGAGACACCAAGGCCCGGATACATAGTCCACACTAGACGAACTTCATTATTAAACATCTTGTGTCTTTTGTCGTATGATAGTTGACATGTTTTCCTCTTAATTATATCTGCATGTGTGTTCATTAATGTTTTGATAAAATTCAATTCTAACACATCAGCTGAAAAAAAATTCTTGGTTAAAAGGGTATCAAAAATCACCCGGATCAAGTGGTATTAGAGCGGTCTTCTTGCTGATGTGAATTGCAGACATGAGCCATTAAATGTGAGAAATTGAGGATGTCAAATACATGTACGAGACCATGCTTAGGGTGTCCAAGAAAGTAGACATCTTGTATGAAGCTTATGAGAAACAAGCAGCAGATAACGCTGAGTTGAAAACACTTCTACAATAGGAGAAGGAGGAAAAACATCGATTGCAACATCAGTTGTAGGCCACGACAGAGGCATTGGAAGAATTGAAGCACAACGACTAAAGTCTTAAAACATATCATGATGCATTAAAGACACTTCTACAAGAAGAGAAGGAGGAGAAGCAGCAATTGCAGCTTCAGCTACAAGCCGTGACAGAGGCCTTAGATGAAGTGAAGCGCAACGAAGGCTTAGGGAATCCCTCTTCACATATTTCAAAATCGACATCTGAGGTAAACATTTGTGATCATTCTTTATTTGTATCTTCACATGAGATTATTTCTATTGGTGATCCGGGTAAATTTCACTACCCTTTAAACCAAGACCTTTTACTTTGGCTTATGTGTTAGAATTTCATTTTATCAAAAGCATTAATGAACACATATGCAGATATAGTCAAGAGGAAATCATGTCAACAATCACAACAAAATGCAAGATGTTTAATGACGGAGTTCTTCTAGTGTGGACTACGTCTCTGGTTCTCGGTGTATCGATGGTGTTGGTCACTTCATTCAGTGTTGTAAATGTGAATATGTACACGCACGTTGTTTTTTTATCATACAATGAAATAAGCCCTCAACATGAGTGGCAAAGTATCTCCATGAGATGTTCTGCTGCAAGGAACTCTCACTCATAACAAACCTCCTACCAATATGACATAAACTCACACATGACGACTATGAGTATCCCACCAACATGGCAACAAATGGATCTCAATCAAACATACATGGTGACAATGAGTATCCTGCCAACAGGGCAATAAAGGGATCTCAAACATAATTGAAAATCTATGATAGAAATTGCATCTCACATCAAGAACAAAAACAAGATCCCACATCAAACATCAAACAGGGATCTATACAACACAATGCATCTCATAGAAAAGAGACAAAGTAGTACATGATCACACTGCATATACCTCACATCCTGGAGCTATCTAAAGAAAAGGATGATAAGTTGTTGGATCTGGTTGTACCATCAATCTCGTGGCGTCGAATATCTTGAAAGTGACTGCTCACACATTGAATGTTGACACCTGCAACTCCACTTTGAAAAGTGGCCAGAAAATGGAATGGTCAAATGGAAAATCTGAATACACCATCAGATTCGTGGCATTAAATAGTGAAAAATCGGCTATCAAATTTATGAATTTTGACAAAGTGAAATTATGGGGCTACATGAATCTTTTAGATTCCCCCTAGATTTCTCAAAGATGATGCTCCACAGGGAATCGTAAAATCTGCAACTCGAAACAGGAATTTGATCTCACCATTGAGATCCTTGCGAAATTCAGAGAATAATGAGTATAAATTTAACCTCATTCTGACACTGGCGAATTTCGGCCTCCAAGGAATCTGAAAGATTCCCTCAAGATTCCTGAAGATTCTCCTCCACTGGGAATCTGCAAAACCATTGCTCAAAAGGCAAATTTGGGCGCACCATCTCGCTCCCTACAAAATTCTGGTTTAAATGCATATAAATTTCAATACATTCTGACACAGAGAAATTTTACCTCCTTGGAATCAAAAGATTCCCTTGGCATCAAAAAATATTCCCTCGAACTGCATGCACCATCCCTGCCTCAAACTGCGTGCCCGTCTGCACTCTGACCTTCCCTGGTGCACAAGTGAAAGAGGCATGTTTATATGAAAAATGGGAGGTGGATTCTCCAATGTAGATCATTGGGCGCGTTGGAAAATTTAGGAATTGGTTGAGGAGGGGTTAGGGGGTCAAATCCAGCTAGACCCGCATTGGGCGGTCTGCCCCAACCATTTTTGTGTGTTTGTGATGCCATATTGGGTGGGTGTATACACATATGGTAACAATTTTTATTTTGGGTCGCCACATGGTGGCGGACTGGCCCACGTGGCCGATGCAGGTTTGATACCTGCCAGCCTCCCATTCTATGGTACCGGGGTAGAGCTTGGTCCACCGGAGGTGGCCTGCCCTCCCCAATTATAATACTGTTGGTATATTGTGTGGGGTCCGCAAGGGTCACGACCCGCCAGACCATCAAATATTTAAAAATATTCTGTTATGTGATCTGATGGGGGTGGCGGGGGGGTCATGGCCCGCCATCCCCCCTTTTTTTAATAATTTTTTAATTATTTTATAACAATAATGGTTATTTTAAAATTTCTCGAAAATAGGCTGAAGGAGACAAGTCCAACAATTTCGCCCGAAATTTGTCCAGAATCCGGTGGTCGGGTTTCTGCAAAATTGTGTCCTCCTTAACCTATCAAGTCATCTAGTCAACCTTAGAAATTTGACCAGCTCTAACTTTCGCATACAAACTCGGTTTGACGAACCGTTCACACCATTGCGATCAAGACAGCGAGAAATTCAACCTGAAACTAAGTTTTCCACATCAGTGACACTTTGATTTTTGAGCTTTCAGAAGCCCTCTTTGTCATGTGTGTGTATGTGGAGCCACCTGGATCATTCCTCCCTGCTTAGGAGCTTTTGGTCCTCCAAAAGCATCAACAATAATCTACAAATGTTGTGTACTATGTCTGCATCACAAATGTCTTGAAATTTCACCTTCCTTCTCCTTCACCTTTTTCCTTCGGAGCCATAAGCAATAACCTGACAACTGCATCCCCTGTAAACCTGTAGTACAATCTACTGCAAATTACATGCTCAAATTGACCAACTATGACCCAAACAATTCCATACTTTCCATGAGTTTATAACTCATACTCGGTGGTCAAGTTTACATCGAATGGAAATCACACCCCAGCTATCATTACAAAGCCAAAAAACATCATTGTCTCATTTTGAAGAGATGGAAAACACTTCATCACTTTTACATGAAAGAAATGCATCACATGTTTTACAAAACATGGCCAAAATATCATGGTTTCTTAACAAGCGATGGAAAACACATCATCACTTTTACAGTTAAAAATGAAACATATGATTTAAAAAAATGACCATGACACACTACCACATCTAAAAAAACCATCTCTCACTTATCAAAGTGAATGGATCATCTCCCTTTGGCACGTTTTCTTGTCGAACATATGTTTCAACCGGTTCATGAACCGATGCTTTGTCCTTAAGGTGTTGCTTTGGATGGAGCCTTGAGCACGTGGCTCTTTGATGACCACTCTAGTTGCAATGGCTGCAAAAGGTTTTCTTACTCCATACATGCTTAACCAGTTTCTTTCCCCATTGTGGGGATGGCTTTCCATGCCTCATCATCCTTTGTGTTTCCATTCTTTTCCAACACTCAACAATGACATGGTTATGTAAACCAAAAAAACAAAAAATTTTCTTATGCCATGATTTACGTTCATGATTAGCAACATGCTTATAATTAAAATGAACTCAAGAATATTGAGACATGTTATACCTTCCCTGGTGGTCTCTGGTGCGATCATGTTGATGAGAGCTTGCCTCTGCTCTTTCACTGCAACATGCACTTCCATGGGATGATGGTAGAGTGTTCCCATCAATCCTCTTCCCTGGTAAGTTCAACAATTTTTTTTTTCCTTTGATGTCATTATGGAAATGAGAGCTTGCCTCAGCCCTCTCTCTGCAATATGTGTTGTCATAAGATGATGGTGAAGTGTTTCCATCATTCTCTCTCCTCGACGGTTTCCACAATGTCGTGGAGAATTTTTGAACCTTCGAACATTCTCCTTCAGTGTATCACAAACCTGCATAGCAAGGAAGTGTTTCCATAATTCTCTCTCCTCAACGGTTTCAAAAATGTCGTGGAGAATTTTGACACCTTCGAACATTATCCTTCAGTGTATCCCAAACCTGCGTAGTGAGGTCTCTGCACAATATTCAATGGCTAAGTTATGGCTTGAACATGAATGCCAAGTCCTTGTCCTTTGTACCCCATCCTGGTAATGAGTCTCATGACAGTTCCTATAATAGGGATCTCGAAATTTCCAAAATAAATAATAGCAAGTGAAGATGAAATTGAAGAATGATCACAATTTTTTACCTCAGCTGTCGATTTTGAAGCAGGTGAAGAGGGCTTCTCTAAGCCTTTGTTGCGCTTCACTTCCTCCAAGGCCTCAATCACGGCTTGTAGCTGAAGCTACAATCTCTGCTTCTCCTCCTTATCTTCCTGTAGGAGTGCCTTTAGTGTATCATAATCTATTTGAATACTTTGGTGTTGCACTTCAATTCTTCCAATGCCTCTGCCGTGGCTTGCAATTGAAGCTGCAATCGTTGCTTTTCCACCTTCTCCTCTTGTAGAAGTGTTTTCAACACAGCGTTATCTCCTACTTGTTTCTCATAAGCTTCATACAACATGTCCTCTTTCTCGGACCCTGAGCATGGTCTCGTACACGTCATTGACATCCTCCATTGCTGCATGTTCAATGGTTCACACTTGCAGTTCACATATACAAGAAGACCACTTTGATACCACTTGATCCGAGTAAATTTCTCTACCCTTTAAACTAAGACCTTTTACTTCGTCTGATGTGTTATAATTTCATTTTATCAAAAGAATTAATGAACATATATGCAGATATAGTCAAGATTAAAACAATTAATGATCACAACAAAATGCAAGATGTTTAATAACGAGGTTCGCCCAGTGTGGACTACGTCTTTGGGCCTCGGTATCTCGATGGTGTTGGCCACTTTATTCAGTGTTGTAAATGTGAAGATGTACACAGACGAGGTTTTTCTATCATACAAGGAAATCAGCCCTCAACATTAGTGGCAAAGTCTCTCCACGAGACGTTCTGCTACAAGGAACACTCACTCATAAAAGACCTCCTATCAGCATGACATAAACTCACACATGACGACTATGAGTATCCCATCAACATGGAAACAAATGGATCTCAATCAAACATACATGTATCCCACCAACATGGAAATAAAGGGATCTCAAACATAAATGACAATCCATGATAGAAATTACATATCACATCAAGAACAAAAACATATCCCACATCAAACATCAAACAAGGATCTATATAGCACAATGCATCTCATAGAAAAGAGACAAATAAGTACATGATCACACTGCATATACCTCACATCCTGGAGATATCTGAAGAAAAGGATGATAAATTTTTGGATCTGGTTGTACCATCAATCTCGTGGCGTCAAATATCCTGAAAAAAACTGCTCACATATTGAATGTTGACACTTGCAACTCCACTTTGAAAAGTGGCCGAAAAATGAAATGGTCAAATGCAAAATCTGAATACACCATCAAATTCGTGGTGTCGAATAGTGCAAAATTTATTATCAAATTTCTAAATTCTTACAAAGTGAAATTCTAGGGCTACAGGAATCTTTTAGATTCGCCCTAGATTCCTCAAAGATGCTGCTCCAAATGGAATCGTAAAATATGCAACTCAAAACAGGAATCTGATATCACCATTGAGATCCTTGCGAAATTCAGAGAAGAATGAGTATAAAGTTGACCTCATTTTGACACTGGCAAATTTCAGCCTACAAGGAATCTAAAATATTCCTAAAGATTCTCCTCCACTGGGAATCTGCAAAATTGTTGCTCAAAAGGTGACTCTGGGCACACCACCGCGCTACCTTCGAAATTATATTTAAAATTCATATATAGTTCAATACATTCTGACACAGAGAAATTTTACCTCATTGGAATCAAAAGATTCCCTTGGCAACAAAAAACATTCCCTCAAATTGCATGCGCCATCCCTGCCTCGAACTGCGTGTCCATGTGCACTCCGACCTGCCCTGGTGCACTGGTAAAAGAGGAAAGTTTATATAAAAATTGGGCAGCGAATTCTCCAATGTAGGTCATTGGGCGCGTTGGCAAAATTAGGAATTGGTTGAGGAGGGGTCAGGGGGTCAAATCTCGCCCCTCCCAACATAGCACGAGTTCTTAAATATGGGGTAATTTGTTAGTTTTGGAAACTCCATGGGGGACCGGACCCACATTAGGCGGCTCGCCCCAACCATTTTCGTGGATTTGTGATGCCATATTGGGTGGGTGTATACAAATATGATAAAAGGTTTTATTTGGGGTCACTGCATGGTGGCGCGCCGGCCCACGTGGCCGGTGCGAGTTCGATACTCGCCAACCTCCTGTGCTATGGTACTGGGGTAGGTTCGGGTCCACCAAAGGTGCCCTCCCTCTCCAATTATAATACTGTTGGTATATTTTGCAGGGTCTGCGAGGATCACGGCCCGTCGGAACATCAAATATTTAAAATAATTATGTTATGTGATCCGATGGGGGTGGCAGGGGGTCATGGCCTGCCATCCCCCCTTTTTTTAATAATTTTTTTTATTATTTTATAAAAATAATCGTTATTTTAAAATTTCTCAAAAGTAGGCAAGACAAGATAAATCAAACTTCCCACAATTTCGCCTAGAATCTGACCAGAGCTAGCCGAAATCTGGTGGTCAGGTTTCTGTGAAATTGCGTCCTCCTTAACCTGTCAAGTCATCCAGTCAACCTTAGAACTTTGACCAGCTCTAAATTTAGCATACAAACTCGGTTTGAAAAACCATTTACACCATTGTGATCAGGACGACGAGATCTTCAACCTGAATTTGAGTTTGCCACATTCCTGACACTTGATTTTTGAGCTTTCATAAGCTCTCTTTGTCCTGGGTGTGTCTCTAGAGCCACCTGGATCAATTGGAAATGTGGAGATACCCATTACAGAACCTAACATGAGACTTCTTACCAAGATGGGTTATAAATGAGGAGGACTTGGCATTAATGGCCAAGGCATAACTCAACAATTGGAGGTTGTGCAGAGACCTCGCTACACAGGTTTGGGATACACTGAAGAAGAATGCTCAATGGTGTCTGAACCTTCCACGACATTGATGAAACATTCAAGGAGAGAGAATGATGGGAACACTTCACCATCATATTATGACAACACATATGGCAAAGAGAAAGCTGAGGCAAGCTCTCATCGCCATAAGGACATCAAAGGAAAACAGACATTGTTGAAATCAGCAGGGAAAAGGATTGATGGGAACACTTCACCATGATCCCCTGAAAGTGAATATTGCAGTAGAAGAGTTGAGACAAGCTCTCATCACCATGATCGCACTAGAGACCACCAAGAGAGCTATAACAAGTCTCAATATTCCCAATTTAATTTTGATTATAAGCGTGTTGCTAATCATGAACGTAAATAATGGCATAAGAAAACTTGTCGTTTTTTTGGTTGACATAACCATGTCATTGCTGAGTGTTAGAAAATAATGGCAGCACAAAGGAGGATGAGGCATGGAAATCCTTTTCCACAGCAAGGAAAGAAATTTTTTAAGCAGGTCTGGAGGAAAAATACCTTTTTCACCCATTGCAACCAAAGTAGTCATCAAAGAGCCACGTGTTCGAGGCTCCATCCAAAACAGCACCTTAAGGACGAAGCATCGATGCATGAACTGGTTGAAACAGATGTTCGACAAGAAAACATGCCACAGGGAGATGATCCATTCACTTTGATAAGTGAGAGATGGTTTTTCTTGATGTGGTAGTGTGTCATGGGCGTGTTTTGTAAATCATGTGTTGCATTTTTCACTGTAAAAGTGATTATGTGTTTTTTATCGCTTGTTAAGAAACCATGATACTTTTTGCCTTGTTTTGTAAATCATGTGATGCATTTCTTTTATGTAAAAGTGATGATGTGTTTTCCATCACTTCGAAATGCAACAATGATTTTTTTGGCCTTGTAATGATAGCTGGGGTGTGATTTCCATTTGATGTAAACTTGACCACCGAGTATGTAAACTCATGGCGAGTATGGAAATTTTTGGGTCATAGTTGGTCATAACTTGAGAATGTAATTTGAAAGTGATTGTACTCAGGTTTGCAGAGGATCCAGGTGTTGGCTCATCGATTAAGGCTCCGAAGAACAAAGGTGAAGGAGATGGAAGGGTGACCTTTCAGGACACTTATCGTGTAGACATTGTACACATCAGTTGCAGATTATTGTTGATGCTTTTGGAGGATCAAAAGCTCCTTAGTGGGGAGAAATGATCCAGGTGGCTCCAGAGACACACACAGGACAAAGAGGGCTTATGAAAGCTCAAAAATAAAAGTGACATAAACATGACAAACTCAGTTTCAGGTTGAATATCTCGTCGTCTTGATCACAGTGGTGTGAACGGTTCATCAAACCGAGTTCGTATGAGAAATTTAGAGGTAGTAAAAGTTGTTGGGTTGACTTGATGATGTGGCAGGTTAAGGAGGTAACAATATGGAACTTTTCAGGTGACTAGATTCTGGCCAACTCTGGTTGATTTCCCGGTGAAATTGTGGGACATTTAAAATGTCTCCTTCAATCTAAAAACCAAATTTTAATTTAAAAGGGGTTTGTTTTATTTTTAATAAAAATATATATATAAAATTAGAGGGGTGGGCAATGCCCCCCCCCCCCACCCGTCGGACCCGCTCCATATGTGGCACCGTTTTAAGCAATACTGTGGGTGGGCAGGCCAACTCTGGTGGACCTAGCCCATGCCACCCCTCCATACTCCTATACAACAGCACAAAATGGTGGGGGCAGGCCACCCGATGCGGGTTTGGCCCCCCATTAAAAAATATTGTTTGTTTAAAAAAAAAAAACGCGACCAAAATACTATTGCATGCGGGTTTTTGGGGGAGGCAAGGTTTGATCCCTCGACCTCCCTTTAACAAATCACTTTTTTTAGCATTGGGCCTTGATAAATCCACCGAACATTTTTTATATAAACCCATTGTTCATTAGTGCGCCCAGACAGAGGAATAGCACAGATTTCGAGACAACATTTTTTATTTGTAGGTGGAACCATGAGCCAGATGCAGGGCCAGTGGAACCATGATTGAGCCTCATTTCCAAAGGGGCCAAATTTTCCCAGTGTCCAAATTGGACAAATTTTATATGGATTTTACACCTCTCGACGACACGAACCTGATGGCGGTGTCAGCTTCTACAATAGAGGTCTTAATTTTTCGGCCATTTTCCAGATGGGGATGACGATGTTGGATTTCATCATGTGGGCAATCGATTTCTTGCCATTCGATGTCACGTTTTCGATGGTGCATTCAGATCTAGGGATTGAGCAGCCTATTCTTTATCCATCATTAGAGTTGATGTATATGAAGTCTTGTTTCCATGTACTTCATTGATTATTGTTGTAGGATGCTTTATGTCATGACGATTGATGCTTGATGTATGATGTGGATTCTTCATGTTATTTGTTGTTGTTGATTCTTGTTGATGTAAGATGCGGAATCCTTATGTGTATCTGATGTGGTATGTATTTATCATGGGTGGTGAATTGTGTTATGAGATCCCTTTGCTACCTTGATGGTGGGATACTCTTTGTCACCATGTGTGAAGTTGTCATGTTGATAGGATGTTTGTGATGAGTGAGAGTTCCTTGTGACGGAACGTCTCGTGGAGAGAATTTGTCACTCATGTTGAGGGATTTTCCTTGCATGACAATTTAACAGCGTCCATGTAAACCATAACCATTTATAGCACAAAATGAAGCGGCCAATGCCATTGAGACACCGAGGCCCGATGACGTAGTCCACACTGGACAAAATATGTTTTAAAACCTCTTTCATTTTTTTCGTATGATTATTGACATGTTTTCCTCTTAATTATATCTGCATGTGTGTTCATTAATGTTTTGATAAAATTCAATTCTAACACATTAGCCAAAGAAAAAGGTCTTGGTTAAAAGGGTATCAAAAATTCACCCAGATCATTTAATATGAAAGAACATATCATATTAACCAAACATGTGGGCATCCATGGAAAGTGAGTGAAAGAAGTTGAATTCTCATAGTTCAGTGACGTTACTCAAAAATAATGTTCTCAAAAGACTTTCAAAATCAAACTTCAAATTGTGCTTGCGTGATTTCTGAGATGATATAGCAAAAAAAAGTAATTTAACAATTAGCTAAAAGCCATATCAACTAAACAAGTGGCATAAAATTTCAGATTCTTAAGATGGTCTTACTAATTATGAATTTTTTTTTTTGATCTTGCCGAAGTCATTGGGATTAAATAAATCGGCATAAAATCAATTTCTCCAAATGTGAAAATTTGGAGAAAGGATAGAGGAAGGCCATGGACAAGAATGTTTCTCAATCGTTTCCATATTTTAAATATTTTCTCTTTTGCTTCAATACCCTTTCAAAATTTCCCATTCAAGATGGAGGAAGATAAAGGCCATCAACAAAAATAAGATACGCAAGAGACAATATTTCATATCAAATACATGATTTCAGAAATGAAATCATGACTCAACTTGCAAATATGTAATGTGAGAAAACAAGAATCCAAGCACAAATCCAAAGCATAGAAATTAATAAAAAGAAACTTTTCCTTGGTCCTGTTATGATTTGGAAATAACTAATTGATCGTTTATTCTTAAAATGAATTTATTAAATCAAGGAAATGAAGAACAATTTCATACTTGAGATTATTACCAACATCTATTGAAATATCTGCAAACAACGAAATAAAAGAAGAACTAACAAACAAACCAAAATTAGTCCTATTCCTAATCCTAACTGAATGAAAATTAAACATGACTACGTATAATCATACTTCCAAAGTAACCATTCTCTCATTTTAATAACTCTTGCGTGTATGTACAAGTCAATCAACAGGAGTAAAATTGCAACTAAATTCTAAAAAGAAAAATTCAGCCTATTATGTACAATTAACAAATTTGGCAAAATAAACTTATTTACAAAATTCTTACCTTGAAACTATTTAAAGCAAATGTTTACAAGGTCATAAAAATGAGCATGTATTTCAGCGAATGATTAAGATAAGTTCAAAGGAAAAGGAAACAACAGGCTTGGATTGAATGACACATTTTGAACTATTGAAACCTGTTGAATAGTGGCAAATTCAGAAATATTCCGGAGCAGTGGAACTTCAAGATTTTTTTCAAATGGATCGATAAAATATGGACGAGCATTTAAGAGGTTTCTAGAATTATTTCATTACTGACCATAATGAAATGGTTCACTCTCAAGTGGCATAATTTGTGATAAAATCATTTGAAATAATACACAAACTAGCCAAACATGAATAAATAAAATTTCAAAATAAGAAGTAGTCGATGTTCATGCTTGAAATTATGGAATTGATTTTCATACAAGCTTGTTAATGCACTTGACGAGTGTCTACAATTTGAGTGTTCAAATTGCCAGTACAATATGTTCAAAAAATCAAAACTAAAATTCGAAAGAAAAATAAATTCAAACTGAGGGAAATGAAAATGAAGCAAATTATATTTCATATTAAGGTTACAAGTAATGGTACACATGGCTTGGACTCATTTGCAAATGTTTCTTTCCCACAATTATCAATATACATTATAAAGTTAAACTCATTGTTTGTATTCTTTTGTGGAAATGGGAAGATTTCAAACATATGATCCAAAAGGGGAATTCCATCATCGTAGGAATCGAAAATTGGGACAGGTTCTTGAATACCAAAATTACTATGATGATTACATGTTTGAAAATTCGAATGGACTGGAATGATACTTTGATTAAAGCTCTCTTTATCTCCAAAAAATGGAATCAGGCAAAACTATTTCTAAAGCGGAAAGAGGTTGAGCATTTTCATTTTCCAAGTCATTATCATAAATAACTTCATAAGTGTTATTTTCCTCTAAATTAAATAAATCAGAACCAGGCAAGTGATTGAATACTAAATTAAGAGAATCTTCAGGATTATTGATTGAATTATCGATTAAATTTTATCTACCAATATTTAATAATTCATTATCAATATCAATTCCTCTTTTCTCTAAAATTAAAACTCTATTTAAAATAATTGTTGATTGATTATGAATTAAATTATTATTGTTAAATATATCAGGGTAGAGATAAAAATAAGAAGATGAAGATATATACCTGAAGGTTTCTTTATGCATAGATAATTTCGGATTTTCCAAAATAGACAATTCAGATTCTTCGTGCATTTTATCAATTTGTGAATTGTTGTTGAACTGCTCCATCATTTGCAATTGATTATCAATTTATTGTGAATTAATTTCAGTAGTAGACCATGTGTTGCTATCATTACGTGGTTGATTTAATTGATGTTGATCATTGCTGATAGATTGCATATCTTGTTGAATATCTTCTTGATCAACATTATGTAAATTTGGAGCATTTATGGCATAATCATTTGTAATTTCAATTTGCGAAGAATCGAAGTTGTCATTTTGAGCAACTATATCATTATGAACAAAGGATATACTTTCTGGTTCTTGATAGTTATCACACTACAAAGACACTAAATGTTTGAACCATCCAATTAATTGGAATTGAGGAGGCAAATATTTAGACCAAAATTGCATTAAAATTAATTTAAATCTAACATAAAACATCTTCAAAGTCTCACCTTCCCTCCTACGCAATTCTTCTAACTGATCACACACATTTTCGTAGTCATATTTTTGAAATGCATGAAGGAAAATCTTTGAAAATTAATCCCAACTATGTACAAAGGCAATTGGAAGTGAAAAGCACCAGTCTTTGGTTTTTCCTATCAAAGTATGAGTGAAGATCCTACAAATAATATCTTCGTCAATATTGAAATTTTTGCAACTTAAAATAAATTGAAGGAGATGACTAAAAGCAAATGTCTTACAATTGTATTTTACCTATGATTTCCTTTACCAAAGTGGAAGTTGGATGAGGTTCAATAAAGCAACTCTAACGAAGTCTTTCAAATGGAGCCACAGTAATAAAAATAAAATTTTAAAGCAAAGAATCATTGGAGACACAATTTTACTATGGCCCTCCTTCTAGGGCCAAAAATGTTGATGGCTAGAAATTCTTTGCCTCAACATTATAAGGGAGACCACTTGTTCGGGTAAAGAAACTTCTTTTCCATTGAAATGGTGGTTTTGACTAGCTTAAAGTATGAATTTCACCTACCAATAGAGAAGAGACATCAAATCGACTTTAACATATTCAATCATCTCACTTTCCTTTCTCTTACCTTTTTGCATTTTCCACCTTTCTGTTTATTTTCTGACTTAACTAAATACAATTTCTCTTCATACCACGAGGTCTCTTTTTTTTTTCAAAATAAATAATAATAATTTATATTAACATGTACCAATCAACACAACATTTACACTTTGCTTAATGATGTGGCATGACGTAGAAGCATCTTAGGATTATCGATTCGATTGTCTTTCATAAATGAAAAAACAATTAATAATAATAAATAGTTCAATAACTTGATGACAACCTTAAAAAGTCTTGCAATAAAAAATATTTCCTTTGACACAACAACTTCAATAATAATAAATTCAAATCCACTGTCTTGGTTAATTAAAAAACAATTAATAATATAATAAATAATTCAAAAACTTGTTAAAAAGTTAAATATAAAAAATAAGAGATGTTGCGATGTTCAATCAAAACTCTTAATTCAATTACTTAGTGACAGATTAAATGAAAAGAGAGAGGTGTGATGTACGACATTTTGTATCTATCCCACAATTAAATTAGTAATTCCATAATTTTAATATAAAATGACAAATACACACTTCTGCAATCTATAATGGCTATGCATTTATGCATTCTCTTATAAAAATATATTTTTAATTTATTATTTTTATTAGTTTTTGCTTTGTCAAAGATTATAGCATTGGTTTCATGATCAAATTGTATTTGTTTCATGATTAAATTGTATTGATGGTGCATTATTTGGTTTTTTGCGATTTTAACCAGGAAAAATGTTGAATAATTTTATTTTCTATAAATTGAAAATTAGTTTTCTAATTGTTTAGAAATTTTATTTCTAATTTTCGATTGGCTTAACAACTTTCGATGTGACATAATTCTTGTAGTGGATAACATTTTATTTTTTGTATTTGTTAGTGCTTGACAGTTAATTTGAAAAAAAAAATACTAATTTTTTGAGTGGCCTTTTCGTCAATGAGTTTCTGACACTGGCATTGACATTGACACTGTTATGGTACTGATTTTCCCAATGACAATAGAACTGACGTAGTTTCAAGTCCTTTGTGTAGGCGGGGGGTGGGGGGGATACACAAATCTCCACTTAATGTTTCGTTGTGCGGAGATACTTTTACAAATTTCCAGATTGTATGTCGTATGAATGTTTACAGAAGACAATGTATGTGTGGGAGAACAGGGGTCCATAGGGAACTTAATGTTAAAATCTTTCGTTGTGCGAAGCTTTTAATATACAGATGACGAAGTATATGCGGGAGAGAAGTTGTGTAGATATTTTGCGGTTTTTTGCATAAGTGAAGGCGGGGGGGAGCTACGAAATCTCTATTTAATGTTTCGTTGTGCAGACATACTTTTACAAATTTCTAGATCGTATATTGTGTGAATGTTTACGAAAGATAGGGTATGTGCAGGAGAACAAAGAATATTATTATGTTTCATTGTGCGAAGCTTTTACTGTGCGTAGGACAAGGTATGTGAGGGAGAATGGTGGTGCATAGGGAACTTTATTCAACAAGGATAAAGTTAATATAACAAGTTTTACTTGTGCAGAGAGATGGGGTACGTGCGGGAGAAAAGGGTGCATAGGGAACTTAATGCTAAAATCTTTCCTTGTGTAGATATTTTACTGTGCAAAGGACGAAGTATGTGCAGGACAAAAAGGTAATTAATATTGCTATGTTTCAGTGTGCATAGATTTTACTTTGTTTTGATTTTATATTGGGAACATGGAATATTATTATGTTTCGGTGTGCAGAGCTTTTACTTTGTGCAGGACGGGGTATTTTTGGGAGCCAGGTTATCCAAACAAAAACTCAATGTTTTATTTTCCAATTGCAGTCACTCCATCTTCAAGTCCAGTATTGCCATTTTCTAATTTAGAAGGTCGAATTGGACCAGTGCTTCAGATTGAAACATTTCAGCATGCTTTGAGACAAAATCAGTGAGAAATTTGAGAACACCGACTATTCTAGCTAAAGAAGTACTAAGCTCTTCCTCTGCAACTCTAGAATCGTGCTCCATAAACTTTAATTTGTATTGCATTAGTGAATAAACTTGGTGAATTACAGTTCTAATCTCTGACTCTATGTTTGCATAGTCGCTCTAGAAATGTAAATATTTCATTGATCTAACTTTCCTTGATTTTAAGTCTTTTTCTTTGCCGTTAATGTTGGGTTTGAGTCTGTATAATATAAACGTTCTTGTTTGAGGACGTGCGAAGGATGGCATATGAGCAATAAAACAGGGGTGTAGAATGAAATTTATGTCATTGATGCGTAATTAATTTAACTATGAACAAACTTCGAATTAGTATTACTATGTTTCCTTTTGTGAAGCTTTCCTTGTGTGAAGCTTTTACTATGCAGAGGATGGGTAATGTGCATAAGAACGGTGGTGTTTTCTACTTTTCGTTTTCACTGCACTCAGTGCAACATTTACTAAATTATTTAGAAATATTTAAGTGATAATATTATCAATAATATATAATAATAATAATGTCGAAGAACTGTGCAGAAGAATAACATAATCTTTAATCAGTTAACTAGCAAAGTCATTAGTGCAAAAGAAGTCGATTATGTTGGTGCGCAGAAAAATTTCTATTGTTCGCACTTTTGTAGTTTTTCATAAAGTGAGCCCATACCATAGTAGTTGGGACCAACATTGCTTATAGGTGTCGACATGAACACAAGTATTTTTGGTAAATTTTTTGAGAAATTTCTGAGCATCAACTATTCTTGCTAAAGAAGTATTGAGTTCTTGCTTTGTAACTCTAGAATTGCACTCCATAAAATTCAACCTGTATTACATTCGCTAATAAATTTGGTGAATTATGGTTCACATTCTCTATTTTGTATAGATTCAGAGCTCTAGGCAATTTCTTTTCTGGATATGCATTGTAATGTTGCTCTTCCACTAAATATAGAAACAATGGCTTACTAAAGAAAAAACGGGAGCAATTCGAATGGGGAAAAATGATTCTAGTTGTATTGTGTGGGGGCTTGATGGAAAGGGGAGAGCATAATCGTGGAAGAGTTGGTTGTCTTTCATATCTATGATGTGTTGAAAAATAAACATCACTATCATTTTCAATGGCATCTAACTCTATATATATCGTTTCCGTGTATAATGATGATGTGAAACTATTTTACATGTGACAGGTTCGATAGCACAGATGATGTACACATATTCATGGTGAATCACAAAAACGTGGGAAGTTAAATAAATATGAAATCGTGTAATACATTATACAGAGTTATTGATTAGTATTATGTGGAAGGAATTTGTGCGGAAGAATTGTGCCGGGGGGGGGGGGGAGAGTGAATGCGGAAATACCAAAATTTTCCATAGAAAGATTATGTTTGTTATTGGGAATGTTCATTTTTCGGCGTAAATCATAAATCAAAGGGTCTAAATTTTATGAAGCTTTTGTGACATAATAATAATAATAATAACAAGTGACGTGTCACTGCATTTTTCTCATTAGCCTAAGAACCATAAATCAAATGTTCTAAGTTTTATAAATCTCTTGTGGTGTAATTTATCACATAACATGTCGGTGGTTGCATTGGCAAGGTGTTGATAATGCATTCTTGGGGATTCTTATTTCTAATGCATATTGATATATTTCATAGTTCTACAGGAGGGGGGGCTCGATACGAATGGTTTTACTCATAGTTTTCAAAGCTGATACTTTGTTATGAGAAATTTTTGTTTTTCTTGTTAGCATAGGAATTATACACAATATATGTTTTTGGAAACAAATACAGATTTTATGATATCTATATCAGGGACACTGTGGTTCATTTGTTTTGTGACTCTATATTGTTGAAGAATGTAACTAGTATCGGACTTCATAATTTTACTTGTCAAAAGAATTTTATTATTAAAGAAAAAGGCTTATTAAAGCATGGGTTTCATGCTTGGGTCAACACTTTCTAGGTCAAAGCCTTCATTGAAGGCTTCTACATTTTGTCTTGAGTCATTAGAGTCATTGTCATTTTTATTAGACCCTTCTTGGGCTTTTTTTATCATGTAAAAGAATTATTTTTAAGTCAAAAAGGTTAATTGTCACCTCCACACCAAGTCGGCCATGTCCCCATGAAGTATGCCTACATTAGGGAAATTTGACCCAACGAAAAGGCTATATATAGAGAGAGGCAGTTTAATCCATTTGTCACATTCACTCATCAAGTTTGATCTTCAAGGAAGAGAAGCATAAATAGAGTGAAGTAGTCGGAGAAGGACGGGGTTTTTTGGGAAGATCTAATTCTTGTTTATGGGTCATCTATCTCTCACACATGTGAAGTTTATGGGAATTTTTTGGGGCTAAAAATATGTTTCTACTACAGGTTCGAAATTTTTTTATTGGGGGTCAAAGTTTTGTTGCTGGGGGGCAGTAATTAGGGACAAAAAAAAATAAAATTGGAGGTTTTTGCTTGGAGACTTTGACAAGGATAATATATTGAAGGGATGGGCTAACTTGGTGATTGTAGGAGGTCTTTGTATAGGTCTAATAAGTCTGGAAGTATCTCATCTTGATTTGAATTTATTGAAGGAAGAGTTTTGATTGGGTTTTCCCCTTGTAGGGGTTTTTCTCTAGTTGAGTGCCTACATCTTATGTCTCTTGTTCTTGTGATCTTCATATACATATAATTTGGTAATTTATTTATGAAATATAAACTAACTAAGAGGATAAAGGAGCCAACATAATTGACAAGTAATCATCAAGAAAGAGGAATCAAACCCTAATTCCTTTAAGCATTGATTTCTCAACATGCTATCAAAGCTAAGGTCGAAGAAGGTTGAACATCACTTTTTTGGCTTGGAATAAAAGGTTACTCCCTCTATGGCAAGTTAATTTAAGATGGGATTCAATATCATGAGAATTGTTGGAAGTTGAATTGGAAGGATCATCTACAACCTATCTAGGAAAGTCAAAAGTGAAGGATTCTTGGCTACACTTACAGTTACTCTTGATGATGACAACACATTAATCATTAATAGTGGAGAATCAATACATATGACAATAGAAGGTGGAAAAATTCAAGCTCTATCAAGGGAAACATCATCATATGTAGTGGAGCTATGAGATAACAACAGTTATATAATCAAGGGCCTTGGATCTACATCATTAAAGTTGGAAAGTGGCAAAGCTACATCCCAACAACATACTCTGTGTCCCAGGTTTGAAAAAACATTTACTTTCCATTTATTTTTTAGAAGGTAAGGGAGATAGGGTTTATTTTGTAGATGGAAAAGTTTTGGTTTGGGGAAAATATTCAAGTACTGAAAAAGAAAAGATAATTTGAGTTCGTGAAGGAAGGATATATAGAGTTATAACACCATTTCCTCAATCCCTAGTTCACATGGAGATTAATCCTATTGAACTTTGGCATAGAAGATATGGACATATTCATTACAATATAATACCATCTCTTAGTCAAATGGTAAAATTTATACCCAATGTTAAGGGATATCATGAAGGAGTGTGCGAAGGATGTGATTTGGGAAATAATACAAGGAAACCTTTTACAAGCAGTGATACAAGGTCTAAGGAAATATTAGACCTCATTCATTCTGACATGTGGGCCAATGTCTAACAAATATCTTGGAGGCCATATTTATTATGTGACCTTCATTGATGAATACTCTCAAAAGATATGGTTTTGTCTTCTCAAAACTAAGGATGAAGTATTTGAAATGTTCAAAGAATTTAGATCCAAAGTGGAGATCTTAACCGAAAGAAAGATAAATAATTTGAGATCCGATAATGGAGGGGAATACAATTTAAAAGAATTAATTTCATATTTTAAAGAAGTAAGTATTAAGAGGGATCTCATTGTTCCCTAAAATCCTGAACAAAATGGAGTTACAGAAAGGAAAAATAGAACCATTGAAAAATGCATAAGGACTACGATATTTGATCAAGATCTACCAAAGTTTCTATGGGGAGAATCGACAACGACAACATTATATATACAAAATAGAAGTCCTCATTCAATCCTTGATAATATGACACCAAAAGAATCATTCACAGGAAATAAGCCATGTGTAGACCATATCTAAATCTTTGGGTGTCCAATATATATCCATGTTCCAAAATAAAACTGAAAGAAATTGGATTCTACAAGTATAAAAGGGATATTCATTGGAAACAATATTTCTCCAAAGTCTTACAAAATATACATCAAATAATGAAGACAAATTGAAGTTAGCAAGGATGTTATATTTGTTGAAAATCATTCCTACAAAAGATCCAAGGATATACCAATTGAATCTGATGATGAAGATATACCACTATTTGAAGAAGAAGAGCATCATGAAAAGACAACTACAAACCAATAATAATAATAAGAAGGACCAAGTGATCATATTCAACTTGTGATCATTCCTGAAACAAAGAAGAGGCCAAATTGGTTAAAAGCTACACTTGAATATGTCGAAGGACATGGGGCCACTAAAGGAACTTTTAGAGAAACAAAAATACCAAAGAGATATTCAGGATATGTTGCATACATGAAAAAAATGATAGAATATGAACCAAATACATTTGATGAAGGTACTCATTCAGAATAATGGAAGAAGGAAATGCAACAAGAATATCAATCCATCATGAAGAATGGATTTTGGGAATAGTTCCTAGACCAAGTGACAAATAGGTTGTCACCTCAAAGTGGATTTACAAAATCAAACATGTTGTTGATGGAAGCATAGACAAATACAAAGCTAGATTCGTTGAAAGGATTTTCTCACAAAAGGAAGGAACAGACTATGAAGAAACGTTTTCTTCGAATGCTAGGTATACTACTATAAGATCTTTTGTATCGCTAGCTCATACTATGGGAAGGAATATCCATAAAATGGATGTAAAAACAATGTTCTAAATGGAACCATTGAAGAAGAAGTATACATTGAAAAAATGGAAGGCTTCGAATTAAATAGCAGAGATACACATCTTTGCAGACTCAAGAAATCCCTATATTTCTTGAAGCAAGCTCCTAGGGCATGGTATGCAAGGATGGATGCATATCTCTTAATAATTGGGTTTGTCAAAAAAAGTTACCTCTAAATTAAGGTAGTAAAGAATGAGCCAGTCATTATACTACTATATGTGGATGATTTGTTTATGATAGGTGTGGAGCACAAAATACTATAATGCAAGAAAATGTTGGTAGTTGAATTCAAAATGAAATACTTGGGGCTCATGCATTATTACTTCGGCTTGGAAGTCTAACAGAAACTCAACGAGATATATATGGGTCAAGGAAAATACATAACTGAGATATTGCAGAAATTTTGTATGATGGATTCCAAGCCTATGACTACACCCATGATAACCAATATCAAGAATTCGAGAAGCTCTAACTCGAGTCTCGTCGATCCTACTAGATACCGTAATTTGGTGGGTTTGCTAATGTACTTGGTAATTAAAATATCTTATATATGTTTTGTTGTAAATTTTCTAACTAAATTTTAGTTAGAACCTCGTCATAACCATTGTATATCTACCAAGCATATCTTGAGATACCTACGTGGCACTATACATCACTGCTTGAATTATTATGGAAACGAAGTCAAGTTAATAGGTTTTACCAATTATGATTGGGGTGGAAGTGAGATTGATGCAAGAAGAACTATTGATGGATGTTTTAGTTTGGAATCTATAATGATTTCATGGATGAGTAGAAAAAAATATATTGTCGTTAATTAGTGTTGAAGCAGAATATGTTGCCACATGTGAAGTAGGAAAGGAATTTTTCTGATTAATAAAACTCTTGTCATATTTGTTTGGAAAGCCTCTAGATCCTACGGTGATCAATTGTGATAATAAAATCAACATAAATATGTTTGAAGACCCAATATTCCATGAAAGTACAAAGCATATCAACAAAAAGTGTCACTATATTACTAGCTTGGTACAAGATGGGGTCGTGAAGATATAATATATCCCAACATATGAACAGGTAGCTGATGTGCTAACGAAATCTCTTACGAATAAGAAGTTTGAATTTTTTAAAAGCATGCTTGGTTTGGTTGATATTACAGATTTATTTTATAGGGAGAGAGGAAACATCTAATGGAAATATGCTTGGGAGGACATCTAGTCATCCTATTTGTTAATTTCTAGATCTCGAAGAGGGAGGGTGGAGTTGCTCATGGAGCTTCGATCGTGGATACGCACCTATATCTCTCAGTTGATGGTAGAGCTTGAAAGCCTTATGGTACATATACTTTATAAAGCTTGAGTCCCCTTAGTCCCACTAGGATAGAATACCCTAGTCAAGTATCTAGTTTGTAGCACTAAGTGTGCAAGAACTCTTCGTAGTTCATTTCATTTTTAAATCTTCCATGTACTTTTAATTATGAATACCTCCATAGTTAAGAGGGAGTGTTGAAGAATGTAACTAGTATAGGCCTTCATAATTTTACTTGTCAAAAGAATTTTATTGTTAAATAAAATGGCTTATTAAAGCATGGTTTTCATGCTTGGGTCATCAATTTCGAGGTCAAATCCTAGTCCATTAAAGGCTTCTAGGTTTTGTCTTGAGTCATTAGAGTCATTTTAATTTTTATTAGACCCTAATTGGGATTTTATATCATGTAAAATGAATTATTTTTTAGTCAAAAAGGTTAATTGTCACCTCCACACCAAGTCAGCCATATCCCCATGAATTCGGCCTACATTAGGGAAATTTGACTCAACATAAAGGCTATATGTAGAGAGGTAGTTCGATCCATTTGTCA
The DNA here is from genome assembly GCA_034641835.2 of Pinus albicaulis. Lineage (NCBI taxonomy): Eukaryota > Viridiplantae > Streptophyta > Pinopsida > Pinales > Pinaceae > Pinus > Pinus albicaulis. The sequence goes on from CM076574.1 coordinate 1,336,998,246, forward strand.
CATTCACTCATCAAGTTTGATATTCAAGGAAGAGAAGTAGAAATAGAGAAAAGTTGATGGAGAAGGATAAAGTTTTCCGGGAATGCCTAATTTGAGTTTATGGGCCATATATCTCTTACATGTGTGAATTTTCTAGGCAATTGTTGGACTGAAAATCTGTGTCTACTGCAGTTTTGAAATTTTGTTGCTTGGGGTCAAAGTTATGTTATAGGGGCTCAAAATTATGGATAAAATTCGTTGTTGGGAGGTTTCCCCTTGGAGACTTTGATAAGGATCATCTATTGAAGGGAAGGGATGACTTGGTGATTGTATGAGTTCTTTTTCTAGGTATAAGAATTCTAGAAGTGTCTCATCTTGATTTGAAATTACTGAATTCTAATTATAATAATAATTGATTTCTCAACATATATCTTGTTCATAGACAATATTTTTACGCGAGTCGCTTGTATCTATATTGTTTTACTCATTTTCTTGTACATTTTTTATGTTGTGCTCATCCTTAAGAAATAGTTCATAATGAAATTAAAAAAAAAATTGAAACGTAATTGTTATAGCAACAAGGAATGAACAAACATGTTTGAATCGTGATTGCTAAAGCATCAATGGAGAATCATTTTTTTATTATAGAAAGGAATGGTACAAATGTAATACTAAGGCAACATAATATATTTCGTTTGAAAAAAATTTCATATGTTGTGGGAGATTCTTGTTCGATAGTATGCAAACTCTATTGCATTTTAGATACACATCAATAAAATTGTGTGAATGAACAATAGAACATTTCAAGAATTTTTTACTTGAAGGAAAGGTCGAAGCCCTATTATCTTATGAACATGAAATGAATATAGATGCATTAATACATATGCATGGTATAGATATCCCATATGTTTACTTTGAAAGGATGACGAAATCAACTTCAAATACTAATGTTAGGGAAGAATAGGGACTTTGGGGGGGCATATTTTGTATACATTTGTTATCGAACTAGCTAAAAATTCCCGCAAGACTTTGGTCAAAGAAAACAATGAAAAAATATTTTCATTTTAATTCATATTTGTGCAAAGAAAGTTATGACATATTTTTCCATGACGAGAATTCAATTGGCAGACATTTGAACCACTCCTATGCAACAACAAAAAATTCAATATGAACTGATCATGAACCTATAATAAATATAACAACATACAAAGAAATAGAACATGGATCGATGTAGATGGAAAAAAAAAGGGAAAAAAAAAAAGAGCCAAACATATGGTTAAGAGATTTTTTAAGTTCAGGAGTATTTACCGTGATTTTTTTTTTGAAACAATTTGCTAATTGATGAGAATGAGTATGATGTTCCATGTTTACGACACATAATTGCACATACTTTTTGAAACACATTGATGCATAATGACTCCTTTGCATTAAACTACATAGAAAAATACACAAATGAAGATGCAATTAAGCAATTTACTGGAATAGTAGATTGGAAAGGATACATTATAAAATTGTCAATCTTATATGAAAAAGGGAAGATAGAAAGTGGTATTTTTGTTTATTATTGGATACGGTTTATCTTGAATGTAACTATATGCATATGTTCCATTGACACTCTGGCTATTGTGTCTGAATTTCGTGGGTTCGAGAAAGACAGAACAATATTCCATATTATGCAATTTGGTACGAGTGTATGTCATTTTCATTATGAACCTCTATTGAAGCACTTAACGAAAATAAATTTATAGAAGAATCCAATAAAAAACACAGTGGCATTAATATGCATGAGTTCGAAAACATCGATGTGGAAGAAAATGGCATAGAAGTTGATATAAAATTTATTAATGCAAAAAAGAGATCATGACTATCAATGCATTGAGTAAAAAAATATGTAAGAAACAAGGATGTTTTCGAAACAAGTGTTCTTAGAAAACTATGCAAGCCATTAATTATAGTTCTAAGAGCATGCATATTGATGAAAATATTGTGGAACTTAATACAAATATTGTCAATGTAAGAAAAAGACCATGTTCTTCGTTGCATGAACTCAAAAAATGTATAAGAAACAAAAATGTCATTGAAACGAGTTAGATTACAAGACAATCAAATCGGTGAAATTCAATAGAGAATAGTAAATTTTCTAATGAACATAAAGAAACATTAAGGATGTTTGATTATACATTTGAAATAGTGGTTTAACAATAGTGTTTTAAGAAAATACGAGATGTTCCTATTTATGACTGTGCAATTTGCAATCAAATTTAGTTTAAAAGAAATGCCATAGAAAAACAAATCAACAATGTGTCCAAAATTAAGTGCATATGAAAAAAATGAAGAAAGGCATTAGAAAACAACAAATTTTTCAAATTTTCAGTTCCAAAGAAAATTGGTTGTAATAGACAAAATTCCATAGTGAAGGAACTTTATGAATTAGAGGAATGATTCATATCATTACGATTACCAATTTTTCAAATACGAGAACTTGAAAAACGTTTTAGAAAACCACAATTGGCATTGATTTGTGGACTAATCAATGTACCTACTGACATATCTTGAATTAAAATTGCACTTCATGATGACATAAATCAATCTAGTACTATAGTCGTGGCAATTAAAAGACGTTTAGTGTTTAAAATCATATTTGTTGTTGGGAAAACATGTGTTCATAAAGTCATGAGGGCATTGAGACGACTATGTAAAACTGCACTATATAGACTAGAGAATATCAGAATAAACAAAAAATGGAAACAAGTTTTTGATAAAAAAAAAGATGCATATGCATGTGAGACATATGCAATTACAAAAAATAGTGATGATAATGATTACTATGATGAAGATCCCATGACAAAAGCATTGTTACATGGATTTAGCAATTCATATAGTATTTATGTTCATAATAATCAAATAAACATTGCTTCAGGTGAAGGCTATAGGCCTTTGGGCATATTTAGGAATAAGTATTTAGAAGAGATGAACTTTGCCACTCTATTTTACAGAGAAAAAAAAATAATAAATAAATTAGACATTGTTACAAGAAGCTTTACATATCACGATATTGCTAAGTGGTAATTTTTGCATCAAGATCATGATTTTGCATATCATATTAAAAAAAATTGTTTTACAAAACAATGTGAATTATCCTCAATCAAGTATTCAAGTGTATTTGGATCATATAATAAAAGGAAAATTAAAAGGAAAAAAACTATTAGCTAAATACGTTAAAACAATGACAAATTTGAAATGCACTCTTGCATCAAAAATTGACTATATGGATCTTAGATGAATACATACATTGTTGGAATAATTTTCACATCTACACAAGAAATTATATGCAATGATCTGATAGCTAGGTATGTCCACATTTTTGTTTCGTTTAGAAGTGTTGAACATATATGGGAGTCTTTAGTAAAGGCTTTGCAACATATACACCAAGAAAAAAAAACCATGTGCTAAAAACGAAGTAGAGGAAGATGATATTTATACCTTGATAAGAAATGACCCCTTACCTATGTATGATATTATAGAATAACGATGAATGTTGTATGCTAGTTAATTTCACATGATTACAAGTACTTTGGCGATGTTGTTGAATATTTATTTGTAATAGAATTCCAAAATCGAGGGATCCAACATGAGCATGTATTGATATGGATAAAAAAGTTCCCATCTATGGAAAAAGTACGAATACTAAAATAAAAAACTTCATTGACAAGTACTTATCCTGTGATTCAACTAAACTACCTTCAAATATGAAAATTGTTTTACGTCATCGTCACACAAGCACTTGTAGGAAAGGAAAGCATATGCATTACAAGTTCAATTTTTCGATACCACCAATGCCAATAACATGAATACTTTATGATAAAGAATTCGACAATCCAAAAACAAAGGTGAATTCAAGAGAGATATTTGATGCACTAGAGCATATGGAACATGATGAGACATATAGATTTAATAGTTTTCTGGAAAAAATAGGTATAACCAAATGTGATTATATCCATGCAATTTAGTGTACTCTAAAACAAATAACAATTTTGTTGGAAAGACAACCAGTAGAAATTTGGACTAATAGCTTTTCTTGGCATATTCCATTAAAATGTAGGGTGCAAATAATGATGCTCAATTCGTATTTGATTCATATGCTACAACTACTTATTATGGTTCATATATGACAAAGCTAGATAAAACAATGACATCAATGTTTAAACGTGTGTGAAGTGAGTGTAAAAAAACGATGGTGATATCATAGAAATAATTGCAAGACTTGGAAAAGATTTATTGAACTTAAAACAAATATCTGCACAGCAAGATTTATATTTAATGTTTTCAATGCCACTAGATACTAGTTCAATGAAATTTATCTTTATTAATACTTCAACAATAGATGATAGAATTTTTTTAATAAAGAAACCAAGATACCTAGAACATGAACCAAATGATTTAGAAAAAATAGCATGTTTATCGATTATCGATCGCTATTTACAATGACAATAAAACATCGAACATGTATGCTTAGCGAAATTTACATATTTGCATTGTGTTATACGCTACAAGGAAAAAAAAGAGGAGGTGTTGAGAGACCATATGTTATAAGGTACATAAATTATAATAAACATATTGATGTTGATAACTATTACAAAGAATGATTAATGCTATATGTCCCATATTGATAACATAGATGCTAAGATTGTAAACAAAGAGAGTGAATTGTTTGAAATAAATTTACCTCCATATGAAGACATAGAAATTGAAAAATGTTATCAAGAATACAATATCGAATCAAATATTCTATATTTTCAAAAGGCTAAAAATGAAAAAACCAATTGTTGATAGACCTTATCAACTTATAAAGTGCCACAAGTAATAGAAGAAGCATAATTCTATAAAATCATGAGAATTCTTATCCCATAATAGGCAAATATAATGAAGAAAAAAAGCTCAAATGACCCATTGTATGTACTTGTAACAGGTGGCGTGGGCATTGGGAATTTGTTTATTGTTATAGAAATATTCCAATCTCTAATTTAGTTGTAAAATAACATGTTTAGATATGACCCATCTCAATTAAAAGGAATCATCACAACATATACAGGGAAGGTGGCATTCAATGTAGGCGGTATAACATTGCATTCTATGTTCCATATAACATTTAAAAAATTTGAATATATTTCGCTTAAAGTGAAAAAATAAACACATTGAAAAAACATTGCGAACAACATCGTGTTATGTTGATTGATGAGGTGTCTTTGATAGGTCCAACATTATTATACCATGCTGGAAAATGCTTTTATATTGTATCTTGTATTCTTATACAATGGAAATCTCACTACTCTAGTTAAAAATCACAACATCTATGTCATATCTCATCCTACCAGTCTGTCGCTCTCGATTTTCTCTCTAGCCGCCCTTTAGTCCATCAAAGAACAACACATAGAGACACCAAGAGGGTTGTCTATTATCACTGCTGCAAGTCACTTATGTTACAATGAAATTTGGCTCATCAATCTGCTTCTCTAAGGTGGCCAATACTTGAGCTATACAACTTCCATGCTAGCAGTCAATTTTTTCCATCAAAGTGTTGCACATTAGGCTCCAAACATCACCCACCTTTAGTTTCCAATTTCCCTTTGTGACAACTAATCAAGGGCTACACGTGGGCCACCTACACGCTTTCCTCCAACAGTGAAAAGGTGCCTAATTCAACTTTTGAAACTTCACTATAAAATATATCCACTGGTTAGGGAATATAACCACTAGGTTTTCCCCTCCTCTTTGGCTTCCACGGGTTACCCAAACTATCCACACTTGGACAACCTTACACTTATCAAAAAACTCAATATTTACTCAACATAATCAACATACTTGGTTGTGCATGTTGCTGAAGCTTCCATACTGGTTAGGGAACCCAATTGTTGTTGTTGCAGCCCACAAAAATACTTCAACAGATTCCTATAGGTTGTGGAATATCTCCCGCAATACCCTTCCATGCCTCACTACTCCTTTAGGCCACCTATGCTTCCAGTTTAGGACTACAACCCTCACAAAAACCCTCCAACAGCATTGTGCCTTGTTCTGCATAAGGAATAAGGGCTACAACCCTCAAAACAGAGATAAATCAACCTCTAATGCCCATGCACAAGTTTCTAGATCAACACTTAAGGCTTGTGGCCATCTCCTTCTCCTACACAACCTTATAATAGAGTCAAAACCACCCAAAAATACTCTTCCACAAATTCCTCCTATTCTAAGAGCTTGTTTGCCTTCTTGTTGAGAGTTTATGAGTTGATGCTCTTATGGATGATGTAAATGACTCTAACTCACTTCATATTTATATGAAATATGAGGGCTCCAAGAAACATCTCTTTTGGACACATCTTATCTCAAGCCTACTTGACTTGTATGTCCAAAAACCCATCTTGAAACTTCAAAAATTCATATCTCCACTTACACATCTCAGAATTCAATGATTCTCGATGCGTTGGATTCTCCTTTGAATCCTCTATCATCTCCATCCATCACATGCCAAGTAGATCTCATGTTTTTGGCCCAACCCCTTTGGGTACAAAACCAAAACCTTGGGTTCCAAGCCCACAATGACCCATTGTGGTGCTCTAACCTCCAAACCCCAAACCCTAAGGCTTGGAGTACCTCGAAAGATATCAAAAATCAAAATTTTGTTTAAATAATTGGCTTATTGGTGGGAGCGTGCTGATTTTACCTGACTGTGCGCCTTCCTCACTTCAGTAATTTCCATTGGTCACTGTCTTCTTGTTGCTTAGGTTGTTCTTCTCCTTTATTTTTGTAGTCCAAAGAAAAATGGCCATATTCATGGCATGATTCACATTTGAAAGGATGTTGGTCATAATCTACTTTTTAGATATGAGACCAAATCTCTAGATTGAGATTTATGGAAGAAAACAAGCACTTATCAAGATTTACTTCAATGCAGATCAAGGAACATGATTGCATCCCATCTTGTGGTTTGACACATTCAATGTATTTTCCCATAGCATTCCCAATGCTCCTGAATGCTTCCTCATTCCGATAATGGAGTGAGAGGTAGGGAAGTTTAACCCAAATTGGGACTTCCAATGGAACACCACTTTCAGGATTGAAATCTAGACTCCAATGATCCAAATAGAACCCTTACACCCCAATGAAATAGGGGTCACTTCTAAATATGAGATCCCTGTCTCCCATGTCTTCAAACGAAAAGGTATAAAGCCCTCATCTGCAAAAACAAATACCTTGTTTTCTATTAGAGGCATCCACTTGTTCTCAACCCATAGTTTTAAATAAATTAAGAGGGCCAAATTCCTATAAATCGATCAATCAAACCTCAATCTACGAGTTTGAGGGCAAAAGACCTTGATTGTGAAGCATGGACTTCAACCTTTGGGATCTCTTCAATATTCTTAACAAATTTTGAGGGTTTGTCCTTTTGAAAATGAGCCCCCAACAATCAAAGTATTAAATACTTCTATATCCAAGGCTAACGATGAGGGAGGAAAAGAAGGCCCTCCCAAGCCAAGAGTCATTATGTTGAAGCACTAGCATGACACGTGAATCATTAAGGCATACCTGCATGGCTCATAATTACATGTGAATCACTGAGCTAAACCTACACAAATATTCCAAACTAACAAGCTTCAAACATTTTCATATAATTAAAATTAATTTTTTAATGAAGATAATGTTTTATTATTACAATAAAATATTAATAAATCAATAAAATTAAAATTGTTAGATCTAAGACTTTTGTGATCCATAAAGTAGATAGATGTATTTCAAGTAAATCACATTATTATTATTTGGTCAATGTTTTGAACCATCTAGTGTGGTTCATCCTCAAGACAAGGTGAAAATCATAATCGATCATCATGAATAAATAGTAAGGATGCAACATTGCCTGGAAGTAGTTGTTGAAAACTAGTCGTTATTGAATTAGTTAATTAGTTAATTAGCTATTAAGAAAAATATTTATAGCTTTTTATAATTATTAAAAAGGTTAAAGATGAAAGAATAAAAGAATATTTAACAAATATTTTAAGTATTTAGAAATTTTAATTAAATATTTTAATATTTAATATTATAGTATAACTATTTTTAATTATTTAAAATATTATAATGAATCATATAAATATTTTAGTTAAATTAAAAGGAATAAAAATTTTAAAATAAAAGGAAATAAAAAGTTTCCTCTCATCTAAGAATAGGGAACTACATAATAAAATAATATAATTAACGGAAAAAAGAGGGGAATAAGGGAAAATAACATGAAAGAAGAAAATTAATTAAAATTCTAAAGAGGAAAAAGGGACAAGATCAAGAAAAACCTATCGAGCCTTCAAGGAACACAACTAGGGGGGTTCGAGTCATATCGAGAGAGTCGGAGTCCAGCTAGAGAGAAGGGAAGGATGTCTAAGAAGGGAAGGCAACCATCCACTTCAACTTCCATCATGAATTTAATGGAATCTGATTGGGAGTTTAGGTGGCAGAGAAATAAATCTAATTTCTCGTGACCTTGGGGCCAAATGACACTAGTATCATCCATAAACCTCTTCCAGTTTTTAGGGGAAAATTGAACTAAGGCTAAGGCCTTTGCTTCAAAATATTCTATAAATAAGTTAGCAACTATAGGGGACAGAGGGGAACCCATAGCAACACGACATTTTTGCTCATAGAACTCACCTTGGAAACTAAAGAAAGTCGAGGTGAGGCAGAGGCCAACTAATTTAGCAATGTTCTGGTTTGAGATTCTATTAATGACTTTGGCTCTCTCGATATGGCTCGAACCCCCCCTAGTTGTGTTCCTTGAAGGCTCGACAGGTTTTTATTGGTCTTGTCCCTTTTTCCTCTCTAGAATTTTAATTAATTTTCTTCTTTCATGTTATTTTCCATTAATTATATTATTTTATTATGTAGTTCCCTATCATAGGAAAAATTGTATTCCCTTGTATTTTAAATTTTTTATTTCGTTTAATTTAATTAAATTATTTTAAATAATTAAAAATAATTATACTATAATATTTTAATAATTAAGTATTTAATAAAAATTTCTAAATACTTAAAATATTTATTAAATTTTGTTTTATTCTTTCATTTTTAATTTTTTTAATAATTATAGAAAATAAAAAAATTAAATATTTTTTTTAGTAACTAATTAACGACTAGTTTTCAATAGCTACTTTGGGACAATGTTGCATCCTTACTATTTATTCATGATGATCACATCTTTACTATTTATTCATGATGATTGATTATGCTTTTCACCTTCTCCTGAGGATGAACAACATTAGATGCTTTTCACCTTGTCCTGAGGATGAACCACATTAAATGGTTCGAAAAGTTCAACCAAATAATAATAATGTGATTTATCCAAAAAACATTTATTTAAAATTAAAATTATTGATAATTTGTTTAACAAAATCCATTTTAATATAAAATTTGAAGACTCTACTTAACATATACATTTGATATAATCTCTATATTTTTTATAAATCAATAAAATTAAAATTAAAATTATTAATTAAAATTTTTTACATGTTAATGATGATGATGATGGTTAATGTCCACTGAGACCAATAATTGGTCTATCAGACCTAAAGAAAAGAGTTATTTAATTTGATTTAAGATTTTATTCCTATGCTCAAAAAGCTTGGAGAGAAGCAGAGCTCACTATAATTTTGACATCTTAAAAGCCTAAGAAGGTCGGTATTGCAACAAAGATTATGAAATTGAGCTCTAATGTGGTCGTACGCAGGGCACTCTAGCAGGAGTGATTTTCATCCTCGATGTTCATATTCTCACAGAGATGGCAGATCCTTTCCATCCATGGTGTTTTAGGAACTGTCCAACGACCTGTTTCACTATGAAACTCATAAGAGTTCATTCTAATCGTGGCTGTATTAATTTTCTTCTTTAAACTAGTTAAAATAGAAAGATTCATTTGATCTAATCTCTATATTTTTTATAAATCAATAAAATTAAAATTAAAATTATTAATTAAAAAACTTTACATGTTAATATCAGACCTCCCTTTAACATAAGAATGATTAAAACTTAAACTTAATCAATTTATACACATTATCGAAGTGAAATACTATAATGAAAGAGAAATTATTTATATAAAAATATTATGTTATAAAAATATTCACTTAATAGTTTAAGTTTAATCATTTTTATATATAATTAAAAATACTATATATATTTTTTATTATAATTTATTTAAAATTTATCTTTAAAAAATAAATTATTGTTGAAATTTATCTTAATTTTAAAATGGTTTAAATTTAACCAACCAAACACAAATCAAATTTTAGTTAATAAAAGCTACACCACTATGGCAAAGAAATTACGTGGTCAAACTCAATATACTTTTAGAGATTATCAAAGTTCTACGTTAAGTCTATGCTTATGAATATTAGTTATTTATCCAACGAATGTACAGGTCATAATTAATAATGATGGGCATTGGAATATATTTTTTTCTCATACTTATCTTGCAAGCTTTCTTTGGCCAGCAGTTTTGAGCATCACCCCTGACTTCATCTTTCTTTCCGCGACATAAATAGTATAGAGACATGATCCAAACTTAGGTTTTACACTATCATAGAAAGGTCCATTAGATAGGAAGGTTAATTGATATAAAATTTAGTCAATGACTTTTTTTCATTTCGAAGATTTTTTTAATTGTGAAGAAATATAAACTTTGACTTATAATTATAATTACACTTTCTAATTTTCTTAAATAATTTGAGATGCATTTGAGTGCATATGTTCTACTTAAGTTTATTTTATTTTATTTGAATGTCTTTGAAATTCTTCTTCCGAAATAATTTTTAAAATTTTATTTCAGTCATGTCATTGAAAACATTTATTTTTATTTTTTTTAATTTCATTTTTTTAAAACTTTGACTTGTTAGGCCAGTAGAGTAACGTCACGATGGAATTGTATTTTTATATTAAGAGAAAATATGGATATATATAAAAAGAGATATTATTGGATTTCATTTCCTCGTGTATTTTCATTTTTCAATTTCTTTTATTTTTCTATTTACGATATGTATATGAATTTTTCTAGTCTCAAAGATTATGTGTCAACATTCTTCCTCTTAATTTGAAGAGATGTTGGTGAGTCCAAGCATAATTCTAAATCTTTCAAACTTTTCCCTTCCATGCGCTTTAGTGAAGATGTCTACAATTTGCTCAATTGTGGAATAATGGCACAGGTGGATTATCTTGGCCTCAACATGATGTCGAATCAGATGGTATTTTGTATTAATGTGTTTGGTTTGATCATGGAACTTTGGGTTCTTGGCCAACTTTATTGCAAAAATGTTGTCAATCAAAAGAGGATTTGAATGTACTTGTTTCTCCTAAAAATATTCCAGAATTTTCCTAAGCCACACAATTTCCTTCATTGCTTCAGTTGTTGCCACATATTCTGCCTCATTTGTGGAATCTATTGGAACTGATGGTTTGTGTGACCTCCAGGAGACAACTCCTCATCTAAGACTCATAACATAGCCTGAAGTAGATACTCCAATTTCTTTATCTCCATCGAAATCTGAATAAGAGTATCCAATCAAGCTGAAGTCACCCACCTGTGTATACTTGATTGAAAAGTCTTGAGTTCCCTTCAAGCACTTTAGAACTGTTTTTGTAGTGGACCAATGACCCTCGCAAGGATTTTGCATGAACCTGGAGAGGATTCCAACAACAAATGAAATGTATGGTCTAGTAGTGGTCAACTAGTTGAGATTTACTACGAGCTTTATATTCTTTGTTGCATCCTCAAGTTCTAGTGAGCTTTAAGTTCCATTCCAATGGATTAGCCAAAATATTACACCCAGCCATGCCAAACCTTTTCAAAAAATATTTAATGTACTTATGAAAGAGGAATATAAACTTCGGATGTTTGTTTACTTCAATGCCAAGATAGTAGTGAACATAGCACAAATCCATCATTTCAAAACATTTCCTCAGTTCTTTATTTATGGATGCAATGTAGTTCTCATTATTACCTATCACCAAAGATCATCAAAATACACCACAAGATACACAATTGTTTTGCCAACTTTCTTGACAAAAGAAGTTGCATCATCAAGATCATCATGTTTGAAATTGAGTTTCATAAGATGCTCAGTCAATTTCTCGTACCAAGATCATGGTTCTTTCTTGAGGCCATACAAGGATTTTACAAGCTTGCACACTTTTTGATCTTGACCCTTCACAAAACATCATTATGTTTGGGACATAAAAATGTTCTCTTTCAGATCTCCATTCAAGAAATAAGATTTTACATCCATTTGATGGACTTCCCAACCATTCTGAGCTGCCAAGGAAAAGAGTGTCTGGATCGTAGACCATTTTATTGTGGGGGAGAAGGTCTCCTCATAATCGACCCCTTCCTTATGTGCAAAACCTTTTTTCACAAGCTTGCCTTTATGCTTATCATGTGAGCGATCTTAGTTATAATTATTTTTGAAAACCCACCAGCATCCTATTGGTTTGGTTCCCAATGGAGGATCAACCAACTTCCAAGTTCCATTATTTATCAAAGAATCATATTATTTCTGTAGAAATTTGCTGAATAAAGAAGATTTATCCACCGATATTATCTTGATCACATATCAATTCGAATTCATATGCAACACATAATCTCTTCCACTCAGATCATCACACATGCGGAAATAAAACAAGCAGTATGCGATCAAAAGATCATAAAAACATCAATAGTATTACAATAAGAGATGGGGAAGCATAGCTGAAAACCTCAAAATTATTCCGTATATTATAATGGAGAAAACATGTAATAGTACATAGTACAATACTCCTCACAAGTACTCAGTACTATCTCGTAAAGTTACACACAAACTAGCTTGGTTTTGAACAAGTCACAGGTTCAAAACACATCCACTAATTGCCTGCCTCTATTGCGCAATCAAGGCTGGTCTAATGAGAGATCTAAGGTTCGAATCTCCTTGGCTTGACAGCGCAATCATCATGGGCAATTCCTCCAAGTGTGGTGCAAATCTCATGCACAACTGATGTCACAACTGATAGCTATCTCAACCCTTTCATCTACCTCTTTCACTGGTCTCCACTGAACTGTCCATGCACTGTAGTGAACTGATGTGTTCTTGAGTTGAATAATGAGTTGATAATTAGTGAATTAAATAATATTTAATTCACTCCACTCATTACTAGTTGATTAGCTAGTTAAACTAATCTCAACTAGTTCAACTAAGTTAAACCGAACACAACTCCACCAACTGCCTCATCAACTCCACCAAACTTCTGCCACTGAAGTCCTAACTAAAGTCAACCATGCATGAGCTCACCAAACCCTTAGGAATAGCGTAATTCCTCTGTCAGATGCATGAGCCACTTCTGTAGCTCGAACTGAAGCTCTCCAAGAGAGTAAACTGAAGTTTAGAGTCCAAATATTATTAAGGGTAAATAATATTTGACTTCCCTATTTAGATCGGCATTTAAAAAAATGTTGAGAATGCAGCAAGATGATGGAGCTTAGTGAAATGAAGTCGCCTTCACTAAGTGGGCCCGCAGGCAAATTCTGGCGCAAAGTCTATTTTTAGACTATGTCTATTTTTAGACATACGGAGCATAATTTGGGAATTCCAGTTGGATATTCTTGAAGTATGCGACATGTTGGTAAAAATATATGAGACCCTTATTTTTAGGACCCAGGCTATTTTTAGACTGTGTCTCCTAAAAATATGGAAGTCAAATATTATTTACCCTTAATAATATTTTGACTATAAACAACAGTTTACTCTCTTGGAGCACTTCAGTTCGAGTCATGGAGGTGGCTCATGCAATTGACAGAGGAATCACGTGGTTCCTAGGGTTTGATGGCATCTTGCATGGTTGACTTCAGTTGGACTTCAGTGGCAGAAGTTTTGGAGGAGTTAATGAGACAGATAGTGGAGTTGTGTTCTGTTTATCTTAGTTGAACTAGTTGAGATTAGTTTAACTGGCTAATCAATTAGTTATGAGTGGAGTGAATTAAATATTATTTAATTCACTAATTAGTAACTCATTAGTCAACTCAAGAACACTTCAGTTCACTACAGTGCATGATCAGTTCAGTGGAGACCAGTGGAAGAGGTAGATGAAAGGTTGAGTAAAGCTATCAGTTGGTAGATTTGTTTTGCATGAGTTTTGCATTACACTTGGAGGAATTGTCCATGACAATTACGCAATCAAGGGAAGGGGATTCGAACCTTGAACCTCTTCATATACAAGCCATGATTGCGCAATAGAGGCAAGGCAATTGGCGGGGAGTTTTGAACCTCAGACTTGTTCAAAACTGAGTCAGATTGTGAGTAACTTCATGAGAGAGTACTGAGTACTTGTGAGGAGTATTGTACTTGTTTGGTTACTTGATTTCTCCATTATAATATACACAATAGCTGCGGGGTTTTCAGCTATAGGCTTTCCCCATACATACTGAGTTAATGTGTGATTGATTTGATGTGAGATTGCTTCTATTATTTCCGCATGTGACAATTAATTGTAGATGAGATTATGTGTTATGCATGCAATTCGAAATTGATGTGTAATTGGGTTAATATCCATTGAATAAGTGATTTATTCAGCTAATTTCTACATGGTATCAGAGGAAGATTAATTGTCGAGATCTATTACGGTGATTGCAAACTTATTTCCTCGGACAAAATCTGCATACGGGCCAGGAAGCCTCCGGATTCATCTTTCTTCGGAAAGTGAAAGGTCTGGTAAAAGCCCCTTGCAGTCAATCTCTGATTTGGAAATAATTTTTTTTCAAGTGTAGATCGGAAGCGATAGAGCTTGGAGTTTGGAATTCGAATTTTGCAGCAGAATTGTTTTCTTGGTGCCGGTGTTGAAGATGTCTTCTTTCAACGGTTTGCGACTCGAATATGCTCTTGAAGGCAGTTCGAATTATGTTGCATGGAAGGATCGCATTGAAGCAGTGTTAGAAGATAATGGTCTGAAGGAGTTCGTGGATGCGGATGTCCCAAAGCCCACTGATGCAGCTTTGGTCGATGCATGGCAAAAGAAGATTGCGAAATGTCGAAGGATCCTGTTGGAGGGCGTCAAGGATCATATTGTATCCAGCCTTCATGGTAAGGCTACTCCATATTTAATGTGGAAAGCTTTGACGGATCTATTCCAGAAGAAGAGCGACCAAAGGAAGCTGGTGCTCAAAGATAAGCTCAGGAACATCAAGATGGAGAAGGGCGACAGTATCGCCAAATACCTCACGAAGTTCACTCAATGCAGAGATGAGCCGGGAAGTGTGGGGGTGACTGTCGAAGACGAGGACATGGTCGACCTGGCTCTCCTTGGTCTTCCGAAGGCTTGGCACTCATATCAAGATAGTGTCAATGGCCGGGAGAAGCTGCCGGAATGGGAGCGCCTTTGGGTGGATCTCATGCAGGAGGAGATAAGGAGGACTACTCGAGATGGATCTTCATCAAAGGGAGCTGATGAAGAAAACTGCGCTTTGGTTGCCAAAGCAAAGAAGGGGAAGGGTAAGAAAACTCTCATTCTGGTGCAAAGGGCAAGAAGCAGGATATGGCGAAAGTGAGGTGTTTTCACTGCCATGATCACGGACATTATGCTACCAATTGTCCAAAAAAGAAGAAGAACAAGCAAGCAGGAAGATCTGCAGATGGAGAAGCTTTGGCTTCACAGTTCGAGCTTGACTTTTCACTGATCGCATGCTTGGTTTCAAGTGTGATGGGATCGGTGTGGTTCTTGAACAGCGGTGCGTCATTTCATATGACGGGAGATCGGGATTTGTTCTCAGATCTGGAGGACAAAGATTTGGGTGTGCACATCGAGATGGGCGATGACGGTAGATACAGTGCATCTGGTATCGGTACCGTATCCTTTCAGAGGGAGTCTGGTAAACCCTTTGTATTAAAGGATGTCATGCATGTACCTGGATTGAAGAAGAACCTGATTTCAGTAGCGATGTTAGAAGATAAGGGGTATGATGTGGTCTTCAGCGAAGGAAAAGCCTTCCTACGCAGTAAGACTACTGGAGAGACCCGGAAGATAGGGGTTCGAACTCAGAACCTTTATCAGTTGCAGGTAGATGACTGCGCAGCTATGGCATGCAAGGCGGGAGAAGTGGTGAGCCGGGATGATGAAGGCGAACTATGGCACAGGAGATTGGGCCATCTTCACCATGGAGCTTTGAAGATTCTGCAGCAGATTTCTACTGGACTTCCTAAGGGCACCCTTGCGCAGTCAGATCAGTGCAAGGGGTGTACTTTAGAGAAGTATGTGAAAGCCACCTTTCACGAGAAGGATAGTCGCACCACGACGATCCTTGAGAGAGTTCACACAGACGTGTGTGGTCCTTTCTCAGTTGCTTCGACAGCAAAGCACAAGTATTATGTGATCTGTGTTGATGATTTCTCTCGAAAGTGCTGGATCTTCTTCATGCAGAAGAAGAGCGATACATTCGCGAAGTTCTGTGAGTTTAAAGCACTGGTCGAGAAGGAGTCGGGGAAGAAGGTGATTGCTCTAAGGAGTGATAACGGTGGTGAATTCATCTCCGCTGAATTCAAGGAGTTCTGCAGCGCAGAAGGGATTCGGAGAGAGCTCATCGCACCCCATAACCCACAGCAGAACGGGGTGGCTGAGCGGAAGAACAGAACGATCGTGGGTGCTGCACGGGCGATGTTGCATGATCAGGGCCTACCCCTTCACTTGTGGGCTGAGGCATGCAATACAACAGTGTATGTGCAGAAACGTTGTCCTCACAAGGTTCTTGGCATGAGTACACCAGAGGAGGCTTATTCTGGCAAGAGGCCTGATATTTCCCATTTGCGGATTTTCGGATCTCCTGTCTACATGCATGTGACGAAGGATGCAAGAAGGAAGCTGGATCCAACTGCTGAAGTTGGAATATTTGTGGGGCACACTGATACACCTCACAACTATCGGGTGTATGTGCCAGACAGTCGCAAGACTGTTGTGCGACGGGATATAAAATTTCAGGAGGAGAAAGCCATGCAGTGTTCGCTTGAGAGGGAGCTACACTCGCATGCAGATGAGGAGCTGTTAGTTCCTAAGGAGGAGCTTCCGGATGTGGATCAGCCACAAGAGGAGGTTCAGGAGGTGGAAGAAACCACCCAGGCAGCGCCAACCATCAGAGGGCGCATGCGCACTACAGAAGCTGAGCGACTGGCTCGGGATGCAGAGAAGGTTGTAGGACCACCAACAGCACAGCGCAGACAGAGACAGTCACCGGATCGGTACACTGGATACATGGCTCTTATGAGTCAATGTGTTGTGACAGAGCCATCCTCTTTTGAGGAAGCTGTGGAGGAACCCGCATGGGTTGATGCCATGATCGAAGAATATGATTCGATCATCAGGAACAGTGCATGGGAGATTGTCCCAAGACCGGCTGGGAAATCAGTTGTAGGTTCGCGATGGATCTACAAGGTGAAGCAGGCGGCTGACGGGAGTGTGGAGAAGTACAAGGCGAGATTTGTCGCCCGTGGCTTCTCACAGATCGAGGGGATTGACTATGAGGAGATTTTTGCACCTGTCGCAAGGTACTCTTCCATACGGACGATCCTTGCTCTCTCAGCGCAGATGGGGTGGCACATTCATCAGATGGATGTGAAGACTGCGTTCCTCAATGGAGTTATTGAGGAAGAGGTGTACATAGAGCAGCCTGAAGGTTTTGAGATCTTCAGCAGTGAGTCGCATGTGTGCCGACTAAAGAGAGCACTGTATGGGCTGAAGCAAGCACCTCGTGCTTGGTACACTCGGATAGACAGCTACTTCACCGGGCTTGGATTCTCCAAGAGTGAGGCGGATCCAAACCTGTACCAGATTGTGGTGGAGGGGAAGCTGTTGATCATCGTACCGTATGTAGATGATCTGATTTTGACTGGCGATGAGCAGTTGATACTTTCATGCAAGGAGGATCTTGCACGAGAGTTTGAGATGAAGGACTTGGGCATCCTTCATTATTTCCTGGGATTGGAGATTTGGTAGCGCAGTGGTGGACTGTTTGTTTCTCAGGGCAAGTATGCCCGGGAGATTCTGGAGAGGTTCAACATGCAAGGCTGCAAGCCTGTTGACACTCCTCTTCCTGGTGGTTGGAGGAAGGAGGATGCTATTTCAGCGGAGGTAGTGGATGCCACTGTCTATCGACAGTTGGTGGGGTCGCTTATGTATCTGGTCAATACACGACCCGATATATGCTATGCAGTTAACCAGCTTTCGCAAGCTATGGTTAAGCCTACCAAGCTCTTTTGGAAGGCGGGTAAGCATGTATTGCGCTATATCAGAGGCACATCGGGATATGGTCTATGGTACAGACAGGAGGATGGAGTGAAACTTTCTGGTTTCACTGATGCAGATTGGGCAGGGAGTCCAACGGACCGGAAGAGCACTTCGGGAGGAGTTTTCAGCATTGGGTCGACAGCAGTTTCCTGGTACAGCAGGAAGCAGAGATCCGTGGCACTCAGTTCAGCAGAGGCCGAGTACATGGCAGCAAGCTTGGCTGCATGTGAGGCTATTTGGATGAGGAAGATCCTCGCAGGTTTGTTCAAGTTGCATTTGGAGCCTACAGTGATCTACTGTGATAACCAGAGCTGCATCAAGCTCTCGGCTAATCCAGTTTTTCATGATAGGTCCAAACATATCGACATCAGGTACCATCACATCAGAGATTGTGTTCAGCGGAGGATCATGATGCTTTCATATGTTCCCACGGAGGATCAGGATGCCGACATCCTAACGAAGGCGCTCACCAGGAGCAAGTTCGAATTCCACAGAGGCAGGATAGGGATTGCAGATAATCCATATCTTGCTGAGAGGGAGTGTTGAGAATGCAGCAAGATGATGGAGCTTAGTGAAATGAAGTCGCCTTCAATAAGTGGGCCCGCAGGCAAATTCTGGCGCAAAGTCTATTTTTAGACTATGTCTATTTTTAGACATACGGAGCATAATTTGGGAATTCTACTTGGAGATTCTTGAATTATGCGACATGTCGGTAAAAATAGATGAGACCCTAATTTTTAGGACCCAGGCTATTTTTAGACTGATCTCCTAAAAATATGGAAGTCAAATATTATTTACCCCTAATAATATTTTGACTATAAACAGCAGTTTACTCTCTTGGCGCACTTCAGTTTGAGTCATGGAGGTGGCTCATGCAACTGACACAAGGAATCACGTGGTTCCTAGGATTTGATGGCATCTTGCATGGTTGGCTTCAGTTAGACTTCAGTGGCAGAAGTTTTGGAGGAGTTAACGGGACAGATAGTAGAGTTGTGTTCTGTTTGTTTTAGTTGAACTAGTTGGGATTAGTTAACTAACTAATCAACTAGATATGAGTGGAGTAAATTAAATAATATTTAATTTACTAAATATTAACTCATTAGTCAACTCAAGAACATTTCAGTTCACTACAGTGCATGATCAGTTCAGTGGAGACCAGTGGAAGAGGTAGATGAAAGGGTGAGTAAAGCTATCAGTTGGAGGATCAGTTTTGCATGGGATTTGCATTACACTTGGAGGAATTGTCCATGACAATTGCGCAGTCAAGACAAGGGGATTCGAACCTTGGATCTCTTCATATACAGGCCATGATTGCGCAATAGAGGCAAGGCAATTGGCGGGGATTTTTGAACCAGTGACTTGTTCAAAACTGAGTCAGATTGTGTGTGACTTTATGAGAAAGTACTGAGTACTTGTGAGGAGTATTGTACTTGTTTGGTTACATGATTTCTCCATTATAATATACAAAATAGCTGCGGGGTTTTCAGCTATAGGCTTTCCCCATACATACTGAGTTAATGTGTGATTGATTTGATGTGAGATTGCTTCTATTATTTCCGCATGTGACAATTAATTGTAGAAGAGGGTTATGTGTTATGCATGCAATTCGAAATTGATAATCGGGTTAATCTCCTTATCAATAAGTGATTTTATTCACCTAATTTCTACAAAATAGACTTCAACCTATAGGTCAAAAGATAGAGGTCCATATATTTTTACCAACATGACCAATACTCCAAGAATAACATACCGCAACCCCTGGACCATGCTCCATATGTCTAAAAATAGACATAGTCTAAAAATAGACTTTGCGCCAGAATTTGCCTGCGGGCCCACTTAGTGAAGGCGACTTCATTTCACTAAGCTCCATCATCTTGCTGCATTTTCAACACTCCCTCTCAACAAGATATGGATTATATTCAACCCTATCTGCCTCGTAGATTCAAACTTGCTCCTGGTGACGCCTTCGTCGGGATGTCGGCATCCACAGTCCTCAGGTGAACATATGAAAGCATCATGATTCTCAGGCGAACACGATCTACGTATGATGGTACACAGTGTCGATGTGTTTGGATCTATCATGAAGAAAATGTTTAGTTAACCCGAGAGTTTAATGCAACTCTGGTTATCACGATGCAAATCAACGCCAGGCTCCAAATGCAACTGAGACAATCAACGGGTCTTCCTCATCCCGAATAGCCTCGCATGCGACGTGTTTGCCATGTACTCGGCCTACTGCTTTGAATTGAGTGCCATGAGGATCTACGTTTCTGTTGTACCGAAGCGCACTACTCAACCAATCTTTGAAACTCTACGGATATTGCTCTTAATCCGTTGGGCTCCCCTTTAATACGCATCGATGAAGCCGAAGCTTCGCTCCATCCTCTTATGCAGCTGCACCATAGACCATATCCCGATGTGCACTAAGATACTTGTGATACATGCTTGCACACTTGTACCAAAGAGCTTGGTAGGCAACAGCTTGTGAAAGGCAGTTAACGACATAGCATATATCAAGATTAGGTGTATTGACCGGATACATAAGCGGCCCATAGCTTGTCGATAGACGATTGGCATCCACCACCTCGGCCCGAAGTAGCATCCTCTTCCTCGACCCACCGGGAAGAAGGTATTCGACGAGGCTTGCGGCCATGCATGTTGAACTTCTCCAGTCTCCGGGCATACTCACCCGAGAAACCAGCAGGTCCTCAACTGTATTTGCCAAATCTCCAATCGAGAAATAATAGAGGAGGAGCCCAAGTCCTTCATCTCAAACTCTCTAAACGAGTCCTCCTTGCATGAAAATATCGACAACTCATCACCGTCAAATGAGATCATCTCTACATACGGGACAATGATCAACGACTTCCTCACTGTCCAATTACGAGTTAGGATCCGCCTCACTCTTGGAGAATCCAAACTGTGGTGAAATAATTTGTCTATGCGAGTGTACCAAACACTAGGTGCTTGCTTCGACCTCAAGTGCTCTCTTGGGCGGCACACATGCGGCTCAACTGGCGAAGATCTCAAAACCTTCGAAATTTGCTCTATGTACACCTCCTCTCCAATGACTCCGTTGAGGAACGCGGTCTTCACATCCATCGGATGGATGTGCCACCCCCGCCTGTATTTGAGAGAGCAAGGATCGTCCGTATGGAAAGTACCTTCTGCAGCCAGTGCAAGGTCTCCTCCTGTCGATCCCCTCGATCTGTGGCTTACACAGGCGAAGAATCTTGCCTTGTCGCCTCACACTCCGTCAACCTTTGCTTCACTTTGTAGATCCATCGGGCCACCTTGATTTCCCCTCTAGTCTTGGGACAATCTCCATGCTGTTACGACGATCGAATCATATTCTTCGATCATGGCATCTACCATACGGAGTTCCTCCACGGCCCTCCAAAGAGGATGGCTTCGTCGACACATTGACTCACAAGAGCCATGTATCAGAGTGTCTCGTCAAGTGGCCCCGCCTCTGTCTGCGTTGTCTTGTAGGTGGTCCTACAACCTTCTGCGCATCTCGAACAGTCGCTCGGCTTCGCGTAGTCTTTGTCTGCGCCCTGCGATGGTTAGCCTTTGCATGGGTGGTTTCTTCCACCTCCGAGCTTCCTCTTGTCGATCACATCAAGGCTCCTCCTTAGGAACAGCTCTCCTCACCATAAATAAGTGCGCTCCCTCTCAGCCGAACAACGCATGGCTTTCTCCTCTAAAACTTGATATCCTGATACTACATGATCTTGCGTATCGACAAATACACCCAGATAGTTGTGAGGTTTATGGGTGTACCCCAAAATATTCCAACCTCTGCGGTCGGATCGACTGCTGCAGAATCCTTCGTCACATGCATGTAGACGGTGAACCAAAAATTCTCAAATGAGAAATGTCGAGGTCTCTTACCGGAGACAAGCCTCCTCAGGTGTACTCATGCCGAGAACCTTGTGAGGACAACGGTTACGCATACCTTTGTTGTATTGCATGCCTCGGCCCACAAGTAGAAGGGTAGGCCCCCGATCATGCAACATCGCCCATGCGGCACCCACAATAGTTACGTTATTCCGCTCGGCCACCTCGTTACGCTATGGGTTATGGGGTGCGGTGATCTCTCTCCCGTCCTTATGTCTTTGGAGACTCCTTGAATTAGTGAAATCATTCACCACCATCTGTCGCTCTGACAGTCACCTTCTTCACGAGCTCTTCTCTCGACCGGTGCCTTAAAATCCCAAGACAGCGAATGTATCGCTCTTCTTATGCCTTGAAGAATATCCGGCACTTACCGAGAGAAATCATCTCAACAAAAGAGATCACGTAGTACTTGTGCTTTTTAAATGGAAAAGGCGAGAAAAGGGACCACACGTCACATGTGAACTCTCGGATAGTCGTGGCGCGACTATCCTTCTCGGCGTGAAAATTGGCTTTCACATACTTCCCAGGTACACCTTGCATTGATCTAATCGCGCAGTGCTCCTTAGGAAGCTCAAGAGAACCGTCGTTAGCATCTTCAAAGCCCCAGGGTGAAGGTGGCTCAACCTTCGTGCGTCGTCTTACTATCCCGGCCATCACACTTCTTCCGTTTCTTGTATGCTGCTGTCACAGAACTATCTACCAGAATCGATGTGCTGTTCTGTTCGAACTCCTCATCTTCCGGTCTTCTTCTTAGGGGCCCTACTATGTAGTTGCCTTCTTCGCTGAAGACCACATCATACCCTTATCTTCCAACATCGCCACCCAGATCAAGTTCTCTTCTTCAATCCAAAATATGCATGACATCCTTCAATGCGATGGTTTTGATTGCGACCTCTCCGAAGATAGAGAAATTCGACAATGTTTCAGTATCAGACTACTATCACGCTGGCCCCACAAAAATTTACCTTTATTCTGTGATATAAGAACAAACTTTATCTCTCATATGAGAAATGACGAATGTCCAAGAACCACACCGATCTCATCACACTCCTGAAACCAAGCATGCGATCGCAAGAAGTCAAGCTTGTCCAGCTGTGCTTTCCAGCACTCACAGACTTTCCGCTGTTTTTCTTTCAGACAATCATACACAATGTCCTGATCATAAACAGCACTCACTTTCTACATCCTGCTTCTTTCTTGCCTGTGCCTGTGAACAGTTTTCTTACCCTTCCCTTGCTTTGGCAGCCATTAGCACAATTTTTTTCTGTATCAGCTCCTCTGATGAAGATCCATCCCTGCAGTCCTCTCATCTCTCCCACATCCACCAGCGCTTCCCATCCCCAAGAACTCTTCCCACCATTGACACTATCTTGATACAACGTGGGTTTTCCACACTTGCAGTGAGCTGTGCCTACCACAACCTCATCTCTTAATGGGGCCATCTGCCATCTCCCCACCATCTCCAGACATGAACTTCGTGAGGCATTTGGAGACACTGCTGCTTCTCTCCATTCCCAGGGATGTTTCTCCGAGCTTATCTTTACGCTGCCTTCCTGGTCGCTCACTCTCAAGGATCTGTCAAAGCCCACATTAAACAGGCTTCTTCAAATGTGCTGGACACAATATGATCCTGGACGCCTCCATGAGATCCTTTCAGACGCTCATCTTTTTGCTGTGTTTTAACATGTGTGACCTACAGCTTTTTGACATCCGTACTCCACATCCTCAATCCCAGCCATCACTGCCTCCACAATCACAGCAACAGACCCACCGCTCAAGAGCATATTCTAGTCGCAAACCGTTGTGCGCACATTGTACCGGTACCAAGAAAATGAACCGCCTAAAAATTCTAATTAACCCAAAGCTCTAACTGTTCAAGAGAAAAATTATTTTTTGTGCATAAACATTTTAACGTTAGTAAGGATGCATCGGATAATGGTACCTTGAAGTGATATGATGATCCTGAGTTGCATCGTCTTGATGTACCCAACTGGAATAAGTTTGTAACGTCTCCAGGATAGACTGTAATTCTGCTCAATAATTCTGGTTACTACAGAAACTTGCTGAGAATAAAGAAGATTTATCCACTGAGACATCCCATCATACTGTATACCAATCATAGCACACATCTTTTCCACGCAGATCATCACACATGGAAATAAATAAGTTGTACAATTAAAAGATCATAAAAAAATCACACACATTACACAATATGTATGGGGAAAGCTTATATTTGAAAAACCCCGACTGTTACGTATGGAAAAACATGTAACAAACTCGATTACCAATACTCCTCACAAGTACTGGTACTATCTCACAAAGTTACCTGATAGCTTGATTTTTGAACAAGTCACGGGTTCAAAACACATCCTATTGCTACTTACCATTGCGCAATCAAGGCTGGTCTAATGATAGATCCAAGGTTCGAATATCTTGGCTTGTATTTATAATCATCATTGGAAATTCCTCCAAGTGTGGTACAAATCTCATGCGCAATGGTCTCTTCCTTGATAGCTATCTCCACCCTTTCATACCTCTTTCTTGGTCTCCAGCAGGCTTGTCCATGCAACACATGGTGAACGTGTGTTCTTGAGTTGAATAATGAGTTACTAATTTGTGAATTAAATAATATTTAATTCACTCCTCATTACTAGTTGATTAGCTAGTTAAACTAATCTCAACTAGTTCAACTAAGTTAAATCAATTACAACTCCACCAGTGTCTCATCAACTCCTGGAAAGCACGCCCTTTGAAGTCCTAGCACAAAGTCAACCATGCATGAGCTCACCAAAGCCCCTAGGAATAGCGTAATTCCTCTGCGATAAGCATGCATGAGCCATACGTAGCTCGGGCGAAGTGCTCGAGAGAGTATTTGAAGTTTAGAGTCCAAATATTATTAAGGGTAAATAATATTTGACTTTTCTATTTTTAGGATAGGCAATCTAAAAATAGACTTCGACCTATGTCTAAAAATAGAGGTCCATCTATTTTTACCAACATGACCAATACTCCAAGAATAATGTACGCAACCTGGACCATGCTCCATATGTCTAAAAATAGACATAGTCTAAAAATAGACTTTGCGCCAAAATTTTCCTGCGGGCCCACTTAGTGAAGGCGACTTCATTTCACTAAGCTCCATCATCTTACTGCATTTTCAACACTTTCTGCATCTCTTTTTTCCATTCATCATGAGAAGCTACTTATTTGAAGGAATTTGGTTCAAAATATGTAGAGAAATTTAGTTCACAATCATAAGAAACATCCATATCAATAGGTGGTCCCCGAGATCATTATACGTCACCTCCATTGTTTGTCTAGTTGATATTCTTGTTCCTATCTTTCCAACCTCATTAGGATGAACACTTTCAAGTGTATTTGTGAGCCATTTTGGAGGACCTTTCTAAGATGTCTGGGCTTCTCGGTTAGCTTGAGATGGGGTTGAATCAGATTTAGCCTCCACAATTCTCTCAATCATGTCACTCAAATTTTCATCTTGATTAGTGGTTGGAGCTTCATGTGGGGGAAAGAGTTCTTCAGAAGGAGATTCCACAAATTGATCCACTATATGGATCCCCCTTTCAAGATATGGAATCTCATTATCAAACTCTTCAAAATACTTCGCACGTCCAAATCTATCTAGCAAGTGATCAATTTGTCGCTCAACAACATCTTAAGTCTTGGAATATTCAAGAAAGATGGCATATCTAGATATTATAAATTCTTATTTACTTCATCATAGAGATGGTATTCTTTGGAGGTATCTAAGTATCCCAAGAAGATAGATGTTTGACTCCTTACTTTTGATTTTGTTTCTTTGTTCCTTAGGTATCAAGGCATAACAAGTGGAACCAAAAACTTCTGAGATGTCGATCGAAGGAAGATGTACTTATACCACATTTCATAGGGAGTCTAGTTTTTGATAGCATGAGATGGACACCTATTCTTTATATACACGATACATAAAACCACATCATTCCAAAACATCAACAACATTTTTTTTAAAAACATCATTGAGTGTACCATATTAAAGATTGTCTGCTCCATTCTTTCATGCACCATTTTTGTTGGGGATTAAAAAGCACGGTTGTTTGATGTTTGATCCCATGCTCGAAAATATAGTTTTCAAATTCATTTAAAGTATATTCTTTTCCATTATTAGTATGAATAGATCCAATATCAAATTTTTCATCATTTTCAATCCATGCATGAAAGTTATTGTGTTTCAAAAGCTTAAGATTTTTTCTTCAATAAATAAATCCAACACATTCGAATTGTAGTCATCAATAAATGTCATTATATATTTATTACCATTTGTAGAAGGAACATTCATAGGACCACACAAATCAGAATGAATGAGTTAAATATTTCTATGTGCTCTGGAATGAGAACCATGAAAAGATTGTTTGTTGTGCTTTCCTAAGATACAAGCATCAAATTGCTTAAGTTTCATAGGAATAGTTGGAAAACCAATAACACCATTTTTCTTCAACAAACGAAGTTTTTCATAGTTCAAGTGTCCAAATATAGCATGACATAAAAGACTTGATGGAAATGTACCTTCATCATAGTGAGAACTACATGAAATATTTTATGCATGAGCAAAGGTTCCTTGCAACTTTAATAGTCTTTCTTATTCTATCCCAGTCATGACAAGTGAATAATCTTATGCTTTTTTGAACTCAATATTGTCATAAAATATATGAATGGAGTGTCCTTATTAGTGGATGTAGACTAGAGACAACAATTTTATCCTAAACTCCAGGAGGTATACAACATCATGAAGAAGAAATTCTGGAAGATCGAGAAGTTTGAGCTTGATGATGCCAGTCCTTGATGGCTCGATTTTTGACTTGTCTACAAAGTGAGCTGCTACATCAACATTGTCGGTGAATTCTTCAAATAAATATCTTCTAATTTTCATGTGGAAATTTTTTTCCTAAATCTGACAACCAATCATATTTCCATGAAGCAAGTGAAGCATTTAACGAGTCTTCGGTTACTCTAATGTTTCAATGTGCCACAACATAATAATGGAGACTCGGGTACTTGTACTTTTCCTTTCATAGTGTGTTTTACTTTTTCTTCATTTCTTTCTGCTCGATTATGTCCCAAGGAAGCTTACATTTGGAAGCATCATGTCTATTTCTATTTCATCATATACAACAGAAATGCTCGGAGACCTTCCTCCTTGGAATTTTTTCCCCTGCGCCTCTAAAGTGCTTCTTTCCACATCCTCTTCGGCCACCTCTTCCTCTAGAAAGAATCATATACACGATTATTCTCTTTTTTGTACAATGCATACAAATTTTTTAGGATAATTAGGATTTTTTTTCTTCCCAAAAGACTTCTCTCTTTCATCAAACTTCTTCCCAATGGATTCAAAGGAAATCTCCTTAAGTTTTCCACTTGCTTGCAATGATTTAAGATAATGTGAATAAGTGGGACACAAATCCTTGACATAAGCAATGAGAGGAACATATATTTCAACACCAATAGATTTTATGTCATGCATAATGGATCTGATTTCTGCTACTAAGGCAATAGGGTCATCATTTTTCAACTCAAGATTGTACAACTTGAACATCAATTGAACAACTTCAAGCTCAATGTGTGAGTCATATAATTCCTTCAACTTCTTTAAATATTCAAAAGAATTTGAAAATGGAGAAATATGTTGACTCACCTCTTGATTTGTTGATGATACAATCAAGGCATATGTAGGTTTTAACCCTGAACATAAATTATCTACACACGAATCTTATAACAGAAAATAAATAATAGCGAGAGCATAAAACATAAAACAGATAAACACAGAGATTTTCCCCTGGATCCCAAATTGGGACTACACGGCTGATTTTTCATTATATTCCTTTTAGTGTTACAACACATATATATACATCTTGACATACATAAACCCCAATCCATTAACCACGGATTAGAACATAGCTAATAGTTCTGACACGGATCCCAAAAAATACGAGAATTCGCTTATCGTACCCCCCGAAGCCATGTGCAAACTCATGCACCAAAGCATGGGTGAGTCCGCATATGAGTGGTACGCATACCATTTGGCCGTGGCCCTTACGGACCCGACGAGGAGGGGCTGCGCCCCCTGTGACCCCCCTCTCTGTGGGTGCAACGTGCGATGCGTGGGGCCTGAGTACGTGGAAAGAATATAACACATACCCAACATTCTCCCACTTGTTGTTTTTTCTTTCCACGGGGGCCACGGGAGAGCTTAGTCATTTGGCCAATTCTTCAACACCCATTGTTTCTCTGCACCAAGAGAACTTCGAGTGCTCACGGACTTCTTCAATGCATCTTGCAACATTCTTTAAGTGTCCACCTTTACCGGTAACACCCTTTTAGCCTCGACCATATCTCTAACAAAGAAGTGATATGAACACATCAATGTGCTTTGTCTTTGAATGATAAGCGGGGTTCTTAGCCAGAAAATTGCCTGCTTTGGGCCACATCTGAGTCTATCCTTATAGCTTGTTGTACCAACCCCATACTTGAACACAATCTCTTTATAACCAAGCTTGCTTCCTTGCTTGTAGGTGGTGATATGTATTCTTCCTCTGTATAGTTGAAAAACAACTCTGAGAATGTCTTTCTCATCAGCGAGCGCACCTCCAAATAGGCTAAACACATACCCACTTGTAGATCTTCTTTGGTCAGTCTCGACTTAGTCTTGCTCAACAAAACCACGAATGTCCAACATTCTTTCCAATCTGGTCTTCCACAGTAGCCACGAGCCATAATCACTAGTGCCACGTAAATATCTGAAAACCAGCCTTTGTTGTCCAATGCTCCTTCCACGGGTTTGACACCAAACACGCTCCAATACTCCCATTGCATGTGCGAAGTATGCAGTCCTAGTACAAACCATTGCATACATCGAGCTACACGCACTTGCATAGCAAACACGGACCTTATCCTCCTCTTCTTCTTGTGTCTTGGAGGACAGCATTCGTGACGACTTTGCACCTACGGGAATAGGAACACTCTTGGGTTTACTATCACGCATATTGAACTCTCTGCAATATAGTCTGGAAACCCATGCTTCCTCTGGTTTAACCCGGAAGGCTTCCCTCTTGCGATCTCTTAATTTCCATGCCCAAAATATAGTTTTACTTGACATAAGATCCTTCATGTCGAATTTGGAGAACAATTGGCTCTTCAAATCTTGGATAATTTTACTTTGTCATTTCCAATTAACAACATATCATCCACATACAAGACCAAATAAATAACATGGTCACCAATTAATTTAAAAATAAGCTTGATCCTCCTTGCTTACGGTAGAGCCAAGTCCCCGTATATAGGTATCAAATTTCTGATACCACATCCTTGTGTGTTTAACCCATACATAGACTTCTTCAGCACGCATACTAGTTCTTTCTTACCCTTCACCATAAAGCCTTTAGGTTGCTTCATGTAGATCTCCTCTTGAATTCGAAGAAATGTTGTCTTCATCCATCTGTTCTATCTCAAAATCAAATGCGGCATCAACGGATAAAGAAGTAATCTAATAGAAGTAACCTTAGCCTTGAGGAGAAAAAATATCACCAAAATCAATTCACGGCACACAGGAATAACCTTTTTGCTACCAACTGAGCTTTGTATTTCTCCACCTTTCCTTCTACATTCATCTTCTTTTTAAACACCCATTTGCTCTGATGGAGCTTCCTTCCGGCCGGCAACTCCACCGGATCCATGCCTCATTTTTGTGCAAGGATGCCATTTCATCAACCATGGCCTCCTTCCGGAAGTTTTCCATCCTGCGAATCTCTTGCCTCACGACGATTGCGGGTTCATCATCGGTTATAGTTAAGGAAAAACACGAACGAGCGGATGGACTATAACTTTCACAGTTTGCCTTCTTTCCCGAGCGATCTTCTCAAGGCTGGGTTGTGGCTCTTCATCTTACGAGTCTTCAGCCATTTATGAGTCTAATTCATCCTCCTTTAGCTCAAACTCTATCTTCTCGAGTTCCTTTGGTAGGACTTCATGTTTAACAACATCTTTCACTTCTCTAAACACCACATCTCGGTAGCCTTTGCTTCTTCCTTGTTTACGGGTTTCCCAAGCTTGTAACCCTTTAAACCATCCTTATACCCAATAAGATGCACTTCCAGTTATTATCCAACTTGGTCCTTTTTCTCCTTTGGAACATGTACATATGCATCACATCCAAATACCCACTTAGATGTGAAATGGGGTTTCTTACCGGTCCATATCTCATGTGAGGTCTTATCCTCCAACGGCGATGAAGGTGATGCGGTAGCTAAGTAACATGGAGTCTCCTTTTCTGCCCGAAATTCTTGTCCTAACCTGGTACACGAGCATGCTTCTTGCCTTTTCCATGAGTGTTCTATTCATTATTCTGCAACTCCATTTCTTTGAGGTGTGTATGGAGTAGTCAACCTGTAGTGCTATACCACACTTCTTCTGAGAACTCTTCAAATTGCTTCTGCCGAACTCCCCACATTCTCCGTCCTCCAACGCTTTTATCTTCTTCTCATCTGGTTTCCACCGAGCCTTAAATTCTTTAAAATTTGTCAAAGACTTGATTTCTTCCTCAAAAAAATATATCCATGTATTCCTTGAGAATTCATCTATGAATGAAACATAGTACACGGACTTTCCCGGTGATGGGCCGGCAGAGGGCCCAAACACATCACGTACACGAAGTTCCAATATCTTGTTTGCCCTCTTAGCACCCGGAAAGAGGAAAAACTCACACGATTACGCTTCCCATATACACAATGTTCACGAAATCGAAATCAGGAGAACAATTAGACATACCTTCTACCATACCATCTCTATCGATATCGAGAGCCCTTCTCTCAATATGTCCAAGCCTTTGATGCCATAGCATAGTATTTTCTCCGAGAGACGACTAGACTTTGTCCCACTCGGGAACCTGGCTTGTTACACCCATCAATAACGATTAACAGCAATACGGAGTTCCGGTCGAACTCCCCGCATTAATACCGGTGCTCCCTAGGAACCATCTTGCGGGTATCTTTCTCGAACAACGTGCCCCACACACCATCATCCATCTTGCTTCTGAGAAATCAGATTTACGTGATACAGGAAACCATGAAACACGGAGGGTGTTCTAATCACTCCCACCTTACTGACTTGACTTGACCTTTTTCCACGTCAGAAACGATTCGGCCTTCCTATCATCCCCTGGGAAGACATCACCACCATCATATTTCTCATACTCACGGAAATACTCCTAACAGAGTGAAGTGAAAGGATGCACACGAGTCAATCAACCATGACTCATGATCTACATGTGTATTTGAAGAAGAAGCTAAATACACATCCCCACAACCTCATCAGGGTGGTTTTGCCTCACGAGAAGGAGCTTCATGAGATCCCTTTCCTTTCTCGGGGAGCTTTAGATCTACGGTCCTTTTTGTAGTGCCCTTCCTTTCCGCATTTCCGGCACACCCAGCACAAACTTTCCGGAGATTTAGATCTCCCTCTGGAATTGGATCTCCCTTTCAGCTTATTCTTGTTTACGTTTTGGAAGGACCTTCCTCATACGGATAAGGCATCACCCATTATGACCCTCCATATTTCTCCGTCTCATTCCTCGCGTGAGAGTACAAGAGACAATGTCATCAAAATTCAAGGTAGTTGTGTTTCTACCTATTGCAATACTTGTTGTCCCACGAGTGCGGTAGAAACACAATAAGGCGATGCACTTATCTTCATCCCGGGAATTTTAATATCAGCAGAATGACAGCGAAGCTTACCCACGATATTGAGCGTTCAGATGCTCTGTGGTGAGTCTCCATCCTTCATCCTCGGAGTTATACGGCTTTTTAAAAGCGAACAACATTACGGAGAGACTTAGATTAGTACAAAGTCTAGATTTTCCCCTGAGTCTTCGCGTAGCTTCCCCGAATGCATTATTATCCTTGAATCGAGACCACCTGGCAAATATTGTGCTCTTAAGCCTTAGATCCGAGTTTCTTCCGATCTTCATCGACATTGCCGTTGGTTTAGTACACGGATCTACCGCAATCCTGGTCCTTTATCCACCGGTAGATCCTCCATCTTGAGCTTCCACAACTCAAAACTCGACCATTAAATATCTCGATCTCTATCTTCTAGCTGCTCGCCATCTTCTTTCACCGCGAATCGATCCGCCCGGATCTCCCCTTTGAAACGAGGTCTACCACGGGCCCGAGCAAAAAACCCTCAACAACAAGCGTCCCCTTGGGCAGAAACGGCTACGATACCACATGTAGGTTTTAACCACGAACGGAAATTATCTACACATGAATCTTATAACGAGAAAATAAATAAATAGCGAGAGCATAAAACATAAAACAGAGATAAACAGAGAGATTTTCCCTGGATCCCAAATTGGGACTACCGGCTTGATTTTCATTATATTCCTTTTAGTGTACAACACATATATATACATCTTGCCGGCTTATACATAAACCCCAATCCATTAACCACAGTTAGAACATAGCAAGTAGTTCCCTTGGCCAGGATCTACAAAAATACCCGGAGTCGAAAACCATCGTACCCCAAAACCATGTGCAAACTCATGCACAAAACATGGGTGGGTCCGCATATGAGTGGGACCGCATACCAAAATTCGGTGCTGCCGGGGGACCAGGCAGTACCTTGTGACCTACGTACTTGGTCGCAACGTACAGCGCGTGGGACTAGTCGTGGAAAGAATATAACACATACCCAACAGCATAGGCCTTGTTGTTCTTATTTTCCCAAATGACAAGCTCCTTGTCTGAAGTAGGATTTTCAGGTGCATTGTCTCCTTCTCCTTCAAAAACTCCTTTCCACAACTCAATGAAAATCAATGTTTGTTTTATCTTCCTAGACCACTCATGGTAGTTCTCTTTTCCAGTGAAAACTACTCCCACTATGGATATGATTGAATGCATCATAAAAAGGCCTATATACTTTAAATTCAAAATCACAACCTTTCTTGATATATTCTATTAGATAACAGATTGATTTAATTATGAGGATGGAAAATATTCACAATAATACTTTAATGTGACATATAATATATCACCACTCCTAATATAATATGTCACCACTCATAAATAACATATATTTATTCAATTTAACACACTTCATATTTCTCCTTAATATATTATATGTCCATATATATCCATCATATATGTGAACCATTACCAACCATTCATGCCAACGAAATTCAAGAATATATCCTCAATTTAAATCAAATATTTGATAAAGGAAATTCAATATATAAAATACCGATATAATAAAATCAACACACATGCAAAATATATATGCCTCCAAAAATGCGTTGAACAACATCCAATTCACCATATCAACGCATCATTCAATGACTTATCAAAGATTCAACCAATGCTACCATAAGACATCAAAGAGCATACGTTGAATAGCAACGTGTGTCAACTTCACTATATGTCATTTAATTATAATCAACCAACTCACGAACTTCTTGGAAACATTCATACACAATATTAAATTCCCTAATGGAAATATTCGTATGCAGTATTCAATATCCAGAATTAAGACCAAGTCCAAAAAATGTAATGCATATATAGAGATGGAGAGGTCTTGAAATTTTGCATGCTAAATATAGAGTGATATATTAAAATTCAAATATAGAAAATAAATACTGATTTAACTGCAATCCATTACTTTTACATGTTCCAAATTCCTTACCAATTTCTACATTACCATAGTGGATGCTCAAGAGTGCCTTGAAAGACAAATGAAGATGCAAAGTAAATCATGATTGAGATAATGAAATGGGCTTCCAATAGTGATAATAAGGAAAAAATGTAAACAAAATATAGGGGATGAAAGTTCTCATTAGCCAAGAAGATTTCCGAGAAGAGTAAAAAAAATTCCCATGTGCACACACCATGAAGAATATATATCCCCAAAATCACAAAGTCATCCTGAGGAATGAATACTTAGATTTGATGAAATTATAATTAAATAGATCTAAGCTCTTGACCACCATGATAACATGAAAGTAAGCGTATATATACAAAAAGATAATCAAGCAAAACTGTGAGCATAGTGAAAGATAAAAATGAATTGATCAGAGACCTACGAGGATACTTAACTTGATAAGTTGAAGTTCGGGATTCGAAGAATCAAGCGAAAGGTAAGGGCTCAGGTTTCCAAAATTTTAAGTAATGGGTAAAAAATACGATAAACAAAGACCTTGCTTCATGGTACACGATTGTCATTCGTTTTGTCGAAGTTTAATTAAATTTTACTTGATATAAAACTTAATATTTAGAATATTAAAGAGGGAAGCAAGTTCTCGGAAAAATAAAAATAAAAAATTCATAACTTTCTATAAATAAATCTTACGATATCAAATGTCTAATAAGCGAATGTATAAAATGGGAATGTTATTATCATTCGACTATTTGAGGTAATCGATATCATAATAATTTTATAAAATAGCTCTAATATCTTTAAATTACGATTAAAAAATAACAAGAGCACCTACAAAAAATAAGCTTTTTCGAGGAAAAGGTAAAATTTAATAAATGAGAATAAATCAGGTGTTAAATATCTCGAAAACATTTTTTGAAAATCAAATAAAATTACAAGACTTTGAGATCACAATATTCTAGTGAAGACAGTGAAATCAGCACCATTTCCTTTGCTAAGTGTAATGGACGTGATAGTGGAGGAAAAATAAATGTGGATCTCATAGAGGTAAATCTTGGAATTTGTGTTTAAATTCTTCTGATAATACAAATCCAAGAGTTCAATAAGCCAGAAAGTCTAAAATTCTGAGGAAAAATCTTGGAAAAATGAAACACAGAGAATCGCCATTCCACTATTCACCAATTAGAGGCTCAGAGTCCCTTCAGAAGAAATGAATATGACTAAAGGGAAAACATTATGAATGGGTGCAATCCAATGGTTCAACTCAACTTGGAAATTGTAATGTGTCAGACAAGCATGGATAAGATCATTTGTTACAGAGTTTTGTGAAAATTTTCCTTTTATTGTAGAAAATCTAAGCAATAAAAGAGTTTAAACTTGATACACATGACTACATCAGTGAGAGGAATAATATGAATATTGACTTATATTGTTAAATGTGTGAGGGAATGAAAATATGAATAGAAGAAAACTAAAGAATACCCAAATTTTGATGAAACAACAAATACTTACCTGGACATGTCGTAGATTAGAAAGGGTTGGTTTCTTGCTTATCCTAAGTCTCCAAAATCAAGCCAATGAATACTTGCAAAAGAAACAAAGAAAAAATAAGAAATAAACTAAAAAAAAATCAAAAGATGAACATGTTAATGCATACCTAAGAGAATATTGAATGTAAGTTTATATCATGAATATTCAAGTACTCCGATGAATTTCTCAAAATTCGCATATGTTCAAAATAATCTCATTGTCAGTCTAAATTAACAACTAAGAAATGAGTAATTAACATGTTGCTTTCCATTAAAATTGTAGTGCAAATCACTCCTCGTCACTTTGTTAAGCCAGTTCTAGAATTTTCATACAATTACAATGAATCCATCTCAAGTCCCTTTATGAAATTTGATGGCACAAAAATAAAATTCAAAAATATTATAAGTACATTCACTATTTTTTTGCATCAATATAGTGGCTTCCATGTAATATTTAATGATCCAGGTGGTTCCAAAGACACACACAAGACAAAGAGAGCTTATGAAAGCTCAAAAATCAAAGTGACAGAAACATGACAAATCCATTTTTAGGTTGAAGATATCATCGTCCTGATCGCAGCGATGCGGTTCGTCAAACCGAGTTTGTATGCGAAAATTAGAAGTAGTCAAAGTTTTTGGGTTGACTTGATGAAATGGCAGGTTAAGAAGCCAACAATCTAGAAGTTTTTCGGTGGCCAGGATTAGGCCAGCTCCACATTGCATTCACAGGTGAGGGTGTATGGGACATTAAAATTTTTCCTTATGCCTAAAAACCAAATTTTTAATTTAAAAGGAGTTTGTTTATTTTCAATAAAAATATATAAAATTGGAGGGGTGGGCCATATTACCCCCGCAAACAACATAACATAAATGTTATATTTAAAAGGGTTGACGCCCATGACCCTATCGAACCCACTCCATATGTGGCACTGTTTTAAAGAATACCGTGGGTGGGTGGGCCACCTCCGGTGGACCCGGCCCACGCCACCCCTCCATTCTCCTATAAAACAACACAAAATGGTGGGGGCAGGCTGCCCGATGCGGGTCCAACCCTCCCATTACACCATTTTGATAACGACGGAGAGTTGGGTAGGTTGCCCGATGTGGGTCTGGCCCCCCATTAAAAAATATTTTTTAGTTTTTTAAAACAAAAATGCACCCAAAATACTATTGCATGTAGATTTTTGGGGGAGGCAGGATTTGATCCCCCGACCTCCCTTTAAAAAATCACTTTTTTTACCACTACGCCAACCCATTGGGTTTTGATAAATCCGCCCAACATTTTTTATATAAACCCATTGTTCATCAGTGCGCCCAGGTAGAGGAGCATGTATTTTGAGACAACATTGTTTATTTGTAGGGGGGACCATGAGCCAGATGCACGACCAGTGGAACCATGATTGAGCCTCATTTTCAGAGGGGCCAAATTTTCCCAGTGTCCAAATTGGACAAATTTTATATGGATTTTACACCTCTTGACAACACGAACTGATGGCGGTGTGGTTTTTGAAAACGGTGCCTCTATTTGTGCATATTCCGGATGGGGATGACGGTGTCGATTTCGACATGTGGGCGGTCGATTTTTTGCCATTCGATGCCACGTTTTTGATGGTGCATTCGAATCCAACGATTGAAACGGCCTATTATTCGATCGAGTGGGATTCCAAATTGCTATGAAGTGTTTTTTTCATGTACTTCATTGATTATTGTTGTAGGATGCTTTATGTAATGTCAATTCTTACTTGATGTATGAT
This sequence comes from Pinus albicaulis, assembly GCA_034641835.2. NCBI lineage: Eukaryota > Viridiplantae > Streptophyta > Pinopsida > Pinales > Pinaceae > Pinus > Pinus albicaulis. The sequence continues at coordinate 1,337,035,420 of CM076574.1, forward strand.
GCAGATTCTTCATGTTATTTGTTGTTGTTGATTCTTGTTGATGTAAGATGTGGAATCCTTATGTGTATCTGATGTGGTATGTATTTATCATGGGTGGTGATTTGTGTTATGAGATCCCTTTGTTTCCTTGATGGCGAGATACTCTTTGTCACCATGTGTGAAGTTGTCATGCTGATAGGAGGTTTGTGATGAGTTATAATTCCTTGTGGCAGAACGTCTCGTGGAGAGACTTTTCCACTCATGTTGAGGGATTTTCCTTGTATGACAAGTCAACAACATCCATGTAAACCATAACCATTTACAACACCAAATGAAGCGGCCAACATCATTGAGACACCAAGGCCCGGATACATAGTCCACACTAGACGAACTTCATTATTAAACTTCTTGTTTTTTTTGTTGCATGATAGTTGACATGTTTTCCTATTAATTATATATGCATGTGTGTTCATTAATGTTTTTATAAAATTCAATTCTAACACATCAACTGAAAAAAATTTCTTGGTTAACAGGGTATCAAAAATCACCCGGATCAAGTGGTATCAGAGCGGTCTTCTTGCTGATGTGAATTGCAGGCGTGAGCAATTGAACGTGAGAAATGGAGGATGTCAAAGATATGTACGAGACCATGCTTAGGGTGTCCGAGAAAGTGGACATCTTGTATGAAGCTAATGAGAAACAAGCGGCAGAATGGCAGGTTGAAAAATTTCTACAATAGGAGAAGGAGGACAAACATCGATTGCAGCTTAGGGTTGCAAACCATGATGTTGTGAAACTAGCTCCAAAAAGAGAAGAAAAAAGATATCAACGCCTTAGAAATAAGCCACTTCAAGGGGGCAACCTCCAATACATTACATGAATGAACAATTCTTGGATGATTCAAATTACAAAACCTTCTTTCTATATATAGGAGTCCATGGGGCCACAATATAATCCTAGCCAACCTAAAAATAATAATTTAAGGGCACAATAATAACAATATGGGGGTTACAAGGGTACAATAATAACAATAATGGGGTTACACTAGCAACAATAGGGGACTATACTAGTAATATAGGGAACTAACATGCCCCTCTCCTTCAAAAAAGTGTTGTCCTCAATGCTTGAGTAGCTCTGGTTGCTTCTGTAAAATTGTCATCCTCCCATGTAGAATCTTCAATGGGTAAGTTCTTCCACTTGATGAGATACTCTGAAATTGATCGATTTCGTAGCTGTTGAGTTATTTTTTCCGTGACCGCTACAGGTTCCAATATGATTTTTCCTTCCTCATCAAGTTCTGGCAATATTGTTTGAACTGGAAGATTTTCACCAATAACCTTCTTTAAGCATGAAACATGGAAAAATGGATGCACTCGTGAAGAAGCAGGAGGCTCCAATTTGTATGCCATAGTACCAATATTTTGCAACACCTTGTAAGGACCACAGTACTTTGGCGATAATTTATTATTCTTCTTAGCTTGCTTGAGGGACATTTGTTTGTATGGTTGTAGCCGTAAAAATACCCAGTCTCCTACATCAAAACTTCTCTGGCTGCGATGTTGATCTGCCTGTTGTTTCATTCGATTTTGTGCCAAATTCAGGTTGTCCTTTAAGAGTTGGAGAACTTCTTGTTGATGCTCGATGTGATCTTCCACTGCTTGAACCTTCGAATTTTCTCTTAAATATGATGTGATGGATAGTGGATGATATCCATAAAGTGCCATAAATGGGGTCATTTTTGCTGCAGTATGGAAGGAAGTGTTATACCACCATTCAGCAAGAGGTAACCACTTGACCCATTGTGTTTGTTTATCGGATACAAAACAACGAAGATATCCTTCCAAACATTTATTTACTATCTCAGTTTGACCATCAGATTGAGGATGATAAGATGAGCTATGAGCTAATTGAGTACCCAAACAAGAAAATAACTCTGTCCAAAAATTTCGAGTAAAAATGGGATCTCTGTCGCTCACAATAACCCTTGGGCTTCCATGTAGCTTTTGAATTCTGTCCATAAATGTAGTAGCAACTGTACTTGCTTTAAATGGATGAGATAAAGCACAAAAGTGTGCATACTTGGTAAGTCTATCAGCTACCACCATGATGACACTCTTTCCTTCGGACTTAGGTAAACCTGTGATAAAATCCATTGAAATCTCCTCCCAACGTTGACTTGGAATGGATAAAGGTTGTAGAAGTCCTGGGGTCTTAATTGTTTCCACTTTATTCTGCTGGCAGACCAAACATTCCGCCACAAACTTTCGAATATCAGATTTAAGGCCATCCCAAAAAAATTCTTTCTTCACCCTGTGGTAAGTTTTTAAAAATCTGAGTGTCCTCCTAAAGGAGAAGTGTGCAATTCCAGAAGAATCTTTTGTTTTAGTTGGGAATTCTTACAAAGATATAAGCGATCTTTGTACCATAAGGAATCATTTTTCCAACTAAATGTATCAGATGTACTAGGATCTTGCTGCAACTTTTGAATGAGTGTCCACACATCTTCGTCCTTCTTCCATTCATCTCTTGCTTCGGTTATCCAATCTGGTTGGATAATAGAAATGGCACAAAGCAATGCTTCCACCTCTTCATTCTTTCTTGAGAGTGCATTTGCAACAACATTTAGCTTCCCTTTTTTGTATACTATTTCAAAGTCATAACCCAACATCTTTGTGACCCATTTTTGCTGCTCTTCTGAAGATAGTCTTTGTTCCAAAAAGTGTTTAAGACTATCATGATCAGTTTTTACCTTGGAGTGTCTTCCCATTAGGTAAGTTCTCCATTTCCTTAGTGCATGCAGTATTGCTAACATTTCCTTCTCATAAATAGGTTTTTGTAAATACTTTCCTTTGATTAGACGACTTTCCAAAGAAATGGGTCTTCCTTCTTGCATTAAAATAGCACCAAATCCATTTCCTGAGGCATCACATTCCACAACAAAGGTTTTTGTGAAGTCTGGCGTAGCTGAGACTGGTGCTAGGCACATTGCCTCTTTAAGATGTTCAAAGGCCTTAGTTGCTTCAAGAGTCCATGAAAATGCATCTTTCTTCAATAATGTTGTTAGAGGTGTTGCTATTCTCCCATAATTCTTAACAAACTTCGATAATACCCTGTTAACCCGAGAAATCCTCGCAACTGCTTTATGGTTGTGGGGACTTTCCATTCCTTAATGGCTTTAATTTTTTTAGGGTCTACCTTAACACCCTCATGAGATACAATATGACCCATATATTCCACCCCTTGTACTCCAAAGAAAAATTTGGATGTTTTTGCATATAATTTTTTCTCCTGCAACAGTTTGAGCACCTTGTCAACATGTTGAACATGATCCTTCCAAGACCTGCTGTAGATTAGTATATCATCAAAAAATACTAGCACAAATTTTCTAAGGAAGGGTTTGAAAATGGAATTCATCAACCCTTGAAATGTATAAGGTGCATTAGTAAGGCCAAAAGGCATGACCAAAAATTCATAATGACTCTCATGAGTTCGAAATGTTGTTTTCGGAATATCTTCAGTCTTCATTCTAATTTGATGATACCCTCAACGAAGATCCAATTTGGTAAAATAAATTGCTCCATGTAATTCATCCAATAATTCATCAATCACAGGAATGGGAAATTTATCTTTAACGGTGAGCTTATTGAGCTCCCTATAATCCGGACACATGCGCCATGATCCATCCTTATTGTGTACCAATACTATAGGAGCAGAGAAAGAACTTTGACTAGGTTGAATTATACCCGCCTCTAACATTTCTGCAATCATACATTCAATTTCTCTCTTTTGGACATGAGGATATCTATAAGGCCTGATGTTTGAAGAAACACTTCCTGGAATCAAATGAATAGCATGATCATGATCACGAATAGGTGGGAGTCCTTTTGGAGTTTCAAAAACCTTGGAATGATTGTCCAAGACTTTTTGGATATCTGCAGAAATAGATGATTTTGATGTTGGAACTTCTAGTGAGCATAATTGTGCAATTATGCCTCGTTGTTATTTATTTAGAAGCTTTTTCATGACATTAGACCTTATTATCTTTCCCATCATCCCTTCAATACCCCGTAATTCAACTTCCTTTCCTTATGAAAAAATTTCAAGAAAAGTTCTTGAAAATTAAAATCTACCATCCTCAAAGATTGTAACCATTGTACTCCTAGTACAACATCAGCACCTCCCATAGGAATGGAAAGCATTGGACTATTCAATACATATTCCCCCATGGTTAGCTTGATATTATGGCATTTCCAGAGAATTTATAGTTTCTCCATTTGCAACCATCACTTGACATTCTGGTGCTGGGTATAGGAAACAATTCATTTCCTTGGCTACCTTACAATGAATAAAATTATGGGTACTACCTAAATCAATCAACACTATTACCTTTTTCTTCTTGATATTTCCTTCTATCTTGAGAGTTTGAGGAGTGGTAATTCCTACCAATGCATTACCCGATATGGTCGGACTCATTTCTTCCTCTTCTTCGGTTGGTTCTTGGTGCATATCCTCTTCTTAGTCATTTTCTTCTTCCTCTTCACAATCTATGTAAAATAATTTCTTCTCAGCACACTTATGACCTTTAGTGTATTTTCTATCACAACTATAGCAAAGCCCTTTTGCTCTTTTTTCTTCAAATTGTTGTGGTGTCAACCTTGTAGGTTGTGGAAATCTAGGCGTAGCAACACTTCCTTCTTTATAGAATTGAGTGGTAGGCTTCCTTGTCGCCATAATTTTACATTCAACTTTTCTTGCCAACCTGAATGCCTTCTCCAATGAATCGGGTTCCAAAATTCGAACTTCATGTTGGATGTTATCCTTTAAAGTGCCTATGAAGAGATCAATCCTGTGTTCCTCTGGAATATCAGTTACCCTTATATTCAATTTTTGGAAGTCCTCAATGTGCTGCCCCACTAAACCCTTTGTTTGAGATTTATCAATTGGCTAAAGAAGGTGTTGCTCTTTGTATCCTCATAATGTGCTATCATTTCCTCCGTAAAAATTGACCAAGTGACAATTTTTTTACGGGAGCAAAGCCATCGATACCATACAAATGTATTTTGTTCTAAATGTAAAGTTGAAATGCATACCTTTTGTGTGTTTTGCACATTATGGAGATCAAAATATTGCTCCATCTATAGTATCCATGTTACAAGATCCTTTCCATCAAACTTCCTCATATCTATTTTTGGAATATGGTGGTTCTTCTCGCCAACATTAGATTTTATGAAATCATGATTAACATTTATTTTTTTCTCATCATGAGTTTCCTCTACTATCTTTTCACCATTAGGAAACATTTCTTGTATCAATTTTTTCAAACCTTCCATGTTTTTCTTTTAGATCATTCTTCATGTTTTCCATTTTCTCATCGATCTCAGCTTCCATGTCATCCATCTTAGATTCCATGCCATCCATCTTAGATTCCATGCCAGCTTCCATGCCATCTATCTTAGATTCCATGCCATTATTCAAACCATCCATCTTAGATTCCACGCCTTTCTTCAAACCATCCATCTTAGTTTCCACGCCTTTCTTCAAAACTTCCATGTCATTTTTTGTTGCTCTTTGCGAGAGTGAAATTTGTTGCACTTGCTCTTGTAATTTCGATATGTCATGTTGCCATTCTTCGTCTTCATGAGTCATAGTAGAGATTTATAAAGGCTTAATGGGAGTTGAATTATTTTTCGGGGCCATTTTAAAATCCAATACTGATATCTATCTTACAATATTCCCTTGGAATCAATTCAACTTGATTCTTCAAACAAGACTTATGCAAATCGGAAAAAAAAATACACACCTTTTACTTGCTTTTGAGGAGCTTGAAATTGAAATTAAATTATCTCTATAATTGCATATCCTCTGTTGATCATGTCAGCATTCTGTTAAATTTCGTTAAATTCTGACAAACAATCCCCTTTAAACCCCCTCTGTTTGGCCTAAAAAAATCGTTTTTCCGCCTATCGTTCCCCTTTTCTAAACTCAAAATGGCATTAAAAAGGGAAAAAACCCACACTTGAAAATATATATGGTCTGGCACCTTTCGGGCCTAGCCCCTCAGTCTTTTTCTACATGTACCCTGGCTGTTAGACCAAGCCGCAACCCGAAAGGCGCTTATCAAATAAATGTCGGGCGCGTTCATAACCGTCAATCTGTACAGATTAGACGACGTTCGTTCATCTCTGCCGCGCCCGTAGCCTACCTGCCTACAGTCTGATCAAACCATGAAATCAACGGTCCGCAGCCTATCCGTCTCGGTGGTCCTCGCCCCGCTTCTGCTGTTCAAAAACTGCCCGGTATCTATCACACCGCCTTTCAGAGGCAGGCGGTATTTCTCAATTCGGAGTGATTCCATACATCGCTCGCCGCGTGTCCCCGTGTACGATTTCAAAACCGCCCTCCATCGCACGTTATTGTTCGGCAAAAGATACGGAGCGATATGCATTATAGTCGTCCGATCTGGGGGTCTCCATCCAACGGTCATCGCACTACGGAGATGCATAGGTGTTAATCCAAGTGTACAGTGCCCCTGGCCCACAGTCCATCGCCCTCCGACGCAGTTTCAGCTATTGATCTTGTCTTGAGATCAAACGGTCCAGATCATTTGCATGCTTCGTCGTTGACTCGGTCTTCCTCCACGTCACCCGTTCCACGTGTGTGTCACATGTTTCCTCCTCTCGTTATATATTCCATCCATAAGTCAAATTTTCCTTGTTTTACGTTAAAAACCTCTGCCCAATCCATCCACCATTGTTCCACTGCATTTTTCATCGTCACCCCACATACTTCCACCATTTCATCATGCCGCGTTGCTACACAGTCATCCCCATTGCTTCACCATCCCCATGCATTTGTTTTCTTGATGAGTTTGCGGGTTTTGCAGGTTTACAGCGACGAAAGACTGTTGTGATTTGCAGTCTTGATTTCAGTAGCAGAGCACATCAAAGGACCATTTTTCAGAGACTGTAATTATGGAGAAAGGCCTAGGAAGGAAAATCGAAAAGACTTCCATTAAAGAAGCAGGGTTAAAATTTGTCAAACCCTGCAGGGACATTCAAGGTGCCGATTTCGCAGATGAAGGTATTAATGGAGCACCAGAGAAATATCAACAAATGATCGAGGAATTCAGCGTTTAGCATTGAAGATCTTAAACCGTAATTTAGGGTTTAGAAGGAAAAAGGTACCCCTCGCAGATAAAATACCTCAAGGCTTTCTTTTTAGCACTATTTTCTTTCAGGAAAGGACAAAATGTTTATGTGATTTTACTGCTTTGCCGTGTTCCTGGAGAGATTTCTACCCAGTGCATTTATTTCAGTTAGCAGGTCACAGAGTACAAACAACATTACAAAGTCATCAAGCAGTGGGTGTGCACGTTTCTGCCATTTTGTTTTAATTAGGAAAATTAAATGTTCATCACCTACTCCCTCTTTCGAGCTTTCTTGTTCTCCCATAAAGCTCCCAAAGAACAGATGATTTAGGGTTCCAGATTTTATCAGAAAATTATGCAGTGAAAGGCTTTTTTTATACATTTTGTAAAACTCTTGTATGAAGGCTCAAAGCCCATAGGGTCTCAGTGAGGAGGATTTCCATCTGTTAAAGAGGATTCTGGTCTTTGGTATTTCACAGTTTGTAACTTCCTTTTATATGTTATTTTAATATATCATTTCATTTCATACATCTTTCCTATATCATGTTTTGGAATGCAAGTGGCTCACTGATTTTTGGTATGGATTTATCCTAGTTGATACCCATGCTTGGATTAGTCAAGTGCTTTAAATATGGCTCATGCATGATATTTTGTTCCACTATTCATCTAAACCGTGTTTCTACTATATTAGTTTCTTTGGGAGGGTGTTTTTAAAACGTTATTATTATGTATGGATTCTTAGAATGGTAAGCCCATGCATGGTGGTATTGTGTATCTAGATATCTGGATATCAGCTCAATGATAACTAATATCTTCTCAATATTTCATTCACTACATACACTCTCTGATAATTTATTTCTGTGAGGTATTTATGAATTGGCCCTCTTTGCAGTAAGCTGTCTCTGAATTGTCTGTTGTTTTTATATTGGAGTTTCGCATATTGCCTCTGTAGTATTCCTTCCTCTATGTCAGTTTCTAAAGGTCTTGGTCCCATTCAGATTAGTATTCCTTGCTTTACAAGAGATAGCATGAGAGCTTGTTATTGATATTTCCCTCTATTATACCATATGCTCCTTGCTATATAAGATGTCCTAGGCACTGGTCTATCACAACTCTAGGCTATCTCTAGGAGCGACAACATCCTCAATATCTGAAATTCAGCCCTATAGTAGCCCTCTGAAGCTTCTTTCAAATTCCACAGGTTTTATCTAATTGGGATTCTTCAAGAAAAAGTTATGTCCAATATCCCACAATTACCCAATTTTGGACTGGTTCAGAAGAGCGAACTTGTATGAATTGCCACGTGTCACTGTTTCCTTTTTTGGCTCTGAAATTGATACACAAAAAACTACAGTCCATTTAATTGCGGCCACTTTTTACAGCATTCCAATCCAATGCTCAGAGAGAGAGCTATGAATATTTTCCCACGATCACCTCTTTGAGATGAAATTTAGAAGCCTCAAAAATCCCTAACTTCCATAGATCATATCTCCGAAAATATTGCGAACCAATATCTAAAATTTTGCAAAGATGTTCCTCAGGATTGCGGCTTCGCGCTCTAACAATTTCATCTTCTTTACCTTCGTAAAAAAAACATTATTATGAAAATACCACGATGACCTGTTTAGGTTAAATTCAGGAGCCTGCAAAATGACCTAACTTGCATAGATCATATCTCAGAAAATATTTCGAACCAAGCTCTGAAATTTTGTGACGACGTTCCTCAGGATTTTGGCTTCACAATCTAAAAATTTCAGATTTTTAACCTTCGTAGAAAAAACCTTATAGCGGAAATTCCATGATGACCTGTTTGGAGCAGCAAAACCCTAGAATCTCAAAGCTCTGATACGAAATGTTGTGAAACTAGCTCCAAAAAGAGAAGAAAATAGATATCAACGCCTTAGAAATAAGCCACTTCAAGGGGGAAACCTCCAATACATTACATGAATGAAAAATTCTTGGATGATTCAAATTACAAAACCTCCTTTCTATATATAGGAGTCCATGGGGCCACAATGTAATCCTAGTCGACCTAACAATAATAATTTAAGGGCACAATAATAACAATATGGGGGTTACAAGGGTACAATAATAACAATAAGGGGGTTACACTAACAACAATAGGGGACAATACTAGTAATATAGGGACCTAACACACGACAGAGGCATTGGAAGAATTAAAGCGCAACGACTGAAGTATTCAAACAGATCATGATGCATTAAAGACACTTCTATGAGAAGAGAAGGAGGAGAAGCAGCAATTGCAGCTTCACCTGCAAGTCGTGACAGAGGCCTTGGAGGAAGTGAAGCGCAACAAAGGCTTAGAGAAGCCCTCTTCACATATTTGAAAATCGACATTTGAGGTAAACATTTGTGATCATTCTTTAGTTTCATCTTCACATGAGATTATTTATGTTGGTGATCCGGGTAAATTTCGCTACCCTTTAAACCAAGACCTTTTACTTCGGCTGATGTGTTAGAATTTCATTTTATCAAAAGTATTATTGAACACATATTCAGATATAGTCAAGAGGAAAACATGTCAACATTCACAACAAAATGCAAGATGTTTAACGATAGAGTTCTTCCAGTGTGGACTACGTCTCTGCTTCTCGGTGTCTCGATGGTGTTGGTCACTTCATTCAGTGCTGTAAATGTGAAGATGTACACGCATGTTGTTTTTTTATCATACAATGAAATAAGCCCTCAACATGAGTGGCAAAGTATCTCCACGAGATGTTCTGTTGCAAGGAACTCTCACTCATAACAGACCTCCTACCAGTATGACATAAACTCACACATGACGACTATGAGTATCCCACCAACATGGAAAAAAATGGATCTCAATAAAAAATACATGGTGACAATGAGTATCCTGCCAACAGGGCAATAAAGGGATCTCAAACATAATTAACAATCCATGGTAGAAATTGCATCTCACATCAAGAACAAAAACAAGATCCCACATCAAACATCAAACAGGGATCTATACAACACAATGCATCTCATAGAAAAGAGACAAAGTAGTACATGATCACACTGCATATACCTTACATCCTAGAGCTATCTAAAGAAAAGTATGATAAATTGTTGGATTTGGTTTTACCATCAATCTCGTGGCATCGAATATCTTGAAAACGACTGCTCACACATTGAATGTTGACACCTGCATCTCCACTTTGAAAAGTGGCCGAAAAATGGAATGGTCAAATGGAAAATCTGAATACACTATCAGATTCGTGGCGTCAAATAGTGCAAAATCGACTATCAAATTTATGAATTTCGACAAAGTGAAATTATGGGGCTACATGAATCTTTTAGATTCCCCCTAGATTTCTCAAAGATGATGCTCCACAGGGAATCATAAAATCTGCAACTCGAAACAGGAATTTGATCTCACCATTGAGATCCTTGCGAAATTCAGAGAAGAATGAGTATAAATTTAACCTCATTCTGACACCGGCAAATTTCGGCCTCCAAGGAATATGAAAGATTCCCTCAAGATTCTTGAAGATTATCCTTCACTGGGAATTTGTAAAACCATTGCTCAAAAGGCGAATTTTGGCACACCATCTCGTTCCCTGCGAAATTCTGGTTTAAATGCATATAGAGTTCAATACATTCTAACACAGAGAAATTTTACCTCCTTGGAATCAAAAGATTCCCTTAGCATCAAAAAAAATTCCCTCGAATTGCATGCACCATCCCTGCCTCGAACTGCATGCCCGTCTGCACTCTGACCTGCCCTGGTGCACAGGTGAAAGAGGCGAGTTTATATGAAAAATGGGAGGTGGATTCTCCAACGTAGGTCATTGGGCATGTTGGAAAATTTAGGAATTGGTTGAGGAGGGGTCGGGGGGTCAAATCCCACCCCTCCCAACATAGTAAAAGTTTTTAAATATGGGGGCATATGTTATTTTTGGAAACTCCACGGTGGGCTAGACCCGCATTGGGCGGCCTGCCCTAACCATTTTTGTGTTTTTGTGATGCCGTATTGGGTGGGCGTATACACATATGGTAACAGTTTTTATTTGGGGTCGCCGCATGGTGGCGGACTGGCCCACGTGACCGACGCGGGTTCGATACCTGCCGGCCTCCCATTCTATGGTACCGGGGGTAGGGCTGGGTCCACCGTAGGTGGCCTGCCCTCCCCAATTATAATATTGTTGGTATATTGTGTGGATTCCACAAGGGTCACGGCCCATCGTACCATCAAATATTTAAAAATATTCTGTTATGTGATTTGATGGGGGTGGCGGAGGGGTCATGGCCCACCATCCCCCCTTTTTTTAATAATTTTTTAATTATTTTATAAAAATAATGGTTATTTTAAAATTTCTCGAAAATAGGCCGAAGGAGACAAGTCCAACAATTTCGCCTGAAATCTGGCCAGAATCTAGTGGTCGAGTTTCTGCAAAATTGTGTCCTCCTTAACCTGTCAAGTCATCTATCAACCTTAGAACTTTGACCAGCTCTAACTTTCGCATACGAACTCGATTTGATGAAACGTTCACACCATTGTGATTAGGACGGCAAGAAATTAAACCTGAAACTAAGTTTTCCACATCCATGACACTTTGATTTTTGAGCTTTCAGAAGCCCTCTTTGTCATGTGTGTGTCTGTGGAGCCACCTGGATCATTCCTCCCCACTTAAGAGCTTTTGGTCCTCCAAAAGCATCAACAATAATCTACAAATGTTGTGTACTATGTCTGCATCACAAATGTCTTGAAAGTTCACCCTTCCTTCTCCTTCACCTTTGTTCTTCGAAGCCATAAGCGATGACCCGACACCTGCATCCCCTGTAAACCTGTAGTACAATCTACTGCAAGTTACATGCTCAAATTGACCAACTATGACCGAAACAATTCCATACTTTCCATGAGTTTATAACTCATACTCGGTGGTCAAGTTTACATCGAATGGAAATCACACCCCAGCTATCATTACAAAGCCAAAAAACATCATTGTCTCATTTTGAAGTGATGGAAAACACTTCATCACTTTTACATGAAAGAAATGCATCACATGTTTTACAAAACATGGCCAAAATATCATGGTTTCTTAACAAGCGATGGAAAACACATCATCACTTTTACAGTTAAAAATGCAACATATGATTTACAAACACGGCCATGACACACCACCACATCTAGAAAAACCATTTCTCACTTATCAAAGTGAATGGATCATCTCCCATTGGCACGTTTTCTTGTTGAACATATGTTTCAACCGGTTCATGAACTGACGCTTTGTCCTTAAGCTGTTGCTTTGGATGGAGCCTTGAGCACATGGCTCTTTGATGACCACTCTAGTTGCAATGGCTGTAAAAAAATTTCTTACTCCATACATGCTTAACTGGTTTCTTTCCCTGTTGTGGGGACGGCTTTCCATGCCTCATCATCCTTTGTGTTTCCATTCTTTTCCAACACTCAACAATGACATGGTTATGTAAACCACAAAAACAAAAAAATTTCTTATGCCATGATTTACGTTCATGATTAGCAACATGCTTATAATTAAAATGAACTCGAGAATATTGAGACTTGTTATACCTTCCCTGGTGGTCTCTGGTGCGATCATGGTGATGAGAGCTTGCCTCAGCTCTTTCACTGCAACATGCACTTCCATGGGATGATGGTAGAGTGTTCCCATCAATCCTCTTCCCTGGTAAGTTCAACAATGTTTTTTTTGCCTTTGATTTCATTATGGAAATGAGAGCTTGCCTCAGTCCTCTCTCTGCAATATGTGTTGTCATAAGATGATGGTTAAGTGTTTCCATCATTCTCTCTCCTCGACAGTTTCCACAATGTCATGCAGAATTTTAACACCTTCGAAAAATTCTCCTTCAGTGTATCACAAACCTACGTAGCAAAGAAGTGTTTCCATCATTCTCTCTCCTTGACAGTTTCCACAATGTCGTGGAGAATTTTGACACCTTCGAACATTCTCCTTCAGTGTATCCCAAACCTGCGTAGCGAGGTCTCTGCACAACCTTCAATGGTTGAGTTATGGCTTGGACATGAATGTTGATTCCTCCTCCTTTGTACCCCATCCTGGTAAGGAGTCTCATGCCAATTCCTGTAATAGGGATCTCGAAATTTCCAAAAGAAATAATAGCAAGTGAAGATGAAACTGAAGAATGATCACAATTTTTTACCTCAGCTGTCAATTTTGAAACAGGTGAAGAGGGCTTCTCTAAGCCTTTGTTGCGCTTCACTTCCTCCAAGGCCTCTATCGCGGCTTGTAGCTGAAGCTGCAATCATTGCTTCTCCTCCTTATCTTCCTATAGGAGTGCCTTTAGTGTATCATAATCTATTTGAATACTTTGGTGTTGCACTTCAATTCTTCCAATGCCTTTGTCGTGGCTTGCAATTGAAGCTGCAATCGTTGCGTGTCCTCCTTCTCCTATTATAGAAGTGTTTTCAACACATCGTTATCTGCTGCTTGTTTCTCATAAGCTTCATACAGCATGTCCTCTTTCTTGGACCCTGAGCATGGTCTCGCACATGTCATTGACATCCTCCATTGTTGCACGTTCAATGGTTCATGCATGCAGTTCACATATACAAGAAGACCACTTTGATACCACTTGATTCGGGTAAATTTCGATACCCTTTAAACTAATACCTTTTACTTCGTCTGATGTGTTATAATTTCATTTTATCAAAAGCATTAATGAACATATATGCAGATATAGTCAAGAGTAAAACATATTAACGATCACAACAAAACGCAAGATGTTTAATAATGAAGTTCGTCCAGTGTGGACTACGTCTTCGGGCCTCGGTGTCTCGATGGTGTTGGCCACTTTATTTAGTGTTGTAAATGTGAAGATGTACATGGACGAGGATTTTTTATCATACAAGGAAATTAGCCCTCAACATGAGTGGCAAAGTCTCTCCACGAGACATTCTGCTACAAGGAACTCTCACCCATAAAATACCTCCTATCATCGTGACATAAACTCACACATGACGACTATGAGTATCCCGTCAACATGAAAACAAAGGGATCTCAATCAAACATACATGGTGACAATGAGTATCCCACCAACATGGCAATAAAGGGATCTCAAACATAAATGAAAATCCATGATAGAAATTACATATCACATCAAGAACAAAAACATATCCCACATCAAACATCAAACAAGGATCTATACAGCACAATGCATCTCATAGAAAAGAGACAGATAAGTACATGATCACACTGCATATACTTCACATCCTGGAGATATCTGAAGAAAAGGATGATAAACTGTTGGATCTGGTTGTACCATCAATCTCGTGGCGTCGAATATCCTGAAAACAACTACTCACACATTGAATGTTGACACCTGCAACTCCACTTTGAAAAGTGGCGAAAAAATGGAACGGTCAAATTCAAAATTTGAATACACCATTAGATTCATGGCATCTAACAATGCAAAATTGACTATCAAATTTCTAAATTCTTACAAAGTGAAATTCTGGGGCTACAAGAATCTTTTAGATTTGCCCTAGATTCCTCAAAGATGTTGCTCCAAATGGAATCGTAAAATATGCAACTCAAAACAGGAATCTGATATCACCATTGATATCCTTACAAAATTCAGAGAAGAATGAGTATAAAGTTGACCTCATTTTGACACTGGCGAATTTCGGCCTCCAAGGAATCTGAAAGATTCTCTCAAGATTCCTGAAGATTCTCCTCCACTGGGAATCTACAAAACTACTGCTCAAAAGGTTACTCTGGGCACACCATCGCACTTCCTCTGAAATTCTATTTAAAATTCATATAATTTCAATACATTCTGACACAGAGAAATTTTACCTCCTTGGAATCAAAAGATTCCCTTGGCAACAAAAAACATTCTCTCGAATTGCATGGACCATCCCTACCTCGAATTGTGTGTCCATGTACACTCCGACCTGCCCTGGCACACTAGTGAAAGAGGCAAGTTTATATAAAAATTGGGCAGCGAATTCTCCAACGTAGGTTGTTGGGCACGTTAGCAAAATTAGGAATTGGTTGAGGAGGGGTCGGTGGGTCAAATCTCGCCCCTCCCAACATAGCACAAGCTTTTAAATATGGGGTCATTTTTTAGTTTTGGAAACTCCATGGGGGACCGGACCCACATTGGGCGGCCCACCCCAACCATTTTCGTGGATTTGTGATGCCATATTGGGTGGGTGTATACACATATGGTAACAGGTTTTATTTGGGGTCGCTGCATGGTGGCGCGCCAGCGCGGGTTTGATACTCGCCGACCTCCTGTGCTATGGTATCGAGGGTAGGTTCAGGTCCACCAGAGGTGGCCCGCCCTCTCCAATTATAATACTATTGGTATATTTTGCAGGGTCTGCGGGGGTCACGGCCCGTCGGAACATCAAATATTTAAAATAATTATGTTATGTGATCCGATGGGGGTGGCGGGGGGTCATGGCCTGCCATCCCCCCTTTTCTTAATAATTTTTTTTTTTTTATTTTATAAAAATACTGGTTATTTTAAAATTTCTCAAAAATAGGCCAGACAAGATAAATTAAACTTCCCACAATTTCACCTGGAATCTGACCGAAGCTGGCCGGAATCCGGTGCCCGGGTTTCTGTGAAATTGCGTCCTCCTTAACCTGTCAAGTCATCCAGTCAACCTTAGAACTTTGACCAGCTCTAAATTTCACATAAAAACTTGGTTTGACAAAACATTTGCACCATTATGATCAGGACGACGAGATCTTCAACCTGAAACTGAATTTTCCACATTCCTGACACTTTGATTTTTGAGCTTTCATAAGCCCTCTTTGTCCTGGGTGTGTCTCTGGAGCCACCTGGATCAGTTGGAAATGTGGAGATACCCATTATAGGAACTGGCATGAGACTTCTTACCAAGATGGGTTACAAAGGAGGAGGACTTGGCATTAATAGCCAAGGCATAACTCAACCATTGGAGGTTGTGCAGAGACCTCGCTACGCAGGTTTGGGATACACTGAAGAAGAATGCTCAAAGGTGTCTGAAGCTTCCACAACATTGATGAAACATTCGAGGAGAGAGAATGATGGGAACACTTCACCATCATATTATGACAGCACATATGGCAAAGAGAAAGCTAAGGCAAGCTCTCATCACCATAAGGACATCAAAGGAAAACAGACATTGTTGAACTCACCAGGGAAAAGGATTGATGGGAACACTTCACCATCATCCCATGAAAGTGCATATTGCAGTAGAAGAGTTGAGACAAGCTCTCATCATCATGATCGCACCAGAGACCACCAGGAGAGGTATAAAAAGTCTCGATATTCCCAATTTCATTTTGATTATAAGCGTGTTGCTAATCATGAACGTAAATAATGGCATAAGAAAACTTGTCGTTTTTTTGGTTGACATAACCATGTCATTGTTGAGTGTTAGAAAATAATGGCAGCACAAAGGAGGATGAGGCGTGGAAATCCTTTTCCACAGCAGGGAAAGAAATTTTTTAAGTAGGTCTGGAGGAAAATTACCTTTTGCACCCATTGCAACCAAAGTGGTCATCAAAGAGCCACGTGTTCGAGGCTCCATCCAAAACAGCACCTTAAGCACAAAGCGTCGATGCATGAACTGGTTGAAACAGATGTTTGACAAGAAAATGTGCCACAGGGACATGATACATTCACTTTGATAAGTGAGAGATGGTTTTTCTTGATGTGGTAGTGTGTCATGGACGTGTTTTGTAAATCATGTGTTGCATTTTTAACTGTAAAAGTGATGATGTGTTTTATATCGCTTGTTAAGCAACCATGATACTTTTTTCCTTGTTTTGTAAATCATGTGGTGCATTTCTCTTATGTAAAAGTGATGATGTGTTTTCCATCACTTCGAAATGCGACAATGATTTTTTTGGCCTTGTAATGATAGTTGGGGTGTGATTTCCATTTGATGTAAATTTGACCACTGAGTATGTAAACTCATGGCGAGTATGGAAATGTTTGGGTCATAGTTGGTCATAATTTGAGAATGTAATTTGAAATATATTGTACTCAAGTTTGTAGAGGATCTAGGTGTTGGATCATCAATTAAGGCTCCGAAGAACAAAGGTGAAGGAGATGGAAGGGTGACCTTTCAGGACACTTATCATGCAAACATTATACACAGCAGTTGTAGATTATCGTTGATGCTTTTGGAGGATCAAAATCCCCTCAGTGGGGAGAAATGATCCAGGTGGCTCTAGAGACACACAGAGGAAAAATAGGGCTTATGAAAGCTCAAAAATAAAAGTGACATAAACGTGACAAACTCAGTTTCAGGTTGAATATCTTGTCGTCTTGATCACAGTGGTGTGAACAGTTCATCAAACCAAGTTTGTATGAGAAAGTTAGAGACAGTAAAAGTTTTTGGGTTGACTTGATGATGTGGCAGGTGGAGGCAACAATATGGAAGTTTTCAGGTGATCGGATTCTGGCCAACTCTGGTTGATTTCTGGGCGAAATTGTGGGACATTTAAAATGTCTCCTTCAGCCTAAAAACCAAATTTTAATTTAAAAGGGGTTTGCTTTATTTTTAATAATAAGAAAAATATAAACTTAGAGGGGTGGGCCATGATACCCCCCCCCTGGTCGGACCCGCTCCATATGTGGCATTGTTTTAAGCAATACCGTGGGTGGGTGGGCCACCTCCGGTGGACCTAGCCCACGCCACCCCTCCATACTCCTATACAACAACACAAAAGGGTGGGGGCAGGCCACCTAATGCGGGTTTGGCCCCCCATTAAAAACTATTGTTTGTTTGTTTAAAAAAAAAAAAAAAAAAAAAAAAATCTTGCCCAAAATACTATTGCATGCGGGTTTTTGGGAGAGGTAGGATTTGATCCCCCGACCTCCCTTTAACAAATCAATTTTTTTAGCTTTGGGCCTTGATAAATCCACCCAATTTTTTTTATATAAACCCATTGTTCATTAGTGCACCCAGACAGAGGAGTAGCACAGATTTCGAGACATCATTTTTTATTTGCAGGTGGAACCATGAGCCAGATAAAGGGCTAGTGGAACCATGATTGAGCCTCATTTCCAGAGGGGCAAAATTTTCCCAGTGTCCAAATTGGACAAATTTTATATGGATTTTACACTTCTTGGCGACACGAACTTGATGGTGGTGTCATTTTCTACAATAGAGGTCTCAATGTTTCAGCCATATTCCAGATGGGGATGATGGTGTTGGATTTCATCATGTGGGAAATTGGTTTCTTGCCATTCGATGTCACGTTTTCGATGGTGCATTCAGATCTAGGGATTGAGCAGTCTATTCTTCAGCCATCATTATAGTTGATGTATATGAAGTGTTGTTTCTATGTACTTCATTGATTATTGTTGTAGGATGCTTTATGTCATGACGATTGATGCTTGATGTATGATGCAGATTCTTCATGTTATTTGTTGTTGTTGATTCTTGTTGATGTAAGATGCGGAATTCTTATGTGCATCTGATGTGGTATGTATTTATCATGGGTGGTGAATTTTGTTATGAGATCCCTTTGTTGCCTTGATGGTGGGATACTCTTTGTCACCATGTGTGAAGTTGTCATGCTGATAGGATTTTTGTGATGAGTGAGAGTTCCTTGTGATGGAACGTCTCATGGAGAGACTTTGCCACTCATGTTGAGGGATTTTCCTTGTATGACAATTTAACAGCATCCATGTAAACCATAACCATTTATAGCACCAAATGAATCAGCCAACACCATTGAGACAACGAGGCCCAGTGACGTAGTCCACACTGGATGAAATCTGTTTTAAAACCTCTTGCATTTTTTTTGTATGATTATTGACATGTTTTCCTCTTAATTTTATCTGCATGTGTGTTCATTAATGTTTTGATAAAATTCAATTCTAACACATTAGCCGAAGCAAAAGGTCTTGGTTAAAAGGGTATCAAAAATTCACCCAAATCATTTAATATGAAAGAACATATCATATTAACCAAACATGTGGGCATCCATAGAAAGTGAGTGAAAGAAGTTGAATTCTCATAGTTCAGTGACGTTACTCAGAAATAATGTTCTCAAAAGACTTTCAAAATCAAACTTCAAATTGTGCTTGCGTGATTTCTGAGATGATATAGCAAAAAAAAGTAATTTAATAGTTAGCTAAAAGCCATATCAACTAAACAAGTGGCGTAAAATTTCAGATTCTTTAGATGATATTACTAATTCTGAATTTTTGTTTTTGATCTTGCTGAAGTCGTTGGGATTAAATAAATTGACATAAAATCAATTTCTCCAAATGTGAAAATTCGGAGAAAGGATAGAGGAAGGCCATGGACAAGAATGTTTCTCAATCATTTCCATTTTTAAATATTTTCTCTTTTGCTTCAATACCCTTTCAAAATTTCCCATTCAAGATGGAGGAAGATAAAGGCCATCAACAAAAATAAGATAGGAAAGAGAAAATATTTCATATCAAATACATGATTTTAGAAACGAAATCATGACTCAACTTGAAAATCTGTAATGTAAGAAAACAAGAATCCAAGCACAAATCCAAAGCATAGAAAATAATAAAATGAAACTTTTCCTTGGTCCTGTTATGATTTGGAAATATTTAATTGATCTTTTATTCTTAAAATGAATTTATTAAATCGAGGCAATGAAGAACAAGTTCATACTTGATATTATTACCAACATCTATTGAAATATCTGCAAACAACGAAATAAAAGAAGAACTAACAAACAAACCAAAATTAGTCCTATTCCTAATCCTAACTGAATGAAAATTAAACATGACTAGGTATAATCGTACTTCCAAAGTAACCATTCTCTCATTTTAACTCTTGCGTGTATGTACAATTCAATCAACAGGAGTAAAATTGCAACTAAATTCTAAAAAAAAAAATTCAGCCTATTATGTACAATTAACAAATTCGGCAAAATAAACTTATTTACAAAATTCTTACCTTGAAATTATTTAAATAAAATGTTTATAGGGTCATAAAAATGAGCATGTATTTCAGCGAATGATTAAGATAAGTTCAAAGGAAAAGGAAACAATAGGCTTGGATTGAATGACACATTTTGAACTATTGAAACCTGTTGAACAGTGGCAAAATCAGAAATATTCCGGAGCAGTGGAACTTCAAGATTTTTTTCAAATGGATCGATAAATTATGGACGAACATTTAAGAGGTTTCTAGAATTATTCCATTACTGACCATAATGAAATGGTTCACTCTCAAGTGGCAGAATTTGTGATAAAATCATTTGAAATAATACATGAACTAGCCAAACATGAATAAATAAAATTTCAAAATAAAAAGTAGTCGATGTTCATGCTTGAAATTATGGAATTGATTTCCATACAAGCTTGTTAATGCACTTGACGAGTGTCTACAATTTGAGTGTCCAAATTTCCAGTACAATGTGTTCAAAAATTCAAAACTAAAATTCGAAAGAAAAATAAATTCAAACTGAGGGAAATGAAAATGAAGCAAATTATATTTTACATTAAGGTTACAAGTAATGGTACACATGGCTTGGACTCATTTGCAAATGTAGGCTTTCCCACAATTATCAATATACATTATAAAGTTAAACTCATTGTTTGTATTCTTTTGTGGAAATTGGAAGATTTCAAAATTATGATCCAAAAGGGGAATTCCATCATCGTAGGAATCGAAAATTGGGACAGTTTCTTGAATACCAAAATTACTATGATGATTACATGTTTGAAAATTTGAATGGACTGGAATGATACTTTGATTAAAGCTCTCTTTATCTCCAAAAAATGGAATCAGGCAAAACTATTTTTGAAGCGAAAAGAGGTTAAGCATTTTCATTTTCCTAATCATTATCATAAGTAATTTCATAAGTTTTATTTTCCTCTAAATTAAATAAATCAAAACCAGGCAAGTGATTGAATACTAAATTAAGAGAATCTTCAGGATTATTGATTGAATTATCGATTAAATTCATCTACCAATATTTAATAATTCATTATCAATATCAATTCCTCTTTTCTCTAAAATTAAAACTCTATTTAAAATAATTGTTGATTGATTATGAAATAAATTATTATTGCTAAATATATCAGGGTAGAGAGAAAAATAAGAAGATGAAGATATATACCTGGAGGTTTCTTTATGCATAGATAATTTTGGATTTTCCAAAATAGACAATTCAGATTCTTCATGCATTTGATCAATTTGTGAATTGTTGTTGAACTACTCCATCATTTGCAATTAATTATCAACTGATTGTGAATTAATTTTAGTAGTAGACTGTGTGTTGCTATCATTATGTGGTTGATTTAATTGATGTTGATCGTTGTTTATAGATTGCATATCTTGTTGAATATCTTCTTGATCAACATTATGTAAATTTGGAGCATTTATGGCATAATCATTTGTAATTTCAATTTGCGAAGAATCGAAGTTGTCATTTTGAGCAATTGTATCATTATGAACAAAGGATATACTTTCTGGTTATGGATAGTTATCACACTACAAAGACACTAAATGTCTGAACCATCCAATTAATTGGAATTAAGGAGGAAAATATTTAGACCAAAATTGCATTAGAATTAATTTAAATCTAACATAAAAAATCTTCAAAGTCTCACCTTCCCTCCTACGCAATTCTTCTAACTGATCACACACATTTTCGTAGTCATATTTTTTAAATGCGTGAATGAAAATCTTTGAAAATTAATCCCAACTATGTACAAAGGCAATTGGAAATGACAAGCACTATTCTTTTGTTTTTCCTATCAAAGTACGAGTGAAGATCCTACAAATAATATCTTCATCAATATTGAAATTTTTGCAACTTAAAATAAATTGAAGGAGATGAATAAAAGCATATGTCTTACCATTGTATTTTACCTAAGATTTCCTTTACCAGAGTCGAAGTTGGATGAGGTCCAATAAAGAAACTCTAAGGAAGTCTTTCAAATGGAGCCACAGTAATAAAAATAAAATTTTAAAGCAAAGAATCATTGGAGACACAATTTTACTATGGCCCTCCTTCTAGGGCCAAAAATGTTGATGGTTAGAAATTATTTGCCTTAACATTATAAGGGAGACCACTTGTTCGGGTAAAGAAACTTCTTTTATGTTGAAATGGTGGTTCTGACTAGCTTAAAGTATGAATTTCACCTACCAATAGAGAAGAGACATCAGATCGACTCTTCTTGCTGATTATGCAAGAAAGTGATTCTTAAGCTAATCTAGGACTCAGCAAAGCCACAAATAAAATTTTTCTCTTTGATAAGAGGACTTCTAGAAATTTATTTATTAATTTATATGCAAATTAATCCTAAAATGCAAGCAAAAGGAAAGAAATTCTAAGCCTATCTTGATTTGGAAGATGTAGATCTGACCAAACTAAGAGAAAAGTAATTAAATGATTGAGATTTCAACATGCCTAGATTAAGATGAATATATAGTTAACGAAATAGTTCATTTAAATATTATTATTAATGTCAAAACATATCATGTTTATAGATTTATTAATAAAAATAATTAATCAACAACATTTAGGAAGTAGTTCACAAAATGATGATGATTATTAAATCACTAACTCAAATGATTAAACAATAATATAATGAAATAGTTCACAAAATATTAATGTTTGGTAAATCAGAATCAAAAGCTTGATTTCTGAGTAAATAATTACTCAGAAATCAGATTTCAACACATAAGATATGAGATAAATAACAACATATTATTGAGGCAAACACTCACATCGAAAATAGTGCACAAATATGAATGAAAATGACACATTTCCACCATTATAAAATGAAATCAAGATAAAAATAAATAAATACCAATTTATTGAACCTATTTCTCTAGCTCTGATCTCCAACAGTCCTTTTATAATGCTTGAACTCTACTACAAAAAATCGAGCTTCAGTAGTACAAACTCGACTCCCATACATAGTTGAGAATGAAAAGAGACAAATCCCAATAATTCCTAGATCTGAGATTGATCCTCTCTACCTACAACCTGAAACCCCTATTACAATATTGTTCTAAGAATTATAGAATTGCAGAAGAGAGAAGCCCCATTTCTCCATTCTACAAACTACTATTTATAATTACAAAAAAGTAATTCCAAATAGGAGAGTTTTTGAAGAACCAATCTTCTCCAACAATTATCATTGGTTGAAATTATTTTTCTTCTATTGTTGGAGCCATTCCATTTATTGAAATATTTTCTTCCACGTCTCTTCCACTGTTCTCCTGCCACAACCAATTAAAATTTAGAAATTAAAGTCAATAAAATAGAAAATAAAAATCCATTCTCAACAATTTGTTTAAAATAAAAATAAAAATAAATTAAAATCTAAACAAAATTCAAGATGTGATTGATTTTGTTGAGTATGGTTTGTTTTTTAGAAACGTTAGAGGAGGAATTTCAAAATTAATAAAATTTATCCAAATTAACATAAAAAATTAGTTTTGTTTCAAATTCGTCACTTATCTTTCCGCTAGATTTCTAGGCTAGTAATGATGATATTTTCTAAAATTAACCATCCCATATTTTCATTCTCTGTCATAGCTTTTCAATGAGCTATTGTGGGCTTAATTTGGTTGAGTAAATCTCCAAATATGTCTCTACAAAGATGAGGTGCCAAAATAATTCGAATTCTGGAAAATGTCATGCTAAATGTACAACTAAAAATAATTACGATTTGTTAAATTAATTATATGTATTCTATTTAAAAACATTAAATTAAATTAAAAACTAAAAAAATGTTGAATTAATTACAAAATCCAATATAATTCTCAAAATAAAATTTGAATTAATTAAATCAATTACAAATTAATAAATTTACATATTAATTAGAAAATTAATTAATTAATTAAAATTTGATTTAATAAACAATAAAATAAATATATTTATAATAATATCAAATATCATATACAAAACATTAAAATAAATCACAAACGTTAATGAATAAAATTTATACAAACATTATTAAACAAAGGTTAGACCAAGACCATCTAAGCTATGAGGGACATCGAAGGTGAAGTGAAACACCGGAAATCAGAAAAATCAAGCCATCAAATATCGAAAGTATTAGAGAGTAAGCCATATGAAAAGTGACATATTGGGGGAATCATATCGGAGGTTTTAGGAACAGGCTTCATGTTAAACACACACATGGTAAACAATCAAGTAAACACACAAGGAGAAAGATAAGCGTGAGTTATCTTATTATTCACCATAGATGTACATTTATAATACAATGGTGTGACTCTTGAATTCCACGTTCCAAGGTCACTTGGACTCCTTTTGTGACTTTTCAGCTTCCACACCTACCCATAGAGGATTAGGTGTCCAACTTTCCCCCCCTTAATCTGAAGGGGTATGTGTGAGTCCAAGAAGAGAGTTGTAATACAAATCTGCAAAGTATTCATGGCAACACTTCGGCTAAATCAGCTCTCTGAAATTTTGGCATAAATAGGCGGTTTAAGGATGACCACCAACACTGGAACGCTTAGTGCAGTTCCCGGAACTTTTCCAAATCTAGCAAGAAACTGAGGGCTTCTGCTAGAGGAAGTGTCCCTCATATTTGAAGAGGGAGACCTTCAACCTAGAATAAGGGAGATCTACAATCTGGGATGGTTTAAGGATGACCACAAACTCTGGAATGTTTAATGCATTTCCCGGAACTCTACCAAAGCTGGCAAGAAGCTGAAGTCTTCTGCTAGAGGAAGTGCTCTAAATTATTTTAAGAGGAAGAATATCAACCTCACATAGATGGTTTAAGGATGTCCACCAACCAAAGGAATGCTCGAGCATCCGTGTCTATGGATGCAATTCTGAATCTGGAATGATAAGTTGTGGCTTAGGCTCGCTTGAACTACTATGTCTCTGGCTACAACTTTGAATCTTGAATGACAAGTTGTGGCTCAGGCTCGCTTGAACTGTTATGTCTCTAGCTACAACTCTAAATCTAGAATGAGAGATTATGGCTCAGGCTCACTTGATGTGTCTTCGAAGCTTGTAGATGACCATCATTTTGCCCCCTATCAGGTACAAGGTGATATTATGGTGAAAACTCAACTACAAGATTTTTCAATATTCTAGAAAAATTTCTGACATGTGACTTAAACATCTTCTTGGTTTTTGATGCCTATTGCCAAGAAGCGATCCATCCAAGATGAATATTTGTTCTTAAAGGAGGCTTGTTTCTGAAGCATCTGTGTGAAGAATGGGTGTGCCAACCACAGTGCTTGCATGGGTGAAGATCGAAACAGTGATCTTTCATATGGCCAACTTAATCACAGTGTTGGCATTTTACAATATGTTGTGGTTGTGGAAAAGGAGCAGGATATGGAACAGCTGAAGGTGAACTATCATAAATAAATCTGACACTCTAGAATTTTATAGGCTTGGAGTAGTCCGAAATATGAAAGGAAAATTCCTTGTCATATCCAAGACCAGTTATGTGCTTTTTATGGACAAGCTCTTGCCAAGGACTGATAATGGGCTTGCAAAGTGCAGGCTCGATTTTTTCTTGTTTCTGAAAATCTGCTCCTAAAATGGGTACTACATCTGCAATTTTTTGTTGTTGATGGGAGTCTGTCTCAATGTTCTGAACAAGAACAAGTTCAGAATGATGATTGTTGGGTGTGGAGCCTGATTATCTTGTTTACTTTGTATCACAACATTGGACCCCTGTACCTTAAAGGGGCGGCAATGCCACCCGTAATTAATCGCTACCGTGGGGGGTCCAGGGGGGGCGGCAGTGCTTTTCGGAGCCCCCCCCTGGTGGGGGTTTTTGGGGGCAGCGCCCCCGAAGCTAATATCAGATGTAAAATTGCCTTGTAAAAGTATAGTAATTTCTAGTCAATCTGGGTCGTTCATTAGGCAAATGATCTGACGGTAGAAGTTATGTTTAGATTAGGGTTTTTTGCCCTAGTAGGCAACCCCCTTGTATATATGAGGGTATTGTATTGTAGCTGGGTATCATGTGTGTATTCTCGGAGCGAGAAACAGAGAGGGATACTATGAGAGAGAACAGAGGATATTACAGCGGATCTGCTATAGGTTTTGTCTCTTCATTTTTTGCTGGATAATAGAAAGGAAGGACTGGCTGTTCGGGGTGGACGTAGCCCAAACTAGGTGAACCACGTATATCTGTGTCTCTCTGGTTTTATGTGTTTTTTGTGTGCTTGTATTTTCCACATATTTTATGTGTTGCATTGCTCCATAATATATAATTTTCTAACAATGACTCTGTTGTTGTAGTTCTTCTTGTTGTAATTGTGATTCAATTTGTAGAAACTCTATCTTTTCATGTGAATTCTACAAATAGGTTTGAATGTAAAAAGGAGTTTTCCTACTCACTTTTACCATCCCATTATCAATGGAATAGATTAGGGTATTCAATAACTCTAATGCATCATCAATTCGATCCATTTCAAAACAATTGAATTAGAGGAATGGTGTTGGCTTCGACTACAAATGCACCATATAATTCAAAACTGCATGCACCAGAGCATGAACTAATTCAGAATCACAACTGAGGCATATATTATCTGCTCAATGCATATACATCACCATAACTTGTACAAACTCATCTCTCACAACTCACAAGTTGGCTTCAATATTCAACACATCAACTATTCAGTCCTCAAATTTCATAGTCGAGCTTCATAACTAAGATGTCACGGATAAGAATACAAACTATTCAATCTATAATAGATACATTCCCATGGATTAAGAGCACGAACCAACTCAATCCAAATTCATATAAATGGCTTTCACAGAATGGTTTCAAAACACCACACCAGATTTACAATTAATAACACACATTTATGTCATCACCATAATCCAAAACATGACCTTCATATTTTCATCACATCACCATTTTCTGCATGGTCTTGAGGAAATGACTTCAACATAAATTTCACACATTATGTGATTTTCCACCAACTCATATATAAGAAAAATGATATGAAAGCACAGGGAGGAAGACAATTGAAATTTATTGCGAGAAGGTAAGCAACTCTATTCCCAAATGCTCAGCACTGGAGCTAACCATGATCTATTTTCAGCTACTAAGCTCGTGGGCATGTTTTTATTCTGCGACTCGAGTTCTCCAATTCCATCTTGACTGGCACTTAATATAACCAAAAAATTAAAAATTCATGGGTAGAAATCTCTAGTTTTCCATCTTTTACCTTATTGAGGGAATAATCCTCACTGTTCATATACCATGTCAGACGCCATCTCGCCATTTAAGAGCTCTTGCTAGGGAAGTCATGCAACCCCTGTGGGATTCGATTGTGGGTGGATCGGAAATGGAAAAAATTAGAAAAATTAATAGAATCTGGCATATCGTGTAGCTGAAGCAGATAATGAGGCGATGGCATGCCCTCACCTGCAACTGCAAGTTTTTTACATCAGCTCCCGCTTTCTATGATTCCAACGAGGAGTGTTACAGGATCCTGGGCTCCTCCACGCAGTCGTATGTTCCAGAGGGTAGTCTACTTGGGAAGAGAAGTGGTGGTTTCTTTTCCATGAGCTTTAGCTTACACGTCTCATGGTTCTTGGAAAATAGTTTGCAATGGGCTATGAAGTGAGGGAGCATGAGGGGGCCATGCAGCACGTAGCAAGGAGGTTGTGGGAGTGGAAGGGTCAGCAGAAGTGGAAGCGACGGGAGGGCATGGGACCATGGGGAGGTGTGATGGTTGCGAGAGAGGTGAGCCGGAGTAGTTGTGTAGCGAGATCATAGGTATGACAGTGTGGTTTTAATGCCCCAAGCGGAGGCCAGAATCGAGTGTTGACGGGGTGGAGCAAGCCGAGGACGGGGAGCCTTGAGTTTTCAATGTGGGAGGAGTGGCAATGGTATGCATATGAAAGTGCATAAATATGAGGGATAGTCGCAGTCACGTTCCGAGTGAGGTCTGCCGAGGGACCGAGGCACAGTCAGGGACCACTACACAGTGGAGAGGTGTTGTCAGGAGGCCAAATGTGGAGTACGGAGGATGTAAAGGAGTATGTGGCCTAGGAGGCCATAGCGGAGAGTCGACGTAGGTGTGAGGGAACTGTGAGTGGCAGCTGAGAAGACGAAAAAGGTTTATGGAATTTAACATCAGACTAAAGAAATAATGGCTTAGAGAATGTGCTCTGCAGCTGTTATATTACGCAATGCTGAGTTCAACTCTCTACACACTCGATATCCTCCACAAGAAGTAGTTAAACACAGCTGGCTCCAAAACAAATGCAGAGGAAATGGATGGTTTACTTGGTTTAGGCTTTAGCTTTGTAGAAGTTGGCTCGATGACCCGAGTACCTCAAGAGGGAAACCCAAAGCCTTGTGTCTTCAGATTTCCAGAACGCTCAATCCCTGGTCACTGCTTTACATGTGCATCATCAACATATTTCGGTCTTTTCAATAGAGAGGTAGTAACAGGTTCTTTGTTACAATCAACGCAAGATATAAAGAGGGTATTTAACACAATTCAACACATTATTCCAATTTAAGCACACCACAAACCAGTTTTAACGTTGGCGTATACATACCATTAAACCCAATATGATGTATCACTGCCTCTGCAGAATAGCTCTAACATAAAATAATGCACCATAGGCACAATAAGCTACTTCAACGATCCGAAAACTGCCCAAAGAGAGCACCAACCATACTGCATAAAAAATACACAACCTCCAATTCAATGCAAAGAGGTAATGCAGCCATAGGATACAGGTTTCATGATAGAGAACATAACAGAGTATGTGGCAGGAAAATAAGAGTTACAATGGCAGTAACACAATGTATGGTAATTCTTATAGAGGGGTGCAGGAATGTGGCAGGAACAAAATATGCAGGTGGAATATGGCGAGATGCAGCAGTGCTTCTATTTCTGGCAGGCCCAACATCTCAACAAGTCTGGCTCAATAGAGTCAGATGTGGAGAGAATCATGGCTAGGGAGGATTGAAAAGGCCACAAAGACTAGTGGCTCAAATTGGAGCAGCCTGCTCTGATACCATGTTAAACACACGCATGGTAAACAAGAAAGTAAACACACAAGGAGAAAGATAAGTGTGAGTTATCTTATTATTCACCATAGATGTACATTTATAATACAATGGTGTGACTCTTGGCTTCCACATTCCAAGTTCACTTGGACTCCTTTTGTGAATGTTCAGCTTCCACACCTACCCATAGAGGATTAGGTGTCCAACACTTCCAATAAAAAAAGTTTAGATAAAGAGATTTAATGGAAATATAGGAGGTGCGGGAAATCGGAGGTGTGATATATCAAAGGTGTCACATAATAAAATTTCAATAATTCAAACGTGAATATTATAAATGATGGTTGTGGGTCTAGCAGATTATTATATTCATTTATATAAAGGTGCATAAGACTTGTAATAAACCTTGGTAAAATCCCCTTTAATGTGATTATATTAATAAAGCGATCATCGGGGAAGTCATATCAAAGATAAGTTTTATCGTAACTTTCTCAAAAGAAAATTTACGATATAATAAAGTTCTGATGGAGCTTTGACTTTATGAGTGACAGCTTATCGGGTTTTATGTTTATCGTAATTATGTTTTTAAAGGTGTAGCTCCGATATATGGGTTATGATATTATGATGTGTACCAAGGAATGTTGGAATGGGGGGTATAATGTGAAGTGGAGCCTATGTGGAGTGGGTCTCATTCATAAACTGCAGCCACATGGTAATAAAAATTCTAACCTTAAAAATTACAACCACTTTGGAGAATGAATAATTTCGGGATTTCAGGAATATTATGAATTGAAATGTATATTAACTTCCTAGATCCTAAACACATCACTTTAATCATTATAAAATTTGGTTGTGGTAATTTCGTAGGAATTTCAACCAAAAATAATAAAAAATCAATATTTATAATCAATTACTAATTTATTTACAAAAAAATAAAATAATATACATTTTGCACTGTTTTTTAACCTAGGAGGTAAAAATTATCAAACTTCGGATGAGCATCATTTGCAAATAGTGTAACCAAATGAGAGGAAACAATTACTGTTGGAAATCTAGCAAAAATTCCAACTCAATGAAGCAATCAAAATAAAAATTTAAAGAAAATAGAAAAATGGAAAAAATGTAGGATACTTAACCAAAAGAAAATCATAAAAGGTGTTTTAGCCAAAAATTTAAGGAAAGGGTCCCCATTATTTGAAATAAGTAATTCAAAAAAGGGGGGGTTGAGTGGTTGAGTTTTCACCTCAACAAGATGAAACCTTGAAGGTGGAACCTTGATGCAAGAATATGCAAGGAATCTTTTAGATTCCATGAGGCCTAAAATTGACAGAATTCTAACCAGGCCAACTTTGCAAATCTGGCTCGATTTTTCGCAATGAACGGGATGGCATGGTCAGTTTATTCATTTGAGATGCTGATTTTCAGTCAACCCTTAGAGGAGAATCTTTTAGAAATCTTTGAGATTCTTGGGGAGCCCATATTTGATCGAGATAGAAAGGGGTCTATTTTACAGTCAAATTTGACGGTTTTTTGCAATGAACACAATGGCACAGGTAGTTTTTTCATCATAGTAGTTAATTTCATGTTATCCCCAGACTTGGAGGTATAATATGCATTGTTTCCATGTTTTAATTTGATTTTTTTTTAGATGATGATTTGATTCTTAGATCCATGAATGCGACTTTGTGAGAGGATCATTGTATGCCACTTTATGAGTGAGAATTCTTATAGGATAATGTCTCTTGGGAGATACAAGCCACTTTATTTAAGGGGGTTCATCCTTGTACTAATAAATATTACATCATGTACTTAACATTTTCTTGCAACAACTAATGAAGCGGTGTACCCACTCTTGACACCAGGCCCGGAGACATAACCCACACTAGGTGAACTCTATTATCATATCGTGTGTTTATGGTTGTTCATGATTTTTTTTTTTTTTCATGCTGATGTTTTGTTGAAGTGTTGTTTAATAATTCACATTGCTCATGATTTCATATGAAAATATGCGTTAGTGAAATGTCTCGTATAATGGGGATTTTTGTTTGAAATCACTCACGAAAATTTTCCGGATCACTCTACATAATTGCTAATGATTTTATGATGTTACGGAGTAATTGTAATATACAAATGATGAAAATTTTTGAAAATTCAATTATATACATCAGAGAACAACATAGCCCTAAAAATTAACACCAATTTTCCTATCAAGGATGGAAGTGATGACGAAGACAAACCCAAGAAAATAACACTCAAGAAGAGAGGCTCAGAAAAAATAAAAAATAAAAATAAATAAATAAATAATAAAATAAAATAAAATTCTCCAAGAAAGATATTGATGACTCTTATGAAGAATAATATGATGGAAGCATAGAAATAATGTTCAAGGCCTTCACAAATGAAACAGGTAATCTAAAAGAAGAAGAAGTATGGATGAACTATTGATCAATGCCTTAGAGGAAAATGATAGACTTGGGAAAAAAAATGGAAAATTATCTCAGGAAATCATCTCTCTCAAAACTGAGAAAGAGCTAAAAAAAATAGAAGAAGCCTTGAAAACTAAACTAAAGGAAAAGGAAGAAATTTGTGAAAAATTGGAAGTTGAAGTAGTATCTTAAAAAAGGGAGTTGGAGAAAGATAACAATAATTTGAGTTCTAAAACATTAGATCTTATTTTCAGCTCGCAAATACCACCACATGACAAATATAGACTTGGCTATGCATGCAAATCTTCAAATTCAAAGGAATATGCCAGTGTTCATCATGAAGGAAAACCTAGAAGTTTTACTAATGTCCTTAAAGGATCTCATCACAATAATCCTACAGGAAACAAATTTCATGTAAGGAATGAGAATCATTCCCTCCCCAAAGGGAATGTCTCATCAAGGCAGTTCTATTCTAACAGGTATAAAATTATTTTTCTTAGTCCTTATTTCTTCTACAAAAAATTTGGTCATCAATAAAAACATTGCAAGGAGTTAAGCGCTAATAACCAAAATAAGTATGTTGAATTTAGGATATATGACCATTTAAAACTTATAATTCCTTTGCTCCTCTATCAAAGTATGGTATAGAATGCTACAAATGCAATAATCTAGGTCATGAAGCACAAAATTGTCCATTGAAGCCAAGAGAGAGTCTGGAGAAAGAAGTTTGAAGAATCTACCCCTAAGAAATGTGGTCTAGTTATGTGTGCTCAAAAAAAGTAAATTCAATGGTTTGTAGAAATTGGATTTTCTAAGCACAGACAGCTGACCAAAAAAAAATTATCTCATTAATCAAATAAATGGATTGAAATGTGACCATTGGAGATAATGGATCTGCTAAAATTGTTGGAACCGTGCATAGTAAGTCTCAACAATGGCAAGGTCAAAGCACAAATTGTCCTACATGTTAAAGGCCTCAATTATGATATGTTGAATCTTATCCAAATTTTCAATCAAGGACATGTTCTCATTTTTTGTGCAAAATATTGTAAAATAAGGAGATCATCTTTAGGAAAACTAGTAATAAAAGGAGTAACAACAGCGGATAATGTATACATTCTCAATGAAATTCAAGAAGAAAGATGGTATATGAGTCAATCAAATGAAATTTTTCTATGACACAAACTTTTGGGACATTTGAGATTTTATAACTTGGTGAAGATCAGTAAATCTTAATCAAGTTGAGATATTCATAGAATCTCAAAACCAGAAAATCCTATTTGTGTACCATGTCAACATGGAAAGAAAACCAGGGCCAGTTTCAAGTCCAAGGAATATTCAACATCAAAGCCTCTAGAAATTGTACATATAGATCTATGTGGTCCAACCAAAAATCTATTGAGATTCAACAAGATGATGAGCTTAGTGAAAAGAGTCGCCTTCACTAAGTGGGCCCGCAGGCTATTTTTGGCGCAAAGTCTATTTTTAGGCTATGTCTATTTTTAGACATGTCGATCATATTCTATGAGTTGCAGGATGCTATTTGTGGATGTTTGGTCAAGTAGGAAAAATATAAGGACTTCTATTTTTAGACATATTGGGCGAAATATATTTTTAGATTGCCAATCTAAAAATAGATATGTCGAATATTATTAGCTCTTAATAATATTTGGACTCTAAACATTATCTTATTCTCTTGGAGCACTCCAGTTAAGTGCACAAATGTG
Organism: Pinus albicaulis; assembly: GCA_034641835.2. Taxonomy (NCBI): domain Eukaryota; kingdom Viridiplantae; phylum Streptophyta; class Pinopsida; order Pinales; family Pinaceae; genus Pinus; species Pinus albicaulis. Next base: position 1,337,068,644 of record CM076574.1, read on the forward strand.
CCACAGCATCTGAAAAAAGGAATTACGCTATTCCTGAGGGTTTACTGGACTATTTCATGGAGGACTTTAGTTGGAACTCATGTGACAGAGTTTGGTGGAGTTGTGTTCAGTTTAACTCAGTTAGATTCAGTTGAGCTAGTTGTATCTAGTCTAACTAATTGATACACTAGTGAGAGTGGTGTGAATTAATTAGTTAATTAATCCACTAAATAATAACTCATTAATTAACTGAATAATACATCAGTTAACTACAGTGCATGACAGTTTCAGTGGAGAGGTAGGTGAAAGAGCAAGTGTGACTATCAGTTGTGACTATAGTGATGCAGTGATTACATCCAACACTCAGTGGAGATGCCAATGAGGATTTCACAGTCAATCCTGGAGTAATTCGAGTTCATTCAGAGCCATTCTTCAGCAGGGATTGCGCAGTAGAGGCAGGCTAGCAGGTGGCAAAGATCGGTGCATGGATTTGCAAGATCGAGCATGATTAGTGTGTAGCGATTGTATTGTACTGAGAGCTTGATATGATCAGCTTTGTATGAGGATATTTACATGATCTCTATGACATATATTATATACAGATATTTTGGGTTTTCAGCTTCATGCTTTCCCGTTAAACAATTGTGTTAATGTGTCTGATTTTTTATGGTTTCATGTGTGCATTGCAATCTTGATTTAATTTCCGCAAATGATCAATAGTGGAATAGATTATGTATTTTTCATGAAGTTAAAATAGTGTGAGATCAGGAGAATATTGGACATATAACACATAATTTATATAATTTCTACATGGTATCGAAGCAGTATTGATCATAGGAGATTGCAATTATTGAAGCGGTTGAGTTTTGTGCTGGTGGAATTCTAATTTGCTGCAGTGTTTTCTTGGTGTCGAAGTTGAGCATTCATTGAAATGTCTTTCAATGGATTGCGATTGGAGTATGCCCTTGATGGAAGCTTGAATTATATTGCATGGAAGGACAGAATGGAGGTGGTGTTGGAGGATAATGGGCTGAAGGAGTTCATAGATGCTGAAATTTCAAAGCCTGCTTCTAGCGATGCTGCCGCGCTTGATGCATGGCAAAATAAGATAGCAAAGTGTCGAAGGATTCTGTTGGAAGGTGTGAAGGATCACATTGTGTCCAGCCTTCACGGTAAAGCCACTCCATTCTTAATGTGGAAGGCTTTGACAGACTTGTTCCAAAGCAGAAGTGACCAAAGGAAGTTGGTGCTTAAAGACAAACTCAAGAAAATAAAAATGGAGAAAGGCGACAGCATACCCAAGTACCTCACGAAGTTTTTCCAGTGCAAGGATGAGCTGGGAAGTGTGGGGGTTACTGTTGATGAAGAAGACTTGGTGAGATTGGCTCTCCTTGGGCTTCTGAAGAGTTGGCATAGTTACGAAGACTCTGTCAATGGACGGGAGAAACTGCCAGGATGGGAGCGAATTTGGTCGGATCTTGTGAAGGAGGAGATAAGGCGGGGTACCAGGGATGGATCTTCATCGAAGAATGAAGACGACGAAAATTTCGCTTTGGTTTCCAAAGTAAGGAAATGGAAGGGAAAGAAAATCCTTCTCAATCCGGTGCGAAAGGAAAGAAGCAGGACTTGTCCAAGGTGAAGTGTTTTCACTATCACCAGCACGGGAATTTCGCCACTAACTGTCCATAAAAGAATAAGAATAAGCAGGCTGCTGGATCTACAGCTGGAGAGGCCTTAGCCTCGCAGTTTGAGCTGGATTTTTCCTTGATCGCATGCTTGGTTTCAAGTGTAATGGGATCAGTGTGGTTTCTTGACAGTGGTGCGTCTTTCCATATGACCGGAGACAAATATTTGTTTAGTGATCTGGATGACAAGGATCTTGGAGTGCACATCGAGATGGGAAATGATGGTAGATACAATGCAACTGGTATCGGGACCATTTCCTTTGAGAGGGAGTCTAGAGAACCTTTCATCTTGAAGGATTTCATGCATGTTCCAGGATTGAAGAAGAATCTGATCTCTGTGGCAATGTTGGAAGACAAGGGTTATGATGTTGTTTTTAGCAAGGGAAAAGCCTTCCTGCACAGTAAAACAACTGGTCAAAATAGGAGGATAGGGATTCGAGTTAAGAATATTTATCAATTGCAAGTAGATGGCTGTGCAGCAATGGCAGGAAAAGCACAAGGAGTGGTGAGCCGAGATGAGGGCGAATTGTGGCACAGGATATTGGGCCATCTTCACCATGGCGCTTTGAAAATTTTGCAACAGATTTCTACTGGGCTTCCGAAGGGTACACTTGCGCAGTCAGATTAATGCAAGGGATGTACTTTGGGAAATTTTGTGAAGACCACTTTTCATGAGAAGGATAGTTGCGCCATGATGATCCTTGAGATAATTCACACAGACGTGTGTGGACCTTTCTAAGTTGCTTCAACAGCAAAGCACAGGTATTATGTGATATTTTTTGATGAATTTTCTCGTAAGTGCTGGATCTTCTTCATGCAGAAGAAGAGCGAGACATACTCAAATTTCTGTGAGTTCAAAGCACTGGTTGAGAAAGAGTCGAGGAAGCAGATGAAAGCTCTAAGGAGCGATAATGGTGGTGAATACATCTCTGGAAAATTCAAATACTTCTGTAGCAAAGAAGGAATTAGAAGAGAACTCATAGCGCCTCATAACCCACAACAGAATGGGGTCACGGAGAGAAAGAACAAAATGATCGTGGGTGCTGCACGGGCGATGTTGCATGATTAGGGCCTTCCCATACACTTGTGGGCTAAGGCATAAAACACTGCGGTTTATGTGAAAAACCGTTGTCCTCATAGATTACTTGGCATGAGTACACCCAAAGAGGCATTTTCTGGTAAGAAGCGTGATATTTCTTATTTGAAGATTTTTGGCTCACCTGTTTACATTCATGTGACGAAGGATGCCAGGAAGAAGCTAGAGCCGACCACAGAGGTTGGGATATTTGTGGGGTACACAGAAACACCCCACAATTATCGTGTGTATTTTCCAGACATTCGAGTGACTGTTGTGTGACGGGATATCAAATTTCATGAGGAGAAATCCATGAAGTTTTTGCTTGAGAGGGAGCTACACTTGCATGTAGATGAGGAGCTACTTGTTCCTAAAGATGAGCCTCAGGATGTGGATCAGCCACAAGAGGAGGTTCATGGAGTGGAAGAAACCACTCATGCAACACCAAACATTAGAGGGCAGAAGCGCACTACAGAAGCTGAGCGACTGAATGTTGATGCAGTGCAGAATGTAGGAGTTCCTACATCACAGCGCAGACAGAGACAGTCACCTGACCGATTTATTGGATACATGGCTCTGATGAGCAAGTGTATCGTGACGGAACCATCCTCTTTTGAGGAAGTTGTGGAGGATCCTGCATGGGTAGATGCCATGGTGGAAGAGTATGATTCTATTTTCAGAAACAGTGCATGGGAGATTTCCCCAAGGCCAGAAGGGAAATCAGCGGTAGGTTCGAGATGGATCTACAAAGTGAAGCAAGCTGCTAATGGGAGAGTCGAGAATTATAAGGCAAGATTTTTTTCCCGGGGCTTCTCACAGATTGAGGGGATCGACTATGAAGAAACCTTTTCACTTGTCACAAGGTATTATTCCATACGGACCATCCTTGCTCCCTCAACGCAGATGGGTTGGCACATTCATCAGATGGATGTGAAGACTGCGTTCTTCAACGGAGTCATTGAGGAGGAGGTGTACATTCAGCAGCCTGAAGGATTTGAAATCTTCAGCAGTGAGTCGCATGTGTGCAGGCTCAAAAGAGCGTTGTATGGGTTGAAACAAGCACCTTGTGCTTGGTACACATGGATAGACAGTTATTTTACCGGACTTGGTTTCGCTAAGAGTGAGGCGGATCCTAACCTACACCAGATTGTGGTGGAGGGTAAGCTTTTGATCATTGTACTTTATGTAGATGATTTAATACTAATGGGTGATGAACTGTTGATACACTCATGCAAGGTAGATCTTGCAAAGGAGTTTGAGATGAAGGACTTGGGCCTCCTTCATTATTTCCTAGGATTGGAAATTTGGTAGCGGAAGGGTGGACTATTTGTGTCTCAAGGCAAGTACGCCCGGGAGATACTGGAGAAGTTTCACATGCAAGGTTGCAAGCCTATCGAAACTCCTCTTCCTAGTGGTTGGAGGAAAGAGGATGCTACATCGGCAGAAGTAGTGGATGCCACTATTTATCGACAGTTGGTTGGTTCCCTCATGTATCTAGTCAATACACGACCGGACATATGCTATGCTGTGACCTAGATTTGACAAGCTATGGTTAAGCCTACCAAGCTCTTTTGGAAGGCAAGCAAGCATGTCCTGAGGTATCTCAGGGGCACATCTGGATATGGATTGTGGTACAGACAGTCGGATGAGTTGAAGCTGCATGGCTTCATGGATGCAGATTGGGTAGGAAGCCCAATAGACAGAAAGAGTACATCTGGAGGGATTTTTAGTATCGGATCTACAACAGTTTCTTGGTACAACAGGAAACAAAGATCCATGGCACTCAGTTCAACGGAGGCCGAGTACATGGCAGCAAGTTTGGTTTCATGCAAGGCTATATGGATGAGGAAGATCCTGGTTGGTTTGTTCGGTTCTCACTTGGATCCCACTGTGATATATTGTGATCATCAGAGTTGCATTAAACTCTCGATTAATCCAGTATTTCATGATAGATCTAAACATATTGACATCCGGTACCATCATATCAGAGATTGTGTGTAGCGGAAGATCATGTTGCTTTCTTACATTCCTACGGAGGATCAGGATGCAGATATTCTGACAAAGGCGCTCACCAGGAGAAAATTCGAATACCATAGAGACAGGATCGGGGTGGCAGATAATCCCTATCTTTTTGAGAGGGAGTGTTGAGATTCAACAAGATTATGAGCTTAGTGAAAAGAGTCTCCTTCACTAAGTGGGCCTGCAGGCTATTTTTGTGCAAAGTCTATTTTTAGACTATGTATATTTTTAGACATGTCGATCATATTCTATGAGTTGCAGGATGCTATTTGTGGATGGTTGGTCAAGTTGGAAAAATAGATGGACTTCTATTTTTATACATGTTGGGCGGAATCTATTTTTAGATTGCCAGTCTAAAAATAGATATCTCGAATATTATTAGCTCTTAATAATATTTGGACTCTAAACATTATCTTATTCTCTTTGAGCACTTCAGTTAAGTGCACAGATGTGCCACAGCAGCTGAAAAAAGGAATTACGCTATTCCTTAGGGTTTACTGGAGCTATTGCATGGAGGAATTCAGTTAGAACTCATGTGACAGAGTTTGGTGGAGTTGTAGAAGTAGTTGGTGGAGTTGTGTTCATTTTAACTCAGTTAGACTCAGTTGAGCTAGTTGTATCTAGTCTAACTGATTGATACACTAGTGAGAGTGGTGTGAATTAATTATTTAATTAATTCACTAAATAATAACTCATTAATCGACTAAATAATACATTAGTTAACTACAGTGCATGGCAGTTTCAGTGGAGACCAGTGGAGAGGTAGGTGAAAGATAAAGTGTGACTATCAATTGTGACTTTAGTGATGCAGTGATTGCATCAACACTCAGTGGAGATGCCAAAGAGGATTTCGCAGTCAATCCTGGAGTAATTCGAGTTCATTCAGAGCCATTCTTCAGCAGGGATTGCGCAGTAGAGGCAGGCTAGCAAGTGGCAAATATCGGTGCATGGATTTGCAAGATCGGGCCTCATTAGTGTGTAGCAATTGTATTGTATTGAGAGCTTGATATGATCAGCTTTGTATGATGATTGTTACATGATCTCTATGACATATATTATATACATATAGTTGGGGTTTTCAGCTTCAGGCTTTCCCATTAAAAAATTGTGTTAATGTGTGTTAATTTTTATGGTTTCATGTGTGCATTGAAATCTTGATTGAATTTCCGCAAATGATCAATGGTGGAATAGATTCTGTATTTTGCATGAAGTTAAAATAGTGTGAGATCAAGAGAATCTTGGACATATAACACATAAGTTATATAATTTCTACAAAATATGGAACTACAAGGAGAAAGGTACTTTATGTTATTTATAGATGATTATACTAGAATTATTTGGGTATATTTCCTGAAATATAAGTCAAAAGCACTAGATTGTTTTAAAAAATTCAAAGAAGCAGTTGAAAATGAAAATGAGTTGAAGATAAAATGCTTAATATGGGATAGAGGTGGAGAATTACCTTAGGATAATTCAATGAGTTTAGTGAATATGAAATACATGGAATCAAGAGGAAACGTTATGTTGTTAGGAATCCACAACAAAATGGAGTAGTAGAAAGAAAGAATGGATCTGTACAAGAGATTGCAAGAACAATGTTTTTTTTTCAATAAGAATGAGTACTTTTTCATTAAATTTACACTCAGTCATGACAAAATACCAAGAGATTTACATTGAAAATAAATTATGAGATTCTTGACTAGCATATGTTGGTTGTATCAATGTCCAGATTACATCCAAAACTTCAAGACAAACAAGTAATCTTATTGTACTATTGGTATAGATTCGATAAAAATTAGACAAAATAAATAAGAATTTAAACCCAGACATATGTCAAATAACTTAATCTAGAGGGTATTTTGGATGGTTCAGATCAATTTTCAGTTTCACTTATGCCATGGGGTTTTTTGACTCATTTTGCTGAAGCTGAAGATTTTCTACGATACTGCGAAGTGCATCCACTTCTTCCTCCAAGCGGGAAATATTTTGATGTTGGTTCTCTATGATGTTAATGTGTTGCTCTAAGAGGTGCTTTCATGAAGGAGCATCACCTATAGGTAATATATCTTATCCCTCATCTCTACAAGTTCTATTCTACATGGGTGACATGCGTCAGGGGTCCACAAGCTAGAATATCATGGGCTACCCATTAATTTAAACCTTTTACGTTCTCTTCCTGAACCATGACCAATGAGTTGTTGTCGATAACCCCAAGGCCATGTCGCCATTAAAACCAAATAATTTTGGAGAGGAGAGTTTCTCATGCAATATGGAATACAATTCACTCTACCACAACTAGGGGTGACAACTATTGCTGCAGGGAAATTAACATTCAACCATGAACACCTTACTTTCTTAATTAATCGGGATACTAGCGTTACCTAAGATATGAAACGGGAAAATTCCAACTAAGGTGTTTTCCTAAAGAAAAAATCAATGCGAAAAATCCTCTACATTCCATAGGGTTCAACTCCTTTGAGCCCAACAACCCACCACCACATTGTCAGCAGTTTGGGCCCAAATTCCTCCGCAACCTCTATAATGAAACAAGTTATGAAACCTTATTCCCATTTATTCAATTCCCCCATCAGGAATAATGTACAAGGATGGATTTCCTATGAAAAATTACCAGGGTCCCAATGCAAATTCATCATCATTCTATTGTGTGAAATGACACTTCATTCATGCAACCTAGCTTTCATATGAATTGTCTATCTAATCCTTTCCTAAGATATTAAATGTGTCACCTAGGATAAGTCGCAACACACTGAATACAACCAATTTCACCTTATGTGAATCCTGAAGGGAGACATTGCAACTTGGAGTAGCATGCTTACATGAATCTGAAACCTATGAGTTGCCATGTTTAACCTGTTGATGGAATCACACGCCAAATAGCATGGTAGATCCATCATGGAACTTGTTGTAGCCTAATTTGACTCAGCTAAAAGTCAAGAGATGTTCTGAGCAATTCAAGTTTATTGAGGAACAGTTGTTAAAATTTCAAGAGGACCTGTAATATGCTCGAAATCATAACCACAAGCTCAATGAGGATTCGTCATCACATGTGCACCAGAACCAAAATCAAGGAAGCAACAACATCAAAGGTGTAATCTAATCTAGAGGAGCAGCAAAGAGAAAAGTGTGCAGGAGGGGTCAATTCAGGCTTATTCGCGTGCAAAACAGTTCAAGAGTCGGACCGATGGGCACATTCGGAACATTACACATTGGTCAGGGTTATCATTCTTCCAAGTTCAAGTACAACTAAGGCTCGTATTCATTGCGCCCAAATCCAACGGCAACCTAGGAGCACAATTTGCACGAGATTTATACCTAGGAGTGCACCCACAAGCATTCTCATTAAATATGCTCACCTACAAATCGACAGTTGACATCAACTACAGGAAAATTCTCTTAAAATTCCAAAACACTACTTAAGTGCCCCTGCAAGTGGTTTCAGGTTTCAATAAAGACATTACGTGGTGAAAGTTGGAGCCCACGCCCTTTACTTTCAAATCGAAGAAGGAAGAGAAATGGTGTATTTCCCTTAGAAACTTAAGAGTTTTGGAGGAGGTGCAAAGGGAAAATAGATGGTCAGGATCAAAGTGCAGAATTGAAGTGGAGAGATGGACGGCGGAGATTAAATCACAAATCACAAATCGCAATTTTTAAAGAATAAGTGCGGAGGTAAATGTTAAATTCGTTGAATGGCGATATGCAATGATGTGGCAAGGTGACATGGAAAGATGACGTGGCAGTGATGTGGCAAGGTGACGTGCCAAGGCGTTGTGGCAGATGACGTGGCCCTGGCCCGCATACCGCACATCGTAAGTTTTACAAGTTAAGTGCAAAGGGTAAGTGTTATAATCGCCGAAGTGCGATGTGCGATGTGGTGGGGCCTGATCGCAAATCGCAAATCACAAGTTTTAAAGGATAACTCGAAGGGTTCATGTTAAAATCGCCTAAGTGCAATGTGCGATGTGGTGGGACCTTATCGCATAGCACAAATCGCAAGTTTTAAAGGTTAAATGGTAAAGAAAAGTTTAAAATAGCAAAATACGAAGTGCGATGTTTGCACGGATGCGATGTGGTTTCAGAAGAACTCCAAAGGTTTTAAAATCCAGAGGTTAGTCATTTCTCGTGTTAAATCGCATCGGAGGAAGAAGGGAGGATTATAAGATAAAGCCGGTGAAACACCTTGATAATGGAAGAAAGTCTAAACAAGGGAAGAAAGACTCGGGTAAGTGACCCGACACAATTCAAAGGAGAAGAGAAGACTAAACACAATAGGCACCCACAGAAGAGGCATATTTGGGTAGCAGGTGACATGATGACAGTGTTTGAAACACAAAGGCATGGGCAGAGTCGGGTGGAGATGCATTTGTGCAGACTGTTAGGACATCACAGTCGAAACGGAAGGAGACACATCAGCAACAAATTAGACTCATCCAAGGGATTATATTTTGTTTTCTTTGTTAAGATCAAAGCTACAATGGTGTCCTCGATTTTAATGTAATAAGTATTTTAACATTTTAGGCAGTTTAGGAGTTTCAAGAAGCTTGAGCAGTTACAAACTATTTTTGGTGTATTTAAGAAAGAGGGAAAGAAAGAAAGAAGGTTTTGCGTTCTGGACCTTTTGGGTGTTACATTTTTTAGTTATTTTTTGATGGGTAAAGGAAAGAAGCAGTAAGTTTCCTGCAACTATTGATGGTGATTCGTGTTTCTTGTGTCATTTTGTGTCCCTTCTTCTTTTGAAGTGAAGTAATTTAGCAGCCAGTCTCTTAATTACATATGTGATTAAGAGTTAAATAACCTTAATTTGCGCTCCTTCACTCCATCTCTTCTCCCTTCACAAATTCTCTCTAAAACTTAAAAGTAATAGATTTTGTGTTTACAGCATATTATTTTGGGTTTCTCCTCTCTTCACAAACTCCTGATGAAACTCTAAAGTAATATATTTTGTGTTTAAAACATATTATTTCGAGTTTCCTCTCTCTCCATGAATTTCCTCTGAAACTTAAAAGTGGTAGATTATGTGTTTTCAGCATATTACTTTGAGTTTTCCCTACAGTTCTTCTTTTCATTTAGATATCAGCAGTGAATGGCATTATGAAATCTTGTATTATTAAAGATCTTTAATGGTTTTAGAAAACTAGTCCCCATAGGGATAGAACAATGTAATGAATAAAATAATGTAAATAATGATTAATTAGTTAATTAGTAATTAGGTTGAAAGGCCATGTCTGATAAGACATAACCTTTCGTGAAGAGGCACCTACCTAGGTATATAAGCAGGCCTTAGTTTTAATTCTCAATCATCTCATTCATCATACTTTTAATATATAATATTTGTATCCTCAATGGATATCTTGATATTTCAAGTCTTCTGGAATATTTAACTTGAGAAGGAACTTTGTTCACTTCATTTGGTATCATAACAGTTCAATCTTCTAGCCACTCATCCTCCACAGAGCCATGCTCTTTGAGGCACCTCAGTCCTCCTGTTTGTTATAGCCTTGATGTTTTCTTTTTTTTGGTCATCTTAAGGAATTCTTGATTGTTCCTTACGCCCACCTAAACTTGTTTGTTTCATGTATGGATTAGTATGCTAGTTTACAAGTATGATTCATGGTATGCCCTACGTACTTGAAGTTGTTCAAATTCTATCTTGAAACCTCTCTTTGGAATATTGTTTGATAGGTTAAGTCAAAGAGGTCTCGTTCTATCTTGCCCTCTGTCCATGTCTACCTACTTATTTCAGAGTTCTTTATAGCTTTATTTATGATGTTTAGGAGTTCCCTCTTCATAGATTGAGTTATTATGTTATCTTATATGTTTTCCTCAAATTCTAAAGGTGAATTTACTAAAGTTAGAATCTCTTATGCTTTCTATGTTTCACTGGAATGTTTATCTTGGATATTTATCAGTTTAATTATTTTTCATTGAGCTTAATAGTTTGCCCTACCTCATGAGTTATAGATTTTAACTATATGTATTTAAGACCTCTTAGTTTCTCCCAAATTTGATGTTCACTCAACCTCACACATTACCCTAAGGATCCATTTACCTTGCTGGATTGGCCTTGCAACACACTTTGATTCATCATTGAGACACTCATGACTTTTATTGACTCTATAGCCCAATGGCTTTGACAGACTCTCACTCCACCTATCCTACTTGATCATCTTACCCAACCAAAAAAAAAAACAAACCCCACACTTCACAACTAGCCTAAATCAACCATCTAGAGCGAACAAGTTCATATCCTTGGCACCCAATAGAGAGATCCCTCTCTGATTCTAGGAAGGTTAGGTCCTAGGACTCCAAAGACTGGTTTCATGTTACCCTGTCATTTGGTTTAGCTAATCTGCTAAATCACGGGACCCTAACATTCTGGCGATCACGGTGGGACCTTCTGAGTTAGTGACAATCTAAGTATCCCTTAAGACTCCAGAATCCCTTGTTAAAGAGTATCTAGTGATTAATCTACCACCTCATCGCCACACTAACATTCTAGCGATCACGGTGGGACCTTCTGAGTTAGTGGCAATCTAAGTATCCCTTAGGACTCCAGAATCCCTTCTTAAAGAGTATCCAGTGATTAATTTTCCACCTCATCACCACCCTAACATTATGGCGATCACGGTGGGACCTTCTGAGTTAGTGACAATCTAAGTATCCCTTAGGACTCCAGAATCCCTTGTTAAAGAGTATCCAGTGATTAATCTGCCACCTCATCGCCACACTAACATTCTGGCGATCATGATGGGACCTTCTGAGTTAGTGACAATCTAAGTATTCCTTAGAGACTTCAGAAACCATTATTAGATCATAGGAAACTCAACTGATAGCCAAGAGTAGAATCTAGTTATTTCACCATATTAGCAAAATGATGACTCATTTGTATAACACTCTCGCAAGCCTGAGGGTTACATAAAGGCAACTCAAAAAACCCCAAAACATCCTTATATTGGATTTTTGTCAGTATTGGTGGTGGACCATACACACATATCCTCAAAAAAATTAAAAACATCCACCTGGAGACTCCACTAGCCTCCAGTAGGCCTATTACTTCACTAGTTCTCATTTAGATTCCCTGGGATTGTATCAAATTAGCTCAGAAAAATTTAGAAGCCTAGTTCTGTTAGGGTCCTGTGATTTGGCTTATTGGCAAGCCAAGTGAAAGGGTAACATCAAACCAATCTTTGGAGCCCAAGGACCTAGCCTTCCTGGACTCAGAGAGGGCTCTCTCTATTTGTGTAAGGGATATCTATGTGTTTTGCTTCTTATGTTTCTGATTTTAGGCTAGTTGTGAAGTAGGTTTTTGGTTTTTTTTTTTATGTTTTTGAGGGAGGAAATGATCAAAGACTAAGATAGATAAAAATATTGTCAGATCAACTGGGCTATGGGGTCTAAAAGGTCGAGAAAGCTTCAGATGGCGATACAAGGTATGTTGAAGGGTTGATTTGATCAAGGTAAAATGGATCTTAAGGTAAAATGAAGTGAGATGAACACTAAATTTGTGAAGGACAAAGGCTTTCAAACATAAATAGTTCAATATAAGACATTTATATGGTAGGGCTAACCATTTATCATGATAAATGTAACTACAAACTAATAAATGCATAGAAATGAACATTCAAGCAATACATAGAGATATATGACTCTCTAAATTTAGGAAATTGCTATCAGAATTTGGGGAAAGACAATTAAGACAAACAAATAACTCAAAGCACTATGAGGAAACACCTAGACATAGTATTTCAAGCTATCGGGCACTTTGAACTAAGATTGCAGATTTTTAGGCAAAGGGCAAGATCGATACAAGACCTCTTTGGTTCAACTAGGACAATCAAACATTCAAAGAAAAGTTTTCAGAGGTGGAGCTATGAATAGCCATGAGTAAGCAGGGTATACCATGAATCATACTTATCATGCATAAAACCATAAATGAAACAAGCAAACAATTTCTTCAGTGATCAAAGAGCAATCAAGGATTCTTTGATATGACTAAGAAGGAAGAAAACATAGAAGCTATAATGAAACAGGAAATCTGAGGTGCCTCCAAGGGCATGTCTCAAATCTATTCTCTACACTCTTATAGCAAGAAAGAGCATGAAATATGTCTGAAAACTAAGAAGCATAATAGAGAGGGACACTATACCATTTTACCAAGTCAAGGAATCCAACAACAATCATCTTTCATCATCCAAAACATTCAACAAACTATCCAATGCATGAGACAAGTATTTCTTCCAAGATTTTATAACTATATATTTCTCTATATCATCAAGTTCAGCCTTGTTTACAATAAAGTCTCTTGGAATATATAGGCCAAGATGGAGGAGGAAACCCAACCAAGGCAACTAGCTAGCCATTGGTTTGAAAACAAATATCTTATCTTGTCCTTGAGGCTTTGCAAAGCCCAAGGCACAAAATATCCAATAAAATATCTCAAAATGCTAAAAAAGAGAATAAATTTGAATTTTTATGACTGAAAATGTCCCAAAATAGCTTAACGCACATTTTGAGAGGCCACTTCAGAAAACTGCCTTTTTTGGCCAAAAGCACTAAGGGCACACCAGCAAAAAATTGATTGTCTTTCGGATGACTTTTGAGGGCCTTCCCGATGTTGAAACGAGGCCCGTGATGGCTCATTCGAAAGATATTGATGTCTACTTTCTGGAACCCCAAACTGATGCACAGAATTCTATCAAATATTGAACTGAGTGAAAAAACCCAAAAATTAGGCCTTGCTGATATGTGGGGCAGAGTGTTGAAAAAGTGACTATTTTTTGCCACTTTGGGGGACCAAAAAAACTTCAATTTCTCTAAAAATTTCTGATTAGATGCCCCTGAATTTAATACATCCAATGGTACCACTCTCAACAGCTGAGGACGCTCCAAGCAAAAATGGTGGCACCCATGATTTTATGCAAGTAGGTCAAAAAATGTCAAAAAACAAGAACATGCCAAAATTCGTTCAATTTTGGTGAGCAAGTACCTCAAGGCTTCATAGAACATGTCTAGAAGCTTGGGCCAAAACTCTGAGCCTAGAGGTGTATTTCTCATTTTTTCTCACCGGGCACCCTCCTTGGGCGATTTTGATTTTTTCTTGTGCATCCTTCAAATTCCTTCGGGCAAACTAATTTGGCTTTTTCTAGTGCCCGTTGTTTCTGATACTCTTTACTGACTCACCAAGATAAACTGATTCAAATGATCTCTTGAAAAATCTTCTCAACACAAAACTCTTTCCTCTTTGTAATTCACTGTGTTCTTGGATGCTAGCAAACAAGCATTTGTAAAAATGAAAACAAAATTACTTCTTTATCACTGTGCTTGATTTCTTTTAATTTAGCAAACAAGGTATGTTTTTTGTTAACATGGTTAAGACACCTTTTCAAACAAATTGGAGACCTCTTCACAACTTAGCTCTCTTGATTTTGGAGTTTTCACAAATCCTTTTCTTCTTCACAACATAAGAAAACCTCCTTCAATTTTGACAAAATCTCTATCCTCTAATCATTGTCTCTCTCTTTTTAAGATGGTCATGGCACCTTTGAAAATAATGTAAAATCACCTCTTTAACTGATTTGAAAACCTCAACCTAAGTCTGCTTTTCTCTTAGAGACTATGTATATCCCTTAGTCATTCATAGGAAGAAAAGATCCTCCAAAGTGGCACAATAACCACTATCTCTTTCACTGTTTTATATCATTTTTAATCATAGTCAAAGACTTCCTTTAATTTGACAAAGTCCTCATCTCTTTTCCCATTGTTTCTCTCTTTGTTTTTAGCAGACAAAATGCTTTTAAAACCACTGTCAATATGATCCTTTAAGTTGATTTGAGACCCATTCAAACTAACTTTGTTTCTGCTTCTATCAACTGTGTGTAACCTTAGCTATCTCATAGCACAAAATACCTCCTTTAATTTTGACAAAAACCCTATCCTGTGATCACTCTTTCTCTCAGTTTTTAGATGATCAAGGCACCTTTGAAATCAATGTTTTAAAGACTGCATTCAATCGACAAAGGTCTTCATCTTCTAACCACTGCTCTTCTCTGAGTTTAACAAACAAATTTCCCTTTGCAAACACTGTTAAGACACCTTTCACACTGATTTGAGATCCTTCAATGTAAATCTTCTTTTATGTTTAGTAACTGTGGGTAGTCCCAACTATTCTATAGCACAAGGAACTCTTTCATATTGGTATATTAACCATCCTTTCTTTCATTTTTTCTCTCCTTTACTATTCATAGTAAAAAGACCTCTTTCAGTTTTGAAAAAGTATTCATGCCTTTTACCACTGTATAGATGATATTTTAAACTGATTTGAGACCTCTACCACCTTTTTTTTTCCTTCTAGCATGTGTGTATAGTTTTAGCTATTTCATAGCACAAACAAGGCTTTCAAATTGGCATATTATTCCTCCCTTCTTTCACTGTTTCAATAAACAAATTTTTTGCAAAAATTCCTTCAATAAAACTATGATAAACTTTACCTTTCAATCCCTATCTTGGTCTTTGAAACTTGTGAATAGACCCTCCTTCAAACTAAAATTTAGGAAAGAGACAAGAGACACCCTTGAAGACGTTTTCTTGATGTGCTTGGAGGTGACTATTTGTGGGAAAAATTTCTTGGGCACTTTTTGAAATAATGTGTTGCTAGTAGGAATGGGTGTTGCACAGGCGTGCCGCGCAATCACACAGGCACGCCGCGTTGTGTGTCAAAATGCATTGTAAAAACCTACAGGCACGCCGCGCAATTTTCCAAGCGCGTCGTGAGTTTTTGCAGCCCGTTTTGGAGGCCTTCCTGGTGTCAGAATTGGGCCCGAGATGGCTCGTTGGAAAGCTATGGAAGTTTAATTTCCAAATATTCTTTATTTTTTCATTTGGTGTCCATTCGGTTGTTCAAAAATTTATTTTCCCAACACTGGTCAAAAATGGTGAATCTTGGTGCAGAAATGCATAGTGTTGTTTGCAGGCCACTTTTGGATGCCTTCCCGGTGTCGGAATTGGGCCTGAGATGGCTCGTTGGAAATATATGGAAGTATAATTTCCAAATATGCTTTATTTGTTTCATTTTGTGTCCAATTGTTTGTTCAAAAATTGACTGTCCCAACACTAGTCAAAAATGGTGAATGTTGGTGCAGAAATACATAGTGTTGTTTACAGGCTACTTTTCGATGCCTTCCTTTTGTCAGAATTTGGCCCTAGATGGCTCGTTGGAAATATATGGAAGTATAATTTCCAAATATTCTTTATTTTTTTCATTTTTAATCCATTTGTTTGTTCAAAAATTGACTGTCCCAACACTGGTCAAAATGGTGAATCCTGGTGCAGAAATTCTCCCGTGACATTTGTATTTTTTACATTTCTCACAAAACATGATACCTGTGTAGAAACAAAAGGAATTTTTTCTTATTGAACCTATTATGGACAAAAAACTCTCTCACTTTTGTCAATTTCATCTCTTTTTGGTCAGAAACTCATTTTGAAACAAACTTCCCGGGCGCTCCTTAACCTTTGTTTTTGTGAAGCAAAAGAGATGTTTCTTTGACTGAAAGTGAAACATGTTTAATCACCCTTTAACCATTTTAATGAGCTAATTCATAGTGTAAAAATTTTGAGGTTTGATCCTCTGCCTTTTGTGAAGGAGGCCATTGTTGAAGTTTACAAACCAACTTCTTTTTCCCTGTGTGAGTTTGCTGGTGACATCTGTCTCTTTAATCATTGTGTATCCTTTGAAATTTTAGACAACAAACATAGGTTTTGATCACAAAAGCGCTCCTTGTCTATCTGTTGGGAAAGGCACTTGGATAGATAGCAATTCTCTCTTTGAATATGTGACCTTATATCCTTTGAAGGAAATCATTTGTAAATATAAGAAATAGAGACTTTCAGCACCCTTATGCCACTGTATGGTTTCTATGTAGAAGATATTTTCAACATAATGAATTTTCATTTATATTAACCATGATTTCTCAACTGTTATCACCAATAAAAACCCTTTCAAATACACTTTTATATCTTTGCCATGCATCAGTTGTTCACCCTTTTGGAGGAGGTGGTGTAAACAATTTTAAGTCATTTTTAAAACACCTGTTAGCTCTCTGCTCTTTGAATGAGGTTACATCCCTGATCTATCTTTGGAGGGAGGCTTTCATATACACAAGGTCATGGGCCTTTTAACACTAGTGTATTATCCTTTTGTTTGTAACATAAAAAGGTCTTCAACTTAACAACTTTGTTTTTTTCATCATCATTTCCTGATTAGTGTTTTAAAATGGAAGCCTTACTCACACATCATTTTGAAATCCTGTTGATGTTTCTTTTGTTCATCCCTTGGAAGGAGGTGGCCTACAACAGCTCTTAAATTCTCAAAACACCTTGACCCTCTACTTTTAAATGAAGGAGGTCTTATTGATCCTGTTCCTAACCATCTGCTCTTAAAATGGAGGAGGTTATTAGCATGTTTCCCAACCATATGCTCTTGCTTGGAGGAGGTTTCCTATCATGATGTCTTCTAACCATCTGCTCTTGCTTGGAGGAGGTTATCAGCATGATGTTTTATAACATTTTCTCTTTTGAAGGAGGTCATTACAGTCATGAAATTTCATCTATTTCCAAAACTGTGTCATCTTTCCTTGAAATATATATCTCTGCTTGGTATATCACAATAGGTAATAAAATGAAATTTTGACAATCTGCTACATGAGTCATGTTCTGAGATATGTATCTTTTTGTCAAAATATCCTTATGAAATTTTAAACTAGAAGCTACATGACTTGTATTTGTAGAGTACTTTCTTGCTAGTCATCATTTACTAACCTTTTTTACTGTGTTTGCAGAGGTACAATTAGCCCCCCTATAAATTTTTGACAAAGCAAAGTAGGGGGCTAAATTGTTTTTTGAGCCTTTAAGGAATGCATCTCCCTTGAAGACACATCATCCTTGAAGTCTCTTGTGCCTTTTCCTTTGATAAATTTCCCTCTGCTGACTCCCTTTATAAGGTCTCATTGTTTGCAAAAATTGTGCTCCAAAAGGTCTATATTTATCCCCTATATCCCTGCAAAGTGTCCCTTTCACCTCTTATTCCCTTTGTCAAAATCCCCTTAATATCCCCAAATCCCATTGAAAACCCACCTTCACCCTTTGTCTAGCCAAATTCCCCTTCATCCCCCTATCGTTACCCATTTTGGCTTTTAATTTCATTGAAATGGGCCAAAAATCATGTTTTCTATGTAATTGAGCCTCAGCCCCTTTCGACCTAGTCCCCTGTACATTCCCCCCCACAGAACCCAGCGCTATGATCGAGCGCTAGCCCCGAAGGCGCTTTCGCATTTTTTCATCGGGTGCGTTTACAGTCGTTGATCTTCACAGAATAGATGGTGATCGCCGCCCCCCGCAGCCTCCGTCGTTCTTCCTGTTCACCACCCGATCGAAGATCCATCGTTCATTTAAATTGCGATCAACGGTCCATAATCCCCCGTCTCGGTGGTCCCTGCAGCGCACTATTTCAAAACCACCTGGTTTCTATCGCACCACCTTCGGGCGAGGGGCGGTATTTTCTGATCGTGGAGCGATTCTATACAGCTTCTGACACGTGGCACCGGTACGGCTGGAAAACCACCCTCCCATCACGCATTAAAGTTCGTTCATGGACACGCAGTGATATGCATATCAGCCGTCTGATCCAGAGCCCTCTATCCAACAGTGATCGATCCATGAAGCTGCGCACGCGATAGCCCATAGCCGTCGTCCCCCTAGCCCACCGTCCATCGCCTCGACGTGATTTCCACCGTCAATCTTCGCCAAGATCAAACGGCTTCGATTCGTCTGCATGTTCCACCGTTTACTGGTCCCGTATCGCCACGTCACCCTCTCCACATGTGTCCATAATATATTCGCCCCCGCCATATATATTTGTTCCAAGGTCGATTTTCGTAGGTTTTATTTAAACTTTCGCTGCACTCCACCCACGTCCACCCGACTCTTTTCCATTGTCATACTGCATTACCCACTATAGTCCCGCGCTATTTCGACATCTCATCCTTCTGCATAGCTATTCTCATCCCATTGCGTCCACCACCTCCCTGCATAAGTTTTCTTAACAGGTTTGTGTGTTTTGCAGGGTTATGAGTGGTGGAAAACTGTTGTGTTTCTCAATCTCTGTTACCGTGACAGAGAACGCAGGAAAGATCGGATGCAAATATCGAATTAAGGAAGCAAGGCCTGGGAAGGTTATGGACATGACTTCATTTAAAGAACAGCGTTGAAAAATCTATACGATCTTCCCAGGGCCATTGAGTGCACAGATTTCGCAGTCAAAGATATAAATGGAGCAGCAGAGAAATTAAGGCACGAAAATGAATATATGTAAGCCTTAGGTTCAAAGATTTAGAGGCAAAGTACCAAATTGAAGACCCAGGGATCACGCAGAAGGTACAGCACGTAGAAATCAATGCATATCAGGGTTTCTACAGCAGCAGAATGTTTTTCCTCCATAAAGGACAAAGCGCCCATGTAGTTTTTATTCTACACCGTGCTCCTAAATAAATTTCCACCCTGACAATAGTCCGAAGCTACTAGAGAATTTGTTTCACAAGTATGGCAGACTTCTTAATCATTCATTTATCTTTTGTTTATTCACCAATAGTACCACAGAGTGCCAGAGTTGAAAGCTCAGAATTTAAACAGAATGGGCTTCGGCCCTCTTTCATTACTGAAGTTTTAATGCTGCATTTATTTTTCACCTACCTCCTCAGCCCATCTTTCTGCTATAAAATTTCATGAAGAAACATTGTAAATGTTGTTGATCAGTTATCAGAGAATTGCAAGTAGTTTCTTTTGAGACACAGTCTCTATGTAAAGTTGTAAGATAGGCTGAGGAATATGATTTCAGAATGAGTATTCAGCTATTGGCAATGTTGTACTTGACTGGTATTGCTATTTAATATGACAAGCACATTTCTTTGGATCCTGATCTAAAGCAGCGGTGATGTTTTCCTATCTCTATGTTTTAATTCATTTCATTTCGTTTCTACTAGCTTGCATCAGAATATTGGCTTAGGATTTACCCTTGTTAGGTACCTTATGTTTCTTCTCTCCTTGTCATTGATGTTTTTCTTCTGAAAGTGTTATCTAAGAATTGATTTCAGTTAATTTAACCAATGTAGTGGATGTTATTTCCTGCTCTCTGATGTATGAATTAAATGTATCTGTTCTTATATGTTTCTTGTTAAGGATTTAGCTGGAAGATTTGGGAACACTGGGGATTAGAGTTAGCCCTGTCCACTAGGATCCTTGTGCGACCAGCTGGTATTTAATTTTGTGCCCTGAAACCGTGTTGTCTCCTCCTCTCCTACCATTCCATATTACACAATCATCTTTAAGATCCAACGTTTTAGATGACTAGCCCAATTGAACGCTTGCACATTGGATAGTAAGCAAATCCTTTCCTGACTCCATTGCCCAATGGTTTTGAATATTTCATGGAACACTTCACCTCTGCCTTATCCCTCTTTGCTCATCCTTGTCTTACATTGAACCCTTCCTTCCTGATAACCAGCAACCAAACAAACAATCAAACAAACAACCCTTGTGCCTATAACTAGCCTAACATCTTAAACACTGAGCTTAAATTCATACACCTTTGACATTTCATAGAGAGATCCCTCTCCGGACCCAGGAGGGCTAGATCCTGAGGTTTGAAAGTGGTTTTATGTTGTCTCATCTTTTGGTCTTTCCAATCTGGCCAAAACATGGGAACCCCAACAGGTACATTGGATTTGTTCTTTGACTAGTGTTTTTATCCCAAGCTCAAGGCAGCAAAAGAAGCAGTTGTCTTCTTATGTATTATGATGATGTCCTTGGGAAAACTTA
The DNA here is from genome assembly GCA_034641835.2 of Pinus albicaulis. Lineage (NCBI taxonomy): Eukaryota > Viridiplantae > Streptophyta > Pinopsida > Pinales > Pinaceae > Pinus > Pinus albicaulis. Next base: position 1,337,089,290 of record CM076574.1, read on the forward strand.
TGCTGCATTACTTCTGAAGGAGACACTGAAACACTGTAGATCAACATTATATCAGTCATGTGTATTCATGTGGCTTTGAAGGATGATCTCAGCTCTTTGGGCAACTTTTGATCTTTGACACATGCACTCCTGTTCTCCTTTCATTTCAGCTCTCCATCTGCTTCATGATGGAAAATTTCTTCGACATGAGAGACTTATTTGGACTTGTCTCTTTTCTCTTGTTTGGATATTGTTTGTCATTTAATTACACCCCTGCAGAGATGCAAAAAATGTGACTTTGAACCTTGGAAGGATTCTTTGTTGCCTTATGGAGATTTTTCCTGATCTAAGCACATTCTTTTAGACAGTGAACATGCTCATTTTCTTCTGATTTGGACCTTTGTATAACTTCTTCTTGAATAGAGACAAAATACCTCTTAGTGGTGTGCGACCTATGGATGTATCAAGACTTATTTTGCAGAATAAGAAGGTAAACTATGACTGTTTGATACTAGACAGAGGCTCTTTTGCTTAATATGTTTTTGCCAAAGAAATGACTCCTAAACACCACTATCTAACTTGGGGGAAACTTTCATTTATTCTGATTGTGTTTTACAAGAAGGTCAAGGATAGGAAGGGAGACACTGTCAAATATTGGACAGTGAGTTTCATGAGAAACAAGGGGAAAAATGATAGCAGATAAGCAAGGCTAAGACAGCTTTAGATAGAGATATTTGGCTGAAGCAAGGCATGACTTGAAAACTGAAGATTGCTCTGATCATAGGCTGACAGGGAAAGGTAGGAGGGTAAAAATTTGCTTGGGGTGTTTTCTAGATGAAAAATTGACACATGGAGATTAGCTTCTAGAAAACTCAGTTAGGAAAATAGTAATCAATAACAGGTGAAAAATATTTATGACTAACAAGTTCTACATTGTGTGAGTTTACCAAACACTAAGAGAGATCAGCCTTCCGAAAAACAGTCCTAAAACTTTCAATCTCTCTACCTTTTTAGGTTTTAAATCTAGCTTCACAAAGGATCAGTACTAGATGTCATCCGGACCCAAATCCTCCTACTATAGTCAACGACCCAGAAAAGATTTTGTGGAAAACTTCTAGATCTGGAACTCAAATCCTGTTAGGACTATCCATAAATAAAGCTTTGTACCTGAACATATTACAACTTTACAAGATCCCCAATTTGACTTGCATCATGCAAAGAACCTTTTCAGAACCAAGTCACAAACTAATATTGACCAAATTGACTTTGAACCTGTAGATTTGCAACAGAGTTCTAGTAGAGAATCCTCTCCTTCCACACCACCTGATTATCAGCTTCTCCATCACTTTAGCTCGGTCCATACCAAATATGTTCAAAATCAGTTTACTGGTCCAAGTACTTCCACTACACTCATCCATACCCCCACTATGAAAACCACTCCATCCCATCTCACAAACACACCTCTTGTAAACCCTCTATTAGCACCCATCATGGCAGCGTGGTATGCTCCCCTGGTTCTACCATAACCTTTGGTACCTTTACCAAATGACTACCAATCCCGAATTCCTCATTTTACTTGAGCTGAATCCATCACTACCTAGCATCATGTAGATAGAATAAATGATGCCTTTGATTACATGGAAATAGAAGAAGAAACCATTAAAATGAGAATTTTTGCACAAATATTAGGAGGTGAAGCCAAAAAATGGTTCAAAGCATTAACTCCTAACACTATACATGATCTCCCTTCCCTCTACCAAAATTTCATAAAAAAGTGGGAAATCAAGAAAAAACCCCCTCTAGGTCCTTTCTGAATATAACAATCTTAAGAGGAATGTATGGGAAAGTGTACAAGATTATTTTACCCGGTTTAACAGTATTTACAATGCCCTCCCGCCTCATATTAAGCCCCCTCAAGACCTAGCACTAGTGAAATTTCCTGAAGGCTTTGATCCGAACATGACATATCAATTGAGAGAGAGAGATCCCACAACCTTAGAAGAAATGCAAAGGGAAGCTATTAGCACTGAAGAAAACTTAATAGAAAATAGATCTCGGGTGAGGTCAGAAAAAAGAGTTACTTACAAAGATGAACCCAGTGCCTCAACCTCCTCCTCCGATGCCAAAATGGAAAGCCTAATGAGAACAATGTAAAGAATGATAGAAAGAATAAGCTTAAATGAAAGAGCACCTCCTAGGGATAACCAAACAAATCCCCAAAATAGAAATAGAGCTCAAAACTTCAAAAGATACATGCCTCAAATCAAATAAAGGGAAAATGACCAACAAATTAGGCCCCCTTGTAGGAATTTATAGGGTAAGTTTCGTAGATCAAGAACTAAAGGTCACCACTCACAAACAGATCACAAATCAATACACCAGTATAATCACATGGTTAAAACCCTCAAAGAGGGAAACATTACATGCCCTAAGTCAACGCGGCCACTTCAGGGAATTTATTAATATAAAATAAAAGTTACATATGTTTATCTCATAAACGGTTACAGGAAAAATGACCCTCCATGTTCTTTAAATAGAGATCATGGACCAATTGGGTGTTAAGCCACGGATCAAGTGTCGTTAATACAGAGGTGAGAGATAACCGTCGGATCACTACAAATTGTGACCATCGAATTGCAAGTTACAAATGTACATGGTAAAGAAACACACTTTACCTAACTCTACACTAGACTAAGTTATTCTTAACTATTTCCTATGTGTCGGAATATCCTAACATCCCCCCTTAAGAACAACTTGGGATGGGATTGAAGGATTTACAAAGGTGACACAAAAGGAGCCTATTTCCTATGTGTTGAAATATCCTAACATCCCCCCTTAAGAACAAATTGGGATAGGATTGAAGGATTTACAAAAGTGACACAATAGGAGAAGGAAGGAGGCATTAGAGCCTATCCCCCATTAATGACAACTTTCCTGAACTCCAAGCATGGATCATTGGTCGGACAATACTGCACTTCGAGAACATGATCATGAATGAGCTTTCTGATGAAGTGTATGTGGAGTTCAATGTGTTTCATACGCTGATGCTAAATTGGATCTTTACATAGCTGAATGGCACTCTGATTATCACACCAAAGTGTAGCTGGATGTTGCTGATGAAGAGAAAATTCAAATAGGATCTGACGAAGCCACATGGCTTCCTTGCTGGCTTCAACTGCACCACGATACTCTGCTTCTGCTGAAGAGAGGGAGATGGCACTTTGTTTCTTACAAGACCAAGTAATAGGTCCTAAACCAAGAGTGAATACATATCCTGTAGTGGACTTCCGATCATCAGGGTCACCAGCCCAATCAGAATCAGTGAAACCAATCAACAAAGGAGATGCTCTTGCACTGTAATGAATCCCGAACTGAACTGTACCTCGAATATATAGAAGTATTATTTTAGCTGCTTTCCAGTGACTTTCATGAGCTTGGTGCATAAACCGAGTGACAAGACCAACGACAAAGGAAAGGTCAGGATGAGTATGGGTTAGATACAAAATTTTACCAACAAGTTGACGGTATAAGGTAGCATCAACTTCAAGGGTAGTACAGTTGACTAAAATCTTGACTCCAAACTGAAAGGGATAAGGGGCAGGCTTATAGTATTCCATGTGAAATTGGTTTAGAATATCACAGGCATACTTGGACTGAGAGAGGGTAATGCCTTCCTTGGATTGCAAGACTTGAAGACCAAGGAAATAATGCAAGTGTCCTAAGTTTGTCATTTCAAACTTCTTTTTGAGGCTAGACTTCACATGGTTTATGCAGTTTGGATCACTACCAGTAAGGATAATATCATCAAAATAAAGAACAAGGATGGTGAAGGAATTACCCACCTTCTTGATGTAGACAGTGTTGTCAGAATGACACCTAGAAAAGCCATTACTAAGAGAAATCTATCCATTTTGGCATACCAAGCCCAAGGAGCTTGTTTGAGAACATAGAGAGACTTCCTAAGGCGACAAACAAAATTGGATTCTTTTTGGATAAAGCCAGGGGGTTGTTCCATGTAGATTTCTTCATGCAAATCTCCATGTAAGAAGGCAGATTTAACATCCATTTGATGGACTTCCCATTTAAAGGAGGTAGCAAGGGAAAGAACAAGGCGGATAGAATTCATTTTGGCAATAGGGGAGAAGGTTTCAGTATAGTCAATGCCTTCAACTTGTGAAAAAAATTTAGCAACAAGACGAGCTTTATGTCTATCCACTTTTCCATCTCTTCCAAACTTTGTTTTGTAAACCCATCTGCATCTGACAAGTTTTCTTCCTTTTGGAAGAGGAACAAGGTCCCAAGTATTGTTAGGATATTCCGACACATAGGAAATAGTTAATAATAACTTAGTCTAGTGTAGAGTTAGGTAAAGTGTGTTTCTTTACCATGTACATTTGTAACTTACAATCTGACGGTCACGAATTGTAGTGATCCAATGGTTATCTCTCACCTTGGTATTAACAGCACTTGATCCGTGGCTTAACACTCGATTGGTCCATGATCTCTATTTAAAGAGCATGGAGGGTCATTTTTCTTGTAACCATTTATGAGAGAAACATATGTAACTTTTCTTTTATATTAATAAATTCCTTGAAGTGCCCGTGTTGGCTCAGGGCGTGGACTGTTTCCCTCTTTGAGGGTTTTAACCACGTGATTATACTGGTGTACTGATTTGTGATCTGTTTTTGAGCAGTGACATTTGGTTCTTGATCTATGGAACTTACCTTGTAAATTCCTACATGGTATCAAAGCTATTTTAAGGGTCGTGTCTGTTGTTGATCAAAATCCGAAGCCGGTTTGACTGCATGCGAATGTCGTTTTGTAGACCTACTATTTCTGAACATTTTTGGGCTTGGAGAACTGCTCGGTTGTGTCTGGAGCATCTGTTACAGTGAGGAATGCCTTTCATTTTATGCGAAAAGGTTTATGGCTGCCCAAGTTATGTCAGTTTAGATATGGAGGTATAAAGCATCTATTTTGCAGATATATTTGTTAATAGTTCTGGTTATTTCGGTTTTTTTCCCGTATTAAGGTTTTATTTATTTGTCGGATCTATACCCTCTTCTCTATGTATGCTCTTTGTTATGTGCCCTATGCGATCTCGGCAAATCAGAAACGGGAAAAAGGGAATTTTTTTCTACGTATGCTCTTTCCCCACGTATTTGTGCGATCTCGGGAAATCAGAAATAGCGAAAAAAGTGATAATTGCTGGTAAGGCTAACCGAGAATCTAACATTCTGCCGTAAGGCTTTTCATTTCGTTTTTTCGCTCATTTTTCGTGCAGGAAAAGGCACGCACGCCTCCCATAATAATAATAATAATAATAATCCCCCCCTCCTCCTTTCTAAAATAACATAATCCTTTTACTATCTCACCTGGTGAGGGGTTACTTTATAAGAATAGAGGTCTTGGGTTCAAGTCTCCTTCTCAAGCTTCTTTTGTAAAAAAAAAAAATTCAAAGGAGCAGAATTTTTTTTTAGAAGTGGCCACGTTGGCTTAGGGCATGGACTGTTTCCCTCTTTGAGGGTTTTAACCACGTGATTATACTGGTGTATTGATTTGTGATCTGTTTGTGAGCGGTGACCTTTGGTTCTTGATCTATGGAACTTACCCTGTAAATTCCTACGCCCCTTTCCAAGAAAATTATCTAGATGAAGAGGGAAGAGAGAACATAGAACCTGAAGAAAACCATGTAAACTTAATAGGTTTAGATAATGAAGATAATATTTTTCTCACAGAAGAAGAAGAAGAATTATTTTCCCCAGATCAAACTGAAACTAGCTATGAGGATTCTGAAGACTATTGCTTTGGATTTGAAAATGCCATAATGGAAGTCCATAGGAAATATGACCTTAGGAGCAGAAAGAACCAAGATCCCCCCAATAAAAACCAAATAGACACTGTTGTTAGGAAAACACCTGAAAACATTCCCAGGAAGACAACAGAGAATGTCAACAATATGGTCAAGAAAACTGATCCGAACAAAGGAAAAATAGGCCAACAAAATAATGACCCAAGCTGCCCTAGTACCTCCACTAGTGGCCCTGATAAAACTATTTTGTCTAGACCCCCAAATCAAAATTAGCAAATCAAAAATCTAGAAAATTTCATGGCTGATAAAACTGATATAAATTTTCCCAAAACCCAAGTCCCTTTCATCTTTGAGGGAGAGATTGATAAAATCAAGATCACCATGCCTCTCACCGAATTGGTTACTCAAGAAGTGTATAGGTCCCAGATTTTGAGAATCTTAAACATGGAAAATGACATTGATACCTTAAACTTTACAAATGATAAACCAGAACTGTTGTTTGGTCCTGAAGTAGACGAAATGCATCAAGAAGGAGCCATTCCATCTTTTTATGTCAACCTAAATATACATGATAAAATTTTGCACAAAGCCATGCTAGACTTCGACGCCTCACACAACCTCATGCCTAAAGTTGCGATGGATAGCCTAGGCCTAGAAATAACTAAGCCTTACAAGGACCTGTACTCGTTTGATTCAAGCAGAGTCAAATGTTTGGGCCTAATCAAGGACCTTTGTGTCAACTTGTCACAAATACCTGCCAAGAGTCTAGTCATGGACATAGTGGTTGTTGACATTCCCCCTAAGTATGGGATTCTTTTATCCAGATCTTGGGGAGACAAGCTTCAAGGGAACCTCCAACTTGACATGTCCTATGCTACCATCCCTTTTTTAAATCAAACAAGGAGACTATACCGAGAGTCACACATGAAGTACATGGTAAGTAGCCTAGATAGGCCAAACAACACCCTTGTTTATTCCATTCATTCAGATTTGGACTCTTTCATATTATATAATGAAAATAACATTGGTAAATAAGTGAAATAAAATGAGAAAGAACAAGGCTTTCCGGAATACTCACACTCACCCTTAAATGAAGAACATGACGACCAGAACTCTAGTAGCCCTGAACAACAACATAATGACAAATAGGAACTAGAAACACTTTGGAACATAAGCTTTGATGGTTCTTGTGGCAAGGCTGGTTCGGGAACTGGTGTCTGGATACATAACACAAATGAGGGCCATTCATACAAACTAAACTTTCAATGCACTAATAACATTGCAGAGTATGAGGCTCTCCTCCTTGGTTTGCACTTGCTTGAAAATTAGGTGCTAAGAAAATATTTGTCCAAGGAGATTCAGAACTTGTCATTAAACAAATCAAATGTGAGTACTCAGCAAAGAATCCAAGATTAAGAGAGTACAGAAATGCAGCCCTAGAACTCCTCAAAACCTTTGAGAAATATGAACTCGTTTATATTCCCAGAGCCCTAAATAATCTTGCCAATGAACTTGTTTTTGTTGCTATCAATTGCCAAATACCACCTGCAAATGAAAAAAACATTGCAAATTCAAACACCGTCCTACAATGCCTGACAACATTAACCATTGGCAAGTATTTGAGGGTGATGGAAAAATTGATGATTTTTTGCAATTTAGGAATGAATTTACAATAACAAAACCAAGCCCAGAGCATGATGAAATGGTTTTTGCTGAAGAACAAGCTCATAAAACAGAGTTGTCCTCTAATACTGATATAAATCTTATTGCGCATCCTTGTAAGAAAGGATTGTTTGAGGATTTAGACCAAGGGATCTTGAAGTCCTACAATGTAAATATGATACCTTACCAAGAGGACTTGCACCATTGGAAGAGTTGTTCAACTTTAACAATGTAGCCAAAAAACCAAAGATGGAGTCCACTGAGAGTGATGTAGAAGAGTATAACCTTGGTAACCTAAATGAAACCAAAATGATTAAACTTTACAAAACTATTCCTCCCCACATGAAACGGAAATATATTGAACTTTTTCAAGAGTTTAAAGATGTGTTTGCTTGGGACTATGCAGATTTGAAGTCATATGACACAAGTATTATTCAACACAAGATTCCTCTTAGGGAAAATCAGAAACCTTCAAGAAAAAATTGAGGAGAATAAACCTTGTTTTACTACCTTTAGTTGAGAAGGAGATCAAAAAAATGTATGACGCCGAGATCATAGTCCCTCTTAGATACTCAGAGTGAGTTTCTAACCTTTTGTCGGTTAGGAAGAATACTAGGGAGATTAGGCTTTGCATTGACTTTATAAATCTAAACAAAGCTTATCTAAAAGATAACTACCCCCTACCTAAAATGGATCTCATACTTCAAAAGGTAGTAGGCTCTAAGAGAATCTCACTGCTTGATGGTTTCTCCGGTTACAACCAAGTGCTAGTATTCCCAGCTGATCAACACAAAACTGCTTTCACCACACCTTGGGGTACATTCATGTATGTTAAAATGCCATTTGGGTTGATGAATGCGGGGGACACTTTCCAAAGGGCCATGGACATAGATTTTTCAAAAGATATAGGTTACTTCATAGTTATTTACCTTGATGACATCACTGTTTACTCTGAGACTGATGAAGAACACTTAGTCCACTTGAGAAATTTTTTTGAAAAGTGTAGGAAATATGGCCTATCTTTGAATCCCAAGAAAACATTGTTTGTTCTCCAGGAAGGTAAACTCCTAGGCCACATCATCTCTGAAGAGAGAATCAAAATAGACCCTAAAATAATTGAAGGTATATTGCAAATCAGTCATCCTCAAAACATCAAAGAATTACAATCCTTCATCAGGAAAATCAAATTCTTGAGGAGATTCATCCCCAACCTTGTTGAACTCTTAAGAAATATTACAAACATGCTAAAAAAGGAAATATGAGTTAAGTGGACTGTGGAAGCCAAACAATCCTTTGAACTAGTTAAGCAAGCACTCACCCAGACACCAATCCTAATCAGTCCTAATTTTACCAAAGACTTCTATATTTTCTCATTTGCATCTGAACATACATGGTTGTAGTGTTTCTACAAAAGAATGTGATGGGGCAATAACAACCCATAGCTTTCATCAAAAGCCCTTAGGGATGCTCCTCTAAAGTACAACATCAAGGAGAAACAAGCCTTTGCCTTTATTAAAGCATTAAAATACTTCAGAGTTTATATCTTACATTCACATGTCATTGCTTTTATTCTACACGCAGTTGTCAAAGACATTCTAATTTAGGACCCTGATGGTAAAAGGGGAAAGTGGATTGCTATTATTTTGGAATTTGACTTAGAGATCAGACTCACTAAACTGGTTAAATGACAAGGACTTGCAAAACTTATGGCTGAATCGAAATTCAAAGCATTAGATATGAATATGGTTGATGTTTTAGAAGAACAAGATGAGTGTACTACCCCCCATGTTGAAGAAGTATTTCTCAGTTCACCTTGGTATGCTGATATCTTATATGTACTTTTCTATCTCAATGCTCCCCCTACATTATCAAAGACAAAAGCTAGATTCTTGAAACAAAAAGCTTTAAAATTCTACATTTTGGATGGAATATTATATTAGAAGAACCCTATTCGTATGTTTCTTAAGTGTTTGTTGGAATATGATACAAGTAATATATGCATGAACTGCATGAGGGAGAGTGTGGGGGCCATATTTAATGGAAAACAATAGCCAAAAGATCCTTAGAGCCGAATACTATTGGCCCACCCTTTTTCCCGACACCCGCAAACTAGTCATGACTTGTCATAAATGCCAAATTTTTTATGGCAAAAGAAAACTCTTACCTTTTCCCTTGCATCCCATTACTGTTGAAGCTCCTTTTCAACAATGGGGTTTAGACTTCATTGGAAGATTCACCCCACCTCATCTGCCCAACATAAGTGGATCCTCACTGCTACTGATTAATTTACTAAGTGGATAGAAGCCATCCCCTCAAGAAATGCCATTGATTTAGACATTATCAAATTTCTTGAGAAAAACATCTTATCTAGATTTGGTTGCCCCAAAAATATCATCACAGATAATTTTGTTGCCTTTTCATCCAAAAGAATGGTTGACTTTTGTTATAAATATCACATCACATTAGGACACTCCACAGCTTATTACCCTCAAGGTAATGGACTAGTTTAATCCTCTAGCAAAAGCTTGGTCAATATCATCAAGAAGCTACTGGAACAAAACCAAAAAGCATGGCATGGAAAACTAGTACATGCACTATGGGCGGATAGACTAACCATCAAGAAATCAATAGGCATGTCTCCCTATCAACTAGTGTATGGCATGGATGTCATTTTCCCAACATCCTTGGGAGCTCCAGTGATAAAGCTTCTCCAAGAAGTGAAAACAGAAGAAAATGATATGCAAAGGACACATAACCAAACTATTCATTTGCAGCAGACAAGGGAATAAGTCTATAAAAAGACTCAAGTAGTGCAAGAAAACATAAAGAAAATCTTTGAGAGAAGAACTAAAGCCGACAATTTCCACATTGGAGACACAGTGTTGAAGTGGGATTCCAGGAGGGAGGAGAAAGGTAAACATGGTAAATTTGAAAATTTATGGAAAGGTCCTTATCTCATTTAGTTGGTTAGAGGTCATAATGTTTTCTTTCTACAAGGATTGAATGGAGAAGAATTGTTTGGAGGTCCTGTCAATGGCAAGATGCTCAAACATTGTTTCTTTCAAGAGTCTTAGTTTCAAAAAAAAAATCATTCATTGTACATAAACATTGCATGAGAAAAGTCACAAAAATACAAAAACAAAGAAATAAAGAAAAGAGGGCAGATTCAAAAGAAGGTACAGCCCCATTCCCAAAAAATAGTAGTACTGAAAGTGTGCAAGCCTAAATGCCACTACTTGTGCCTAAAAGTCTTGATTCAGTCATCTAGCCTAATCATGGTTGAACATGTTTTGAATTTACGTTGATAAGTTAGCGAAAGAATGCTTGTCAAATCATTTAAGCTTGACTTGTCAAAAGGAAATAGATTAGGAGAAAAATATACTGGTTCCTCATGCCCAAAATAGAACCAAAGAGAAAAATGGGAATTCATAGTAAATGATACATCATAGCCCTTATTTTTCTAGTTATTAATTATGCAAAATAATGATTGTGTGTAGCTTGTCCCAATGCCACAAACCATGATAGATCAGATTTCCTAATCCTGATTTGAATCATGTTTTCAATTTCATGTCAATATCTTAGAGAATGAAGTCTGCCAAAAAATTTAATCTTGACGGTCAGATAGTCTAGGTAGCAAATAAAAGAGCTCACTAGTTTAATTTGGACTCTTGGAAGAAATAAGTGTAGAAGGAGATAGTTTGTTTTTTCCTTCAAAACAAAGAGGTCAATGGGTTTTCCAGTTCAAGTGCACCCAAGGAAGAAAAAATGTTAGAAATGTAGACTGGGTAGGTATAAATGAAGTTGAGCTAATCATGCTTTCAAATTATCAAAATCACTACTTCAGGGAAGCAGCAGCAAAAGAAAAGAAGAAAAACGGCCCAATGGATGAGGCATTGGTCGCCATGAACCAAGAGATCTGAAGTTCTAGACACCTCCTAAAAAGGAGCTACCCTCCCCAAGTGGAGCCACTGTTAGTCATCAGTGATTTTTTTCCTTTATAGATGACTAAATCTCTATCTTAGATTTCTAGAAACAAAATTCGTGAATCTTGTGAGTTCTAGAAATCTCACTACCTTCATTATCCTTAAGATAATTTTTTACTATTTCATCATTCCATCATGTCAAGCCCTTCTTGCTAGTCTCAGAAAACCCATTGGAGGCTTGTGTCACTCATTTTGTCTATAATTTTTTACCTTTGGCCCAAATCCTCTGTTTTGTTTTTCCTAACCCCCCCCCCCCCCAAACGCTACCTAAAGCCACCAATCAAATAGCTCTGCTATGTCTCCCCAAAATACCTCAAGCATTGATGATCTCAAACTATCTCTGTAGGCTCTTTAGATGAATCAAGTACATTGGATTTTGGATCTTCAATACATCAGTTTATCATAAACTCTATCTTACACTTGATGACCCAAATTCTAAGTTTCAGTCCAAAAGCAAAGTCCAAGGAACCCACCACTAGGTCACCTAGGGTTTCACAAAGTCATAAGGTGGATTTGGTATTCTAAGAACTTTGTTTTTCCTGTATGAAGGAACTACATTCAAAGAATAAAGGGACAAGTGATTTTGTCCAAAACTCATCAAAGAGGTCATTCAAGGAGGGCATTTTGACCTAAAGCACAAATATTGCAGGGGGGCAGCTGCCCCTTGCTCACATTTCTGCAAAATAATCAGATGGCCATCAGCCTAGCAAGAGGTAAGGTAAAAGGGAAAGCCATCACAAGAAGACCGTCCACATCAAAAGAAGACAACAAGTCCTATGTTTGAAGAAAATCAGGGTTTGTGACTATTTTGGCCAAGCAAGGAATCAGTACTAGGGCTAAAAGGATAAAGGTCACCTTCACTCCATCAATGCACCATTGAAAACTTTTAGAAATAATTAATGATTTTTGAGAAGTTTCAGAGAACTTAGAAGACAACACTATTTATTTGTTTCTAACATCCCTAAAACCTAGGAGTTTGGAAGGAATAGACAAAATGGTCAAATAATGACAAAGGGCCTCCTTCATAATAGAAGATGGCATTTCATGGGGTATTCAAGTTTCCCTCTAGGGTTTGATAAAGAGGCATTGATTCCACCTCACCAAAGGTACAAAAAGGCAAAGAGTATCAGCGCAAAGCCCAGAAGTTTCAAAAGTACAGCCAGAGGTCTTAATAAAGGATCAAAAGAAGGCAAAGCACGAGGTAAAATTTCCCAAGGAGGTAATTATGACAAGCATAGGTTCACTGTTGATAAAAAGAGGTGTCCAAATCCAAAAAGGACAGTGATCAGAAGCAAAAGTTGTGTAGGCACCTGCAAAAATAGAAGTGGCCAAGGGGAACACACAAAAATAGTTTAAATTTCTCACCTCCCCAACCAGAGATACATCATTGTCAAAGTGGTCTGAGGAATAAATATATCACTGATTTAAAGCAAAGCAGTAAAGCCTCCAACAATGATTTCCTTATCAAAGTATATTCTGCAAAATATAGCTAGCCATGAATGACACTTTTGCAGGACTGTCAAAATGGTTACCTATAGGAATATTGATAAGAACAAACAAACCTGAGGTTTCCCACAATGGTGGCACACATGAAAACTAAAGGAGTTGCTGACACCACCTGCTAGGGTTTTTCACACTAAGAGGTTTTCCACTGATTCACAGTGAGATACATGACAGAATTTCAGTCAAAGGTAAAAATGCCAAAAATGATCACATGTATGTTGTTTACAAGTGTTAAAATTCATGAAAAGGTTCATTTTTACAAATGAGAGTAAAGAGCATAGTTTGAGCTGGTTGAAGATCTTGTCAGTCTTAGAGGGAGACATCAAGATACTCCAGCAAAGAAAGAGGCCATTTTTTCTTATGACTCGGCCACCTAAAAGGGAAAAAGAAGCAAAAAGTCAACGAAAAGTGAGAAGGAACCCAAACATTAGAAAGTGGGTTTTAATAGTGAAATATTGTTTTTTCAAAAAAGGAGTATAAGAGTCTTCTTTACCCCTTACAAACTCATTTGTGTCTTTGCAAAAGAAGGAGAGTCGTTGAAGAAGTTTTTAAAGGTTTTATGTGCAAATTTGGCGAAATTTCCAGGCGTTGCACACCGACGGAGGCACTACACACCTGGCCGTCGGTGCTGCACACAGAGGAGGCATCCGCAGTTCAAAAAGACACTGCGTTGCGCACCGGGAGGGATGCGCTACACCCCTATGAAGGCCTTGCGCATAGGCCCAATCTGGCACCCGACTACCCGCAAACCGACCCGGTGCTACGCACAGGAGGGCCCAAAAGGAACGGCCTGTCGGGTGGCACTACACACAGGGCAGAATTCGTCAATTTTGCTCAAAAAGTGGCCAAAATCAAAAAAATTTCCTCCAGACCCCTGCACAAAGTGTGAAAAGGTTGGTGGTCTTTCCTCCTTACTCTCCAAGTGCTATTTTTCATAATCAAAGATATTATAAAGTATTAAAAACCTAAATTGGTTAAAACCCTAACCTTCATGCCAATCAAGCCTTTGACCCTCTAGGGCAAGGAAATATCAAGTGAAAATTTTTCATTTGTGTAAAAACACTCAGTACCAGCAAGCCTTCTCCTAAACTCTGAAAAGCACTCCTTGATTACTTCATTTTACCTCCATTTTTTAAATTTTTGCCCTCACATCACTCCTTTGTCCTCCCTAGACCTAAAAGCTCTAATCGAGCAACAAACCACTTTTTTCAAGGATATAATCAGCCACCATGTCTGAGGAAGAGATTAGTACTAGCAATGATGAAGGCCAAGGGCCTATCAAGCCAAAACACAAGGGAGGAAGGGTTAATAGGTTTGAGCCTTTAGATACCATTCAAATCACCTCTTCTCCCATGATCCTTTCATGTTTTCAAGATGTTGGATGCTATCAGTTTCGTGAGAGGGTTAAACAGGTCCAAAGCCACTCAGACTTGACTAGGTTGTTCATTCTCAGCCTACAAAACCACCAAGTCAACCTAGCAGGAGAAAATTTTGAATTATCATCTGAATCCATTTCTAAAGCCACAGGAATACCAAATATTGGTGAGAGATGGTTTAAAGAGAAGAAATTTGACTTGAGCTACTATGAGCCCTTCCTCAAACCTAGTTGTTAATAAGGTTGCAAGATTGTTTTCCCCTTCTCCCACCTGCTAGAGAGATATGCCCTACTGATGAGGCAGATTATCAAGTACTTCACTTGTGAGGGGAGGTACTCCAGGATTTATTCATATCACATAAGGCTACTAATGCACTTCACCAGGGTTAAATTGCTAAACCTTTCATACTATCTCCATCAGAGCATTGAAAAAATGGCTTCAGTGGTCAAGAAGAGGAGTTATGCCCACCAAATGTAGAGCCTTTTTCACCACTCCTTGGTTAAGATGATTTTTTTCCACCAGCTGGAGCAGCAAGGAATCCCTTGGGAAGTTTTTATCTCACATGATGTATTTGCAAATCCCCAAGCCTTCATTCTGTTAGCCACCTATAAAATTTGTTATACCAAAAGGTGGCTAAGACTTTTTGAGCCTTCAAGAAACAAATTTTATTGCTAAAGATTGTTGGCTCTTGAAGACTCTTGAAAGGCCTCATGCCTCTATCCAAAATCTTCATTTTTTGTTTCCATTTTATACTCTGAGAATTCTGCTAAATTCCAAGAGAAAGACTGCTGAAAAATCATCATTTTCCCCTTTCCCCCCACTCAAAACTAACCTTCATTTGCACCCCTTTCTTCCATAAAATTCCTCTATATTTATGAGTTTCCTTCTTCCATTCA
This sequence comes from Pinus albicaulis, assembly GCA_034641835.2. NCBI lineage: Eukaryota > Viridiplantae > Streptophyta > Pinopsida > Pinales > Pinaceae > Pinus > Pinus albicaulis. The sequence goes on from CM076574.1 coordinate 1,337,104,501, forward strand.
TAAAAATCCACTTTATAAGGTTTGAAACCCACTTTTAAACCTTATCGAAACCTTCAAATCCCTTTGAAAACAATGAAAAAACCATAAAAATTCATGTTTTTATGACAGGATTTAGCCCCTTTGGAAAAACCCCCCTAACCACTTCCCCCACATGCCCTTACCATAAAAACCAAGTGCTAATCCCCTCACGGCACTTATCGCATCGCTAAATTTCAAGCGAGCACAAGTCTTTTGCCATGTCGCTTTAAAAAGTTTCGATGCGATCACCCGTTGTATTATAAACCTCCCGATCGCATCATATTTTATATATATTTTCCTGTGGGCCCGTCTTCTGCACTTAAACCATTGAATAAACCATGCCCGATCTATTTTTTTCTTTGTAAAATGCCAAAAAACCCACTTTTCCAAAGATTTGTTATGAAAAGCCAAATCACGTGTTAAATATTAAATGGGTTGATTAAAAAGACCCGCAATCGTATATATATTTTTGGATTTAAATATTTGAATACGTAAGCGTTATGGATTTAACAAATATCGTTAGAAATACTTTATTAAAGATGACACGCAGCCTTAAAGTCAACAAAGCTCCCACCAAGCTTTGATATTAACTATAAAACATTAATATAGTCGTCCACCTGTAAACTTCTCCATCGAGCCCCTCAAAAGGCCGAGAAGTCTTAATTCTGTATTAATTATCCTTGAGATCTTTTGTTAGATCCCACCTCCTCATCCTTCTATAAATACTTCAGCAGAAGATGAGTAATTGTTGGTTGTTGTTTGATCACAAGTTTTAATACTGAAACTCTTTGAAATAAATATACAGTCTGTTGAAGTTGAAGATGAAATTGAAGTCTTGGAAGTCCTGATGATGTTGTTGCATGCTTGTGACTGAGAAGGCTCTATCATTGGATCCATGAGCTTGGTTGTTGGTGAAGTATTCTGAACTGTTTTATGTTTTCCCCTATTTTCATTATGTTCCATAATTTCTTAGTACAGTAGGTTGAAATTTTTGGGCTAAGCAATGATTCTTGGAAGCACCTTAGGCCTATTCATCCTTCAATGTTTTATGTTTTCTTCTGCTGAAGTATTTTAGAGGCTTTAATCTTTCTCTTTAGTCTTCATGCTCATTTATTTCCTTAATAGTTCAAATAGTTGGTTTCAGCATGATTTATGGTTTTCCCTGCTTGTCTGCTGCCACTTAAAAACTGTTATGCAAGTCTCCCTTTGAATTTCTTTGCTTCAAGTGAATCAAAGAGGTCAGTTTTGATCTTGCCCTTTTTCCTCACTTAAAAAGTTGGCTTAAAGGGCATTATAATTATGATCATAGATGTTTTTAGGTGTTCCCTCTTCTATGACTGTAGTTATCAGTAAATATTTTATGTTTCTAAGTCCTTTAAACTAAAATATTTGAGGAAATAGGTTGTTCCCCGAATCTTAGATTTGATTTTAAAATTTGTTTTGAGATCATTATTTGCTTAAAGCTGTGATTTGTAGAATTTATGGTAATCCCTGTCTATCAAAGAGCTCTTTATTGTTGAAATTATGCTTTCGAATTCCCTTTGTTGAGAATTAAAACTCTCTTTCCAAATCATTAATGTTCATCTCATTCCAAAAACAAAAGGATCCTGTGGCCAAGTTAGATTTTCCCTTTGATATCCCATATCCTTTGATGAGTATGTTATGACCTCTTCTTGACTCCATTGCCCAATGAATCAGAAGTTTCTCCATTCTGTGTATCTTTCCTAGACCTTTCATGTTCTGTTGTATCAATTCAATCCAACCAAACAGACAAACAAACACCTACCCTTAATAACTAGTCTAAGATCAATACTCTAAGCACAAAAGATAAACCTTTGCAAACAAATTTTTGAGAGATCCCTCTCTGAGAGCAGGAGGACTAGATCCTGTAACTCTAAATATTGGTTCTGATGTTGCCTTGTCTTTTGATTTTCCAAACTATCAAAACACGGGACACCAACATAATGGCAATCACAGTGGGACCCTTCTGAGTTAGAAACAATCTAAGTACCCTTCAAGACTCTAGAAATCCCTTATTTTCAAGAATATCCAATGATTATTAGTCACCTCATCACCACCAACATAATGGCGATCACAGTGGGACCTGAGTAAAATCTTTAAAAATTAAATACTCACTGTCTAGCATAACATAAGTAACCTTTTTCAAGCACTAGCAAGCATAATGGTAATCATGATAGGACCTTTTGAATCAGTGACAAAATAAGTAACCCTTAGCATTCTCATTAAACCTTATCAAAACCTTGAAGGAAGTAGTTACCAAGCCATAAGAGTAAACTCTATACGTTTTGACACCCTAGCTAAGTGTTAAACAGACTTAGAACACTCTCTTAACCTATAAGACAAAAATAACTCAGAAAAACCCAAAACGATTTTCAAGTTTGGCTTCATAATAAACTTGGTGGTGGACCATAAAACCTTTTACCTCCAAAAGAGTTAAAAATTCCCACCTGGCGACTCCACGATCCTAAAAACAGACCTTAAGACTCCACTAGGAAGACCCCAAGTCTTAATAGCATCTTACAAACTCAGCTAGAAGGCTTTGAGATTAAAATTTTCCTTCTTCTGAAAAGATTAGTTAGCCTCTTAAAGATTTTCATATTTGGTTAAACTTTTCTTTTAAGCTGGGTCTAAAAAACATAGCATAGTGGCTCCTAGAAAGATTCATACTAGATCCTACCCTAACCCAAACCTACCGGAAGTAGTTGACAACCCTGAAAGCATCCTTAGGAAGTCTCCTAATATTAAATCCTCAACTGTTTTCAGATCACCCTTGAGAGCTAATTCAGTTCCTAAAAATCTTGCAGCTCTACAAGAGTCATATGGTGGTGGAACCATAAAACATTTTACTTCCTTAGGAGCTAAAAATTTTCCACCTGGCGACTCCACTCTCTGAAACTCCCAGAAGACCAAATGACTCCACTAGTAGAAGACCCTGAACTGATTGACCAGACACAGTGGCCTCTTTCTGGATTTACAAACATGATTCCAAGAATACAATGAAGATATGCCCCAATGAGTAGAGATCATATCCCTGGGTTTCCACATAAGATGCCCCAGGTGAATTGGGATGACAACCTGCCTGTTTTTCAAGGTGAAAAGTTTGATGACCCTCTACTACATCTCATCAAATTTCATATACATGTATGGAGGTTGAAAATTGAATGGCATGAAGACTGCCTAATGAAAATCTTCATGTTAACATTAGAAGGAAAAGCTAGGGATTGGTATGAATGCTTAAGATCTAGTAGTTTGTTTTCTTTAAGAGACCTAGAATATGTGTTCTATGAGAACTATAAAGAAAACACTACGTCATTATCATGGGGTGCAATATATTATGATCCATCGCAAAACATCACCCAACACATTATAGATAATGATGAAGCTCTGGAAGAAATGCATCCTGAAGATCTTTTAACAGCCATTCATGAGTTTAATCTCTTTTTGAAATATTATAAGAATATTGATGATCAAGAGCAACCCTTTCTTTTCCTAAATCAAGAACAAATTCAACCCTTACAAGAACCAGACAATGCCCAAGACATGTATTATGATCAACACATTATAGAAAATGATGAGCAAACTTACAAAGAAAGCAATGAAGAAGGTTGTCAAGAAATGCTTGATTTCCTACCTATATCTTGTACTATGCTGATAAGAGAATTTCATGACCAAAATACAAATAATAATAGTGAGTAGTGCTTCGAAAAAACAAATAGCCATTTGGAAAACACGGAACCTGTAATTGAGGAGACACCAACACATATAGAATCTTTTCCTTTGTGTTATAACTCAGTTCCAATAATACAACAAGAATGGCATCCTGATTATGAGAAGAAGATAACTCAAGAACCCAATTTACAAACTAGGTACCATAACAATCATGAGGAATTTTCTGAAACACAAGAAGATCAGGAAATAAGAGAAATACCTCGAAGTATCTCTGCGAGCACAAGTGAAGTTCCCCTGGAAGAGGCTCAAGATGACATCAAGCCTCAAAATTAGCCAATACAAGATAAGGAGTATGTGGATACCTCTGTTGCAAGCAAGAAGAAAACCCCTTCTCTTCTAACAGAGGAAGAGATTGATTTAGTATTGAACAGAATACCAACATCCAAACCCTCATTTGAACCAAACACTTCCGCTCATTTACCTACTCCGTCTTGTTGTATTGATACAAAGAAGAAACTTGTAGATCAACTGAAAGAGGAGAAAACTGACGACCCAATATGTTCGACTGAAAAAATTGTTTATTCAGATGATTTTCTGAATTTTGATCATTCTGATGATGATGATGAGTTTCAAGCAGAAATTAATCATGCAGGGCAACCTGCGTTCAATTGGTGTTATGAGTTCTACCATCGTCAACTTGAAAGCAGAAATCACCCATTTCAATCCATCACAAAAAGCTTTCACATAATTGGGAATCAACAGTCTTGCAACTCAAAGGGTGAAGAGCTGAGCAATAAAGAAATTTTTGAGCAAAAGGAGCTTTCTCTTGAAAAAGAGGAAACCTTTAAATACTCCCCTGCTCAAGAATATAATAGCCTCTTCACAGAGTTCAGTTCGCTGAATCCAAGCATACCAGGGTTACAAGAGGACGACACTGCCAAATATGATGAATCCTCTAGTTCAGATAACGAAGAAGATGAGGAAGAAAAACAAATACAAGACTATCCTGCTGTGGATATACCACCCTCCCAAGAAGAGACTTCTCCCTTCATTAATGTCAAACTGTCATCCAAAGAACCTGAATGTATATTAGAAGCAAGCATATATTTAGACAAAGAAAATATTTCACTATTTTCTATTGTGCAGGATAAGGATGACGATACTTCCAAGCTACATACTGAAGAGATAGTCCTCAAAGCTGATGTCTTGGAAGTAGATAATTTACCAATTGTGGAGGACCAAAAGGAAGAGAACCTTCATCTTTTCTTTTTTGATCCTTTGGAAGAGTGTGTGGATATCCCAAATGGGTCAAATTATCAAGCAGTGATCCTTTGCAAGAGCCAGAGACATGAAAAGCTGTCACCTTCTGTGATAGTTTTTATTTTGAAGATTAATCTTCAAAATATACTATGGATACCTCTGACAAGCAACTAGAGTTTCTTCTTCTTCTTGACATTACTCAGCTGGCTGCATTGGCACTTTTGTATCATATGAATATGTAAATACTCCATGTTTAGAATAGGTTAGATAGGAATGTCAATAAAGCTCAGTTCCGAGCATGTAGTTAGTTGTTGTTTTCTGCTTTGAAGAAGAATCAAGAATTCAAAAATACAAAAACAACAGAGAGAAAGAATGAAAAGAGGGCAGGTTAACAAAACAATAAAAGTACAGCCCCATACCAAAAAGAAACAAATCTGAAAGTGTGCAAGCTTAAATGCCACTCCTGCAAAACACACTTCTAGTTAGTCAAACAACTTAATCTTGACTAAATTAGATTTTATATTTACTGCTGATAGGATAGTGAACTCGATTTGCCAAACTATTTAATCTTGGCTTATCAGTAGATAGATTAGGATAGAAATTAAAGGTTCAAACATGTTCAAAATCTGAACCTAACATTTCAAAAAGAGAATGACTCAAATCTGTTTTATTTTTCTGAATCAAGAAGATGTAAAAATCTGGTTCTAATTAGCTCAAAATATGAACCAGAGAAAAATAAAGAGCAGCTCAAACAAAGTCAAAACAGAGCTGTGAAAAAGGATGAAGGAAGTGCTTTGAATTTTCAGATCTTAAGCCTTCATCATTTTGATTTACTTTTCTGCAAATAATAATCTATGTGCAACTTGTTTTTATGCCATAGATCAGCATCAAGTTAGACTGTTCAATCCTAGCTTGTATTCTTTTTAATTTCTGTTGTAGAAATTAGAGGATAAAATCTGTTGGACAGTTCAATCCCAACAGATGGTAGATTAGGTAGATAATTTTATGGAATCAACTGTTTGATCTGAGTCCATGGAGAAATAAGGAGTAGAAATAGATCAGTTTTCTTGTTTTCAAAAAATAATAAAATGTTGAAAGAGAGTTTGCCAATCCAAGTGCACTCTAATGAAGAAAAAATGTTAGACCTATAGGATTGGGTAGGTAGAAATCTTGTTGATAAAATATCCATTATTTTTCATGGCTGTTAGCATTTCTAGAGCAAAAGAAGATCATTCAATCAAAGAAAGGCATCCCAATGGATGAGGCAACTGATCAGACTCCCAGAAAATGCAATTCTGAAGTTCTTGATGCCTTCAAGAAGGCACCATCCCCAAGTGGAGCCACTGTTAGCCACCTATAAAATTTGTTATACCAAAAGGTGGCTAAGACTTTTTGAGCCTTCAAGAAACAAATTTTATTGCTAAAAATTGTTGGCTCTTGAAGACTCTTGAAAGGCCTCATGCCTCTATCCAAAATCTTCATTTGTTGTTTCCATTTTATACTCTGAGAATTCTGCTAAATTCCAAGAGAAAAACTGCTGAAAAACCATCATTTTCCCCTTCCTCCCCACTCAAAACTAACCTTCATTTTCACCCCTTTCTTCCATAAAATTCCTCTATTTTTATGAGTTTCCTTCTTCCATTCATAAAAATCCACTTTATAAGGTTTGAAACCCACTTTTAAACCTTACTGAAACCTTCAAATCCCTTTGAAAACATTGAAAAAACCATAAAAATTCATGTTTTTATGACATGCTTTAGCCCCTTTGGCCAAACCCCCCTAACCACTTCCCCCACATGCCCTTACCATAAAAACCAAGTGCTAAGCCCCTCACGGCGCTTATCGCATCGCTAAATTTCAAGGGAGCGCAAGTCTTTTGCCATGTCGCTTTAAAAAGTTTCGATGCGATCACCCGTTGTATTATAAACTTCCCGATCGCAACATATTTTATATATATTTTCCTGTGGGCCCATCTTCCGCGCTTAAACCATTGAATAAACCATGCCCGATCTATTTTTTCCTTTGTAAAATGCCAAAAAACCCACTTTTCCAAAGTTTTTTCTATGAAAAGCCAAATCATGCGTTAAATATTAAATGGGTTGATTAAAAAGACCGACGCGCAATCGCATCGGCAAATTTCAATGGGTAGATTGAAAAGCCCCGGCCCGAAGGCCCGACTCCGATAAGCCCATATATACATAAGCTCGGGCCTATCGGAGTTCTATATAAAACAGGCCCCATAACCGGGCGCCTAATCGCATCAGAGATTTTCTTTGGTGCGTTTTCAATATTCATTACCGCCGATTACGATTGGCCGATCGCACAATCGCATCAGCCCTTTCTCCGATCGCACAATCACATCGCCTCATTCCCGACCTCCGATTGTTATTCCCCCGATTCATTCTCAACCGTTGATCTAACCTTTAGATCGACGACTTGCGCTTCATCGCATCTCATGTTTTAAATCGCTCCATTCACTCGCCACCCTCGATTGCGATCCCCCAATTAAATCCAAACTGTCCACATGTCTGGATCAGATGGTCTGGAATCACTCCGCCTTATTCTCCTCCCGCTCTCCTTTTTTCCTTTCTACGTAAATCTCCACAATTGGATGCAGCTATCCAACGGCCACGATCTTTCCCGCCTTCTAAAGCAGTTTAACCCATTACGCAGGATTTTATAAATTTCGTTTGTGTTTTGCAGGTGTTTTTTATGGTTTTCCATTGTATAATGAAGAAAGGCCGAAGGCCGGGAAAGATGTTTCCTGTGCCTGTTTTACATTAAAGGAGACCGCCCTCCAGGCTCTATTCCATTGTTTTTCGATGCTCTATGAGCATTGATACCTTTAAGGCCCAGCACGGCTCTACACATTGACAAGACACTGTGGTTCAAAATCGCATTTAAAAAGAGTATCAGTGTTGAAGACAGAGTGCGGCAGAATGAAGATTGATAACAAATTTGGGGATTACGGCTAAGATTGAATATCAAAAGCCTAATCCCCCAAATTAAAACAGAATTAAAAGAAAATCCAAAAATATCTATCAGACAAAGAGGCCTCCATTGCTGCATTTTGAGGCGAATTGATTCCTCAGCTACCATAAACGCCACCTATGCCTTAAAAGCATTGAAAATAGAGGCTAAATTTATTGTTCCAAATATGATATTTCGCCTCCAGCACAGCCATGGAATTACTGCTGCAAGGAACTTAAATGCAACAAATATCTGCAGAGTTACTCTTGTATTACACAGAGCCTTAAAGTCAACAAAGCTCCCACCAAGCTTTGATATTAACTGTAAAACATTAATACAGCCATCCACCTGTAAACTTCTCCATCGGGCCCCTCAAAAGGCCGAGAAGTCTTAAGTCTATATTAATTATCCTTGAGATCTTTTTTTAGATCCCACCTCCTCATCCTTCTATAAATACTTCAGTAGAAGATGAGTAAATGTTGGTTGTTGTTTGATCACAAGTTGTAATACTGAAACTCTATGAAATAAATATACAGTCTGTTGAAGTTGCAGATGAAATTGAAGTCTTGGAAGCCCTGATGATGTTGTTGCATGCTTGTGACTGAGAAGGCTCTATCATTGGATCCATGAGCTTGGCTGTTGGTGAAGTATTCTGAACTGTTTTATGTTTTCCCCTGTTTTCATTATGTTCCATAATTTCTTAGTACAGTAGGTTGAAATTTTTGGGCTAAGAAATGACTCTTGGAAGCACCTTAGGCCTGTTCATCCTTCACTGCTTTATGTTTTCTTTTTTTGAAGTATTTTAGAGGCTTTAATCTTTCTCTTTAGTCTTCATGCTCGTTTATCTCCTTAATAGTTCAAATAGTTGGTTTCATCATGATTTATGGTTTTCCCTGCTTGTCTGCTGCCACTTAAAAATTGTTATTGAAGTCTCCCTTTGAAGTTCTTTGCTTAAAGCGAATCAAAGAGGTCAGTTTTGATCTTTCCCTTTGTCCTCGCTTAAACAGTTGGCTTAAAGGTCATTATAATTATGATCATAGATGTTTTTAGGTGTTCCCTCTTCTATGACTGTAGTTATCAGTAAATATTTTATTTTTCTAAGTCCTTTAAACTAAAATATTTGAGGATTTAGGGCGTTCCCCGAATCTTAGATTTCATTTTAAAAAAAATTTTGAGATCATTATTTGCTTAAAGCTGTGATTTGTAGAATTTATGGTTATCCCTGTCTATCAAAGAGCTCTTTATTGTTCAAATTATGCTTTCGAATTCCCTTTGTTGAGAATTAAAACTCTCTTTCCAAATCATTAATGTTCATCTCATTCCAAAAACAAAAGGATCCTGTGGCCAAGTTAGATTTGCCCTTTGATATTCCATATCCTTTGATGAGTATGTTATGACCTCTTCTTGACTCTATTGCCCAATGAATCAGAATTTTCTCCATTCTGTGTATCTTTCCTAGACCTTTCATGTTCTACTGTATCAATTCAATCCAACCAAACAGACAAACAAACACCTGCCCTTAATAACTAGTCTAAGAATAATACTCTAAGCACACAAGATAAACCTTTGCAAACAAATTTTTTAGAGATCCCTCTCTGAGAGCAGGAGGACTAGATGCTATAACTCTAAAGATTGGTTCTGATGTTTCCTTGTCTTTTGATTTTCCAAACTATCAAAACACGGGACACCAACACATTCAACAAAATTTCCCCTCCACTTCACACTCACTTACCTCCACTCCTCCATAACCTCCACCTATGCCTTCTACACAAGAAAACCTACCTCTTTCCTATTCTCCTGATGCATCAAGTGAAGATAATGACAGTGGTAGTGAAGAACAAGCAGGTGGTAGTAGCAATAAAGAACAAACAGATGACAGTGGGAATGAGGAAAACTGTGAGGCAAGTACATAGCTTAATAAATAAGAAGATGATGACAGCAACATTAAGGAACAAGAAGATGATGATGGAAATGATGAAGATAGTAGGATAGAAACAGAGTCTAATGAAGAAGAGTAGGATGATGATGACAAGGAAGAGGAAGGTGAACATGACAGCCATGAAGGAAAAGACAATGACCACTTGGAGCAAGACAGTGATAGTGATAATACAAAGGAATCACACCCAAGTACAGAAAAAGGTACTGATGATGAGCAAGATAAATACCAAGAGGATAATGAACAAAATGATGAATATGATAGTCCACAATAAATTACACAGGATAGCCAAGAGAAGAATGTACATGAGCATGTCAGTGAGCACAATGATAGTACAAACAGTGCTGAAATGAATGAAGATGATGATCTTGAAGAAACAGAAGGTGATGATGAGGAAATAAAAGACTAAGGACAGGCAGATCATGAGGCTGAAACAGAGTTTGAAGAGGCAGACAGTGACCAAGAAAATGAAGAAGGGGATGACATGGCAGAAAATGAAAATTCCTCTAACAATGACCCCACAAAAAATGAAAATGGTGATAGCCCTGGTGCAGAGGTAGACTTTGATGATCAAAATAATGAAAGTGAAGAATAAGATCATGATAGTGCTCATGAACAGAGGAGTGATAAAGAGACGAAATTTGAAGGTACGGACAGTGGGCTAAATGATGAAGAAAAAGACTTTCATGAGGAACAGGTTCAAAGTGAGGAAAGTGAGGAAGGTCATGATCAATTTGAAGACCAATATGGCAGTATGGAAGACAGTGAATACAATGATGATGAGGATTCTAAAGATCAAGAAAGAAGTGACCAAATGAGGCATGAGGTGACTCATGGAAGCCATGGAAAAAATTAAAAGGCTTGTGACAACACTAAAGGTCATGGCAATAGATGCAGGGGCATCCAAGCAAACTTTCATTAAAATTGGAATCCGAAGCTGTGGAAAGGAAAATGTGGATAGTCAATGTAAATCGGGGCAGAATTGGTTAAAAATAGAATTGAATTGATGGAACTGATGAGGTTTAATTAATTGTAATTATCTGTCATTCATGTATAACGAGAGATTAGGGGTTTGTTTGAGAAATTGGAGTAAAATTGTGGATCTTTGTTGATTCACACTCCTGGAAAATTCTATAAAAGAGAGCCTATGTGTGTGAAAAAGGAAAGCGAGAGTGAATACAATGTAATCACAGGTAAATTTGTGACTAAGGCTAAAATGCCTTAGATTATAAGCAATATTTCGTATATAATAGAAAGATTGTTATGTGGATTTGTGTGTGTTCGAATTGGTTATTTACAGTTTAGTTTTATGAGTTAAATTTAGTTTTAAGAGTTTACTAATCAACCATCGATCACTGTAAGGATCGATGGCAATCCAGCGCAATACGATGTTTTTGAATGAGTTGTTGTGTGGTGGATTTAAACCTGCGTTGGAGCCATGTGATTTGGGCTGCACTCATGTTGAACCATGAATTAGAGGCACAGTAGACGACAAGAAGCAGAACTGTTCGAGTGTGGCGTAAATGGAAGATGGAACAGTGAAGGTGGTTTTTGAAAACCACCAATGGTTTTCGTGCATCCTTGGAGTGGTAAGTGGTAAAAGCTGAAACCTATGTGATACACCCCGGCGAGTAACACGTGGCATCACAAAACCACTTTTTTCGTGTGAATTTGAGACATTAAAAGGTGTGCATTTTTGTTATGCGATAGCCGTCAGATCAGCAGTCAAACAAATGCTGGATGCGATGACCATTGGATCATTCTCGGTCAATAGCATAGACTCAACGTTATTTCACATAACGTAATTGTTAATTAAAAGGTGTGACAACCATCTGATCATATATCGACAGTTAACGCAAATAAAGATGCTCGAGGTTTAAATCTTTACTGGACCCGATATGTTATAAAATTGTGGTTGAATATTTTTAAGTTTCGGTGTTAATCATCAAAGCGTGACCAAAATTTTTTGGTCGGCGTTATGAAAATTGTTGTTTTATTGCTTCCGATACATATAATTTGTGGACCCATAACCCACAGGTCCAAGGATCAAATTATAAAAAATTGAATCTTGCAGATTTGATACACATGGGAGAAAGGTTGCAAGTTCATGTTGATAAACTGAAAGTTAAACTACCCTATAGTAGGTTTAGCTTTTCATCAAGTGGTATCAAATCAGGGAAAGGATTTCCTACGAGAAGGAGTTTGCATGCAAAGGAAGAAGAGGTACAGTTTTTTAAAGCTTGTGGTTTTTATATTTTGTGAAGGTAGCAGCAGAGGAAGGTGAGAAGATTGCAGCAGGCTAGAGCAGGAGTGCTCAAATGGTTCCACAAGAGCGAACCAGAGAGATGTTGAAAGACTAAGCTCAGAAGAGAGAAGCTTGGTGAGGTATCTGGTAGCAGGGAGGACTTTCTATTGCAGAGGTTTTGTTGCAGCTCACAAAGGACAATTCCACAGAGGATGTGGGTAGAATTGTTAAATAATGTTGTTACAGGAAGATCACAAAGGGCAATTCCACAGAGGATGTGGATATAATTTCTGACAGATGTAGAAGACATATGACCAGGAGGTCATAAAATTTTTTGTACCTCGAGATTCTGATGCAGGGGCATCCGAGCAAACTTTCATTAAAATTGGAATCTGAAGCTGTGGAAAGGAAAACGTGGACAGTCAATGTAAACCAGGGTAGAATTGGTTAAAAACAGAACTGAATTGATGGAAATGATAAGGTTTAATTAATTGTAATTATCTGTCATTTATGTATAACGAGATATTAGGGGTTTGTTTGAGAAATTGGAGTAAAATCATGGATCTTGGATGATTCACACTCCTGGAAAATTCTATAAAAGAGAGTTTGTGTGTGTGACAAAGGAGAGCAAGAGTAAATACAATGTAATCACAGGTAAATTTGTGACTAAGGCTTAAATGCCTTAGATTATAAGGAATATTTCGTATATAACAGAAAGGTTGTTATGTGGATTTGTGTGTGTTTGAATTAGTTATTTACAGTTTAGTTTTATGAGTTTACTGATCGACCATCGATCACTGTAAGGATCGATGGCGATCCAGCGCAATACGATGTCGTTGAATGAGTTGTTGTGTGGCGGAATTAAACCTGCCTTGGAGCCATGTGATTTGGGTTGCACTCATGTTGAACCACGAATTGAAGGCATAGTAGACGACAAGAAGCAGAACTGTTCGAGTGCGGCGTAAATGGAAGATGGAACAGTGAAGGTAGTTTTTGAAAACCACCCATGGTTTTCGCGCAACCTTGAAGTGGTAAGTGGTAAAATCTGAAACCTACGCGATACACCCCAGCAAGTGACGCGTGGCATCACAAAACCACTTTTTTCGCGTGAATTGGAGACATTGAAGGTGTGCATTTTGTTATGCGATAGCCGTCAGATCGGCAGTCAAACAAATGCTGGATGCGATGACCATTGGATCATTCTCGGTCAATAGTGTAGACTCAACGTTATTTCACATAACATAATTGTGAATTAAAAGGTGCGACAACAGTCTGATCATAGATCGACGGTTATCGCGAATAAAGATGCTCTGGGTTTAATCTTTACTGGACCCGATATGTTATAAAATTGTGGTTGAATATTTTTAAGTTCTGGTGCTCAGCATCAAAGCGCGACCAACATTTGTTGGTTGGGGTTATGAAAATTGTTGTTTTATTGCTTCCGATACATATAATTTGTGGACCCATAACCCACAGGTCCAAGGATCGAATCATAAAAAATTGAATCTGACAGCTTTTCTATGCATGAGAGAAAGGTTGCAAGTTCATGCTGATAAAATGAAAGTTAAACTACCCTATAGTAGGTTTAGCTTTTCATCAGCAATGATGGAGACACTATCAAAACTACCATGATCACTCCTCTCACATGCACATACCATAGAGGAAAAAGATATGTGTTTGCTGCCTCAAAAAGGAAAAGGGCCATCTCTTCTCCAGCTATCAAGCCAAAGGACAAAGGCAAGGAAAATATGGAAAGGAGTGAGAAATAGGTAAAGGTGAGAAGGAGTAAGAGAATCAATAAAACCCATCAAGAGCCTCAATTCATTGATCTAGACAGTGACAATGAGGAGATGAGCACCAGATTGCTACTCTTAACCAAAGATACACAGCTTAGGGAGTGGGAAAGAGATTTTGAGATGGAACAACGTGTAATTCAGTATTACAAAGAGGAGCACAAGCATTTCAAGAAGGTAAAGAGAGGCCTTTCTCTCCAAAATAAAATTACCAAGCACTATGCAAAGAAAAACATGCTTTCTTATGTCAAACTGAAGGAGGCCCTCATGGAGCTAGAAAACCTAAAAAGGGAAAAAGTGCATGATAGCCTTGGAATTTTGGCTAAGGCTTCTCAACAGGTGTCCAAGACCTCTTGAGGGACCTATCCACCAATTTTGAGCCAAATTGGACTAAATTTTGTTTTTTGAAATTTTGAGGCCTCTGTGCACAGCACCCTAGGCGCCACCCAAAAATTTTGTGCATCCTCAACTTGCCAAATTTACATTTTTGGATTCCTCAAATCACCAGCAGTCTTCTCACAAAATTTTAGATCATTTGGAGTAGTTTTGACCCCCCAAAATGTCAAAAAACATCAAAATTTTGACCTTTTTGCCTCATTTTCAGACCAGGTGCTGCGCACAGAGCAGTGTTGGGAGAATTGGTTTTTTGATATGTAAATGTAACTCATTCAAAATATTAAAGGTATATTTTGAAATTAGACTTCGAAACCTTTCCAACGAGCCATCACGGAGCCTTTTTCGACATCAGGAAGGCCTCCAAATCACTGTTGCAAGCAGACCCTCTTTGTTGTCTTTGTGCTACAATTATGTGGCTGAAAAGTCAAAATGTGCGTTTAGCAAGTTTTCAAAGGCTTGTTAGGGCCTAAAAGTCAATTTAATTTCTGTAAGTGGCCGAAAAATATATTTATTTTAGATATTTTGTGCCTTGGGCCTTGCAATGCCTCAAGGAAAATAGAGATACTTTTGTTTAACTAATGGACTTCTAGATACTCTCTTAGATCTTTTTTTCTCCATGCATGATAAATAGAGCATGGAGATTCATTGTAAAATGTTGGCATTTGATGAGCTTTCAAGAGAAATACATGGTTTTTATGAGTTTGGAGAACAAATTTCTCTTGTGAAGATTTGTGAATGGCTTGCTTGGACTGATGATGGAGAGGCTTGTTTGCAGGATTCCTTAGCTTGGTGAATGGTGATGTCTTCTTAATTTGTTTATGTTTTCTTGTTCTCATTATGTTTCATCCTACTTGGTTGCTATAAATCAGAAAAGTATAGGTTGAGACATGATCTTTGAGGCACCTCAGTCTTCCTGTTTGTTATAGCCTTGATGTTTTCTTTTGTTTGGTCATCTTAAGGAATTCTTGATCGCTCCTTAGGCCCACCTAAACTTGCTTGTTTCATGTATGGATTAGTATGCTAGTTTACAAGTATGATTCACGGTATGCCTTGCTTACTTAAAGTTGTTCAAATTCTTTCTTGAAACCTCTCTTTGGAATATTGTATGATAGGTTAAGTCAAATAGGTCTCGTTCGATCTTGCCCTTTATCCATGTCTACCTACTATTTCAGAGTTCTTTATAGTTTTATTTATGATGTTTAGGAGTTCCCTCTTCATAGATTGAGTTATTGTGCTATCTTATATGTTTTCCCCAAATTCTAAAGGTGAATTTACTAAAGTTAGAAGCTCTTATGCTTTCTATGTTTCACTGGAATGTTTATCTTGGATATTTATCAGTTTAAGTATTTTTCATTGAGCTTAATGGTTTGCCCTACCTCATGAGTTATAGCTTTTAATTATCTGTATTTAAGACCTCTTAGTTTCTCCCAAATTTGATGTTCACTCCACCTCACACATTACCCTAAGGATCCATTTACCTTGCTGGATTGGCTCTGCAACACACTCGGATTCATCATTGAGACACTCATGAATTTTATTGACTCCATAGCCCAATGGCTTTGATAGACTCTCACTCCACCTATCCTACTTGACCATATTACCTGTTGAGCCCCAAAGATGTCCTTATTTTCCACCACATTTCACTTCATTTTCTTTGTCCCTCATCAATTACAGGCTTAAATGATCAATAGGATTGATTAGGATTACTTTAAGAATGTATATAATGACTAACTTGCTATGTTTTCATGATTTTGTTATTGTAGCAATTTTTGACTAGACTCAGCTACAGAATGCAGTCATTCTGTAGCTAGTCACCTATTCCGTAGATATCTTCATGTTTATGCAGGTTCTAGGTGTCACCTCAAGGAAAAATGCATATGGTCGTATTCCACATCACTCCCCCATCATTTCTTTCTCTCCACGAAGTCTGAGCTCGAGTCTACAGGTGGTTATGCACGTGGGAAACCAAAACTAGGAGATAGACTTCTAATAGGACAAGGACTGTACAGATGTCCTTAATCATAGTACGAGGCCACCACCAGATTCCTAGTTTGATTTTAGTTTGGAAAGACAATTATTCCTATTTTATCTCAAAGACAGTTATGTAATTTTGTTATAAGTATGGCTCGGGAGATCGAGAAATAGTGAGCTAGATTTATGTTTTATTGTTAGATCTCAGAAGACCGTAATACTCAGTTTTGAATAATTTCTCCTTTAATGAATGAAGCATCACTTTATTGCAAGAGCTGAGTCAATATTGAGTAGATTTGCATGCTAATATAGTGGTAGAGGGCCCCTGCTACCTGAGAAGCTTTGTTCATATGGTTTAGATAAGTAACTTAGCCTTGTTTCATTCTTAGTTTAATCAATTTTCTGAGCTTTGTGTTTTTCTACTTACTTGCAGCAGATGCCACAGTTAGTCTTATCCTTACAAAATCTTCCAAAATACCACTAACATTGGATGGGATATAACTGTATTATTTTAGGATTTGGTTGCATTTCCTTGAACTTTATGTTTTTTTTGTGCTCAATGACATCAGTTGTTACAGCTAGTCTTGTTCTTATTAATCTTTTCCAAAATATCACTAACTCCGGATGAGACATAGCTGTGGTGTTTCAGAGCTTACTATGTTTTGTTGAATTTTATGCTTTTATGCTCGTTTACATAACATGTTGCAGCCAGTCCTGTTCTATAAATTATTCCAAAAAACCACTAACTCCAAATGAGACAGAGCTGAAACATTTCATAGAATTAGTTGCATTTTAGTCTAGTTGAAATACTCTAGAGGTAAATGTCACTCTAGTTTAATTCTGTCACTACATTTCAAGTTTGATAATGGCATTCTAGTTCAGTTCCAGTTCACTGTATTTCAAGTTAGGTTAATGGCATTCTAGTTTACTTGTGGTCACTCTGTTTCAAGTTTGATCAATTGCATTCTAGTTCAGTGTTATCCATTGTTCTTTAAGTTGTGTTAACTGTCAAAATTAGACTTCATGGCCTTCATTGTTTACAAACTACTCTTTTAATGAATTTCCATTAATACATCATCATAGGACAGGAATTAGTGATATCAGTTTAAGGCCTTGATTGTTCTGCAATATTTTGCAATTTCACAAATAAGCCTTTTCCCAAAAACTATTCTAGAAAATATCTAACTTTCGAATGAGGCTTAGTAGTGACAAGTTGAGCTGCAGAATGGATTAATCTTAGCATTACAAGTTAATTCAGAGTAGAAATCTTATTGTGCTACAAATAATCTTTTCCAATTGTGTTCCAATAAAATTTTAGCCATGGATGAGATTCTTTGTAATATTGTAAGATGATTGTTTACTTAGGAGAACCTCATTTACACTAAACTTGTCCTTTTCTCAAGCTATTCCAATATATTTCTAA
This sequence comes from Pinus albicaulis, assembly GCA_034641835.2. Taxonomy (NCBI): domain Eukaryota; kingdom Viridiplantae; phylum Streptophyta; class Pinopsida; order Pinales; family Pinaceae; genus Pinus; species Pinus albicaulis. The sequence continues at coordinate 1,337,122,203 of CM076574.1, forward strand.
TGAATGAATTGGATGAGTTCATGTTATGAGTTATTGAATTCATGTTGTGATTTATTTCCTTGCTATGAGTCATTATCAAACTTTTCATTTTATGTTCTTTAGTATAGGTTTTGCTCTGTTTTTAGTGTGACCAACAACTGTTCTTTTTTAACATTTAGTTCTTTTCCTTCTTAACATAAAACCACAAAACCAAAAACATCATAAAAACATTAAACACAACATAGTGAGAAACAGATACCTAGGCACATATAGTGCACCTCACTTCAGCAGTTTACTAACCCTGGTTGATAATTTATGACCTCAATTTAGGAACACTAAGTTGAGCACACATTTTGGCTCCGTTTCCGGGGAAGTGTAACTAGGTAGCCTTGTTTCTTACCTCCCAAAAACAATGACATGCGTAGAGAAAGAGACTCAAGGGGTAGATTCATAAGAAGTAGAAGCTTGATTCTTAGAACACCACTTGTTTCACCAAGACCAAGAGCCAGACATCTTCAACTCAAACCCACATTCCATCCTTTACTGATCCTAGACTCTCAGAGGACTTAAGATCAGATATTCCATTAGAAAGACCTTCCACTTCATCCACTGAACCTCTCTTAGAAGAAGATTCAAGGATCCCTGCTAGAGGCACAAACTCTTCCACTTCCACTGAAGAATCAACTATGGCAGAAGAAGGGGGAGGAGGAGTCTTTAATGGAGAACACACACTATTTGGAGGGGTAGAGGTAGAGGTAGAGGAGAAGGAGGTAGAGGTGCAGAAGGAGAAGGAGGCAGAGGAAGAGGTATAAGAGAAATTGGAAGCTCTTTTGGGTTTCCTATAGTATATGAAGAAACCAATACAACTATGAAAAAAATTTCACCCTTTGTCCTTCCAAAATTTTATGGACTTAACACTGAAGATCCTGAAACCTTCCTATTTGAATTTGAAGTCCTATGTAGAACCTATGACTACTTACAAGATGCTCAAAAACTTAAATTATTTCCTTCAACATTGAAAGGAGTAGCATTGAAGTGGTTTATGAGTTTGATCAACAGTTCTATTAGGACATGGGAAGACATGAAAAAAGCATTTCTAGAGAGGTATTTGGATTACTGTATGCCAGTCAACCATAAGGAGGAAGTGTTTAAAATTCTACAAAAAGAGGATGAAAATTTGGAAGATTTGTTGGAGAGATTTAACTACAACATTAAAAGAGCAAAAATGGAAAAACTAGACCAAGATACCTTGAAAGCTCTCTTGTTGAAGACAATTAGGGATGAATGGTTAGATATTCTTAACATGATGGGAAAAGGGGATATATCTCAGCTTACATTACCTGAAATAGTTGAATTATGTATCAACCTTTCAAGAGGGAATTCTAAAACTGTAAAAGGACCAAGAGACCCTGCTCTTGCAAGGGCAAGTAACTCTACTTCTGGGACAGCAAGTAGGGCAGAAATAGGACATATGCTTGATGAGTTCAAATCTGATATATTGGGGAGTCTTGGTGAAAAAATAGATACCCTTAAGTTACAAAACAAGAAAAAATCTGAATCTGATGCCTTAGCAATCTTTTGTCCCAAATGTAGAAAGAAACATGCCTTGAGAGAGTGCCCTTTGGATGAAAAATTTGTAGAGACTTGTGTAATTTGTTCAGAAAAACATGAGACCAAGAGTTTCCCTTCACTTCCTGGTCTTAAAGTTGTCTTTCAAGAAGAAACTCCTACAAGTTCCACAGAATCTCTCAATTTTGTCTCCAAGAGGCCTTGGCAAGGACCTCAAACACAAGTATTCCATGATCAGATGTATAATCAACCCCCACCAAATTGAAATTCTTGGCAGCAACCTTGGCCCCAATTTCAAAATCAATCAAAAACTTGGGCGCAAGGAGCACAAAATCCCTATGGAAGATACTCTCAGTATTACCAATATCCACCATTCTATCCACCATATCCACATTTCCCTCCTCAACAAAATTTTCAAAAAAATCCTCAACAAAATCCTCAAAATCCACAACATCAAAATCAACCACTTCATTACCATTTCCTCAGAAAACAAATCAGTTTCCTGCCCAACCCATACCAAACCCCAACAATAAAAATCCCCAAAACACATACATGATAGAAGGCCAACAGTTTCCAACTTATTTGATCACTCCTTTAGACCTTAGTGATGTTCAAATTAGGTATGGAAGAATACTTGAAAAGAGGAAACATTTTGTAATCATACAAGAGCAAGACAATTCTGAGGAAGATTCTCTACGGGTAAATAAAAGTCTTGAAGAGAACACAACTTTCCAAGACTCAAATATTGAAAAATCAAAACAAAAAGAACCAATAATTTCAACTCCTATATTAGAGCAGCCATCAACATCCACTTCTACACCTCCCTTTCCAGAAAGATTACAAATTGATAAGGGTGTAGAAAAACAAATTATGGTTCCTAACTATGATTTCTTAGATGAGCTAAGAAATGTTTGTATTAAGATCCCATTATTACAAGCCATCAAGGAAATTACAATCTTAGCAAAGACAATAAAGGAGTTAAGCATGAAGAAAACAGGAAAAAGAATAAGAGAGATAAAGAAAATTCAACTGGCAGGAAAAATAGCAGATATCATGATGGGTAAGATAGCTATTCCAAAGTATCTAGACCCAGGAAATCCAGTTGTTAAAATTCACATCAATGGAATTGAGATCCAAAACACACTTATTGATTTAGGAGCAGCAATCAATATCATGAGTAGACAAATCATGGATAAACTAAAACTTCCTAATCTTCTTTTTACACCCACATTATTACAATTAGCAGACAAATTTGTGATCAAACATGATGGGGTAATAGAAGAAATTCCAATGTCCCTAGATTCTTGGGAATATCCTGTGGATTTTATGATCCTAACTCCTAAGAATAATCTAGGGGAGTATCCTGTTATATTAGGAAGACCTTGGTTAGCTACAGCTGATGCTTTCATTAGTTGTAGATCTGGTGATATGTACATCTCTGATGGTAGTTCAACCAAGAAATTGACCTTGTATCCTCCAGCAAAAACAATTACAGAATTATATGATACTCAATGGATAGAGGATGAAGAAGACTTACAACCTCTCTTCACAATTTCAGAAATTAGTGAAGATAGCCAGATTCTGAATACCTTAGAAAACTTTGAATCCTCTTTGGAATACAAACATGAACAATTTCAAGAAGAATCCAACATTGAGTTTTTATCATCAAGACAGATGTCTCTTTACTCCATGGATAAATTTGGCAGCTCTACAATTGAGATATTTCCAGGCAAAAATTTAAACATAACCTAGAGAAATCTCAACAAGAAGAGCTAGTCAAGATATTACAGAGACATTCTTCTGCATATGCATGGGAGTACACTGATATGAAAGGGATAAGCCCCAAGACTTGCACTCATCACATCTATATAGAGGAAAATTGTAAACCAATCAGACAACCTCAAAGACGGATGAATCCAAATCTTAGGGAGATTGTTAAGGAAGAATTGCAGAAATTTTTAAATGTTAACTTTATCTATCCCATTTCAGATAGTCAGTGGGTTTCTCCTTTGGTAATTGTGCCAAAGAAAAATGTTAAATGGAGGGTATGTATTGACTACCGGGAATTAAAAAAATCTACTCTTAAAGATCATTTTCCCTTACCTTTCATAGATCAGGTGTTAAATACATTAGCTGGCAAAAAGTACTTTTCATTTCTAGATGGGTTTAGTGGTTATAACCAAATTCAAGTAGCACTTGAAGATCAAGACAAAACCACATTTACCTGTCCTTGGGGTACCTATGCTTACCAAGTATTTCCATTTGGACTATGCAATCCACCTGCAACATTTCAAAGGGCAGTACTAGGAATCTTTTCAGATCTAATACATGATTGTTAGAGGTATATATGGATGATTTCACAGTTTATGGAAACAAATTTGAAGAAGCCTTAACAAACCTGGAAAAAGTTTTAAAGAGATGTAAAGAAGAAAATCTTTCACTTAGTCATGAAAAGTGTTTTATGATGTTTACTGAAGGAATTGTTTTAGGACATCACATTTCAGGGGATGGGATTAGAGTTGATGAGTCAAAAGTTGAATTCATCTCTAACTTATCTATTCCAAGTTTTCAAAAAGATGTTAGGAGTTTTCTAGGATTTACAGGATATTATCAAAGGTTTATAGAAAACTTCACCAAGATAGCATCTCCACTTTTCAAATTACTTACCAAAGACTGTGAATTCAAGTGGAATCCTGATTGCCAGTTAGCCTTTGAGACCCTGAAAACAAAAATCTCTAAAGCACCTATTTTAAGGGGACCTAACTGGAAGTTACCTTTTCATATTTCAACAGATGCCTCAGATACAGCTCTAGGAGCAGTATTGGGACAAAAAGACCTGATTCCTTATGCCATCTACTATACCAATAAAAATTTGACTCCTTCAGAGTTAAACTATACTGTAACTGAAAAAGAGTTTTTAGCTGTTGTTCATGCCATAAACAAATTCAGACACTATATAACAGGCTATGAAACTTTTGTTCACACAGATCATTCTGCAATTAGATACTTAATGAACAAATCAATTACTAATGGCATAGTCATAAGGTGGTTATTTCTTTTACAAGAATTCAACATTACCATTATAGACAGGCCTGGAAAACAAAACACAGTAGCTGATTTCCTATCTAGACTCCAAAACATCAAAGATGACACTCCAGTTGAAGATCAATTTCCCGATGAATATCTTTTTAAAATATCTACTCAGACTCCTTGGTTTGCTGACATTGCTAATTATTTAGTTTCAGGGAAATTTCCTTCAATAATGAATGCAAGAGACAAAAGAAAGATCATTTATGACAATGCAAAATATTCATGGGTTGCTAATGAGTTATACAAAATAGGTCCATATTTTATCATTAGGAGATGTGTTCGAGAAGATGATATGCCTGAGATTCTCAAGGCATGTCATGATGAACCTTGTGGCAGACACTTTGCTGATAAAAGGACAACTTATAAGATCTTTCATTTAGGATACTATTGGCCATCCCTTTTTAAATATGCTAAAGAGTATGTCAAAAGGTGTGACAGCTGCCAAAGGGTAGGGAAACCTTCTCCTTCAGGTGAGATGCCATTGCAGCCTCAGGTACATATTGAACCTTTTGAGAAATGGGTTTTAGATTTTGTAGGACCTATTAGTCCTCCATCAAGACAAAATAAATATATATTAGTTTGCACTGATTATGTTACCAAATGGGTAGAGGCCAAGCCATTACTTTCTGCTACTGAAGCATCTGTAGTTAATTTTCTTTTTAAGGATATTTTTACTCGTTTTGGTGTCCCAAGGGAAATTGTTACATATCAAGGAGCTCAATTTACATCAAATCTAGTGGAACAAATGATGGAGAGGTACAAAATTAGACACAGAAAATCTACTCCCTATCATCCACAAGAAAATGGTCAAGTGGAATCTACTAATAAGGTCATTGAAGGGATCCTAACAAAGACTGTTCATTTGCATAGAAGAGATTGGGCAGATAGGCTTCCTGAAGCCTTGTGGGACTATAGAACTACATGGAGGAGCACAACAGGCCATACTCCTTATGAAATTGTTTATGGAAAGCAAGTTTTGTTTCCCATAGAGTTCCAGATTCAAACTTTCAAAATGGCAGTTCAGCTAGGACTTGATCTAAAAGAGGCACAAAAGCACAGATTGGAGCAGATTAATGAATTGGATGAGAGCAGACAAGATGCAGTTCAAAAAACAAGTATAGTCCAACAGAAAAGGACTAGATGGCATGACAAGTACATCAAGGAAAAGAAGTTCAAAGAAGGTGACTGGGCTCTCTTGTTTGATTCAAAGTTCAAGGATTTTCAAGGTAAATTCCAAACACATTGGCTTGGGCCATATGAAATTATAAGAATTTTTGACAATGGAGCAATAAAAATTAGGACAATAAATGAAGAGAAGGTCACTTTTCTTGTAAATGGTCATAGATTGAAGCTGTATCACAAGCCACTTTCAAGAGAAGAATTTGTCAAGAGATTTCAGGAAAAAAGTAATGTGAAGTTAATGAAGAAGAATTTTTCTTCTTCATCAACTTAGTTGAATTTTCTGAATTCAAAAGCATAAAAAATAAAGTATAAGCATGAAAACTAATCACTGATTAGCATGTTTATACAGAAAAGATAGAGTGAAAATCAGAATCTTTCTGACACTTTAGCTTTTCAAATTTCTTCTTTTTCTGCAAGCAGCTATTACAAAATCATAAGTGCAAACCCATATTTCACTTATGATTCATTTCATTCCATTCATCCATACTTCATTTCATTCCATTCATCCATACTCCACTTCATTCCATACTTCATTCATTTCATTCCATGGTCCATCTCATTTCCATCTCAGAGTTTTAAGATTGATTTCTTTCTGCAATTGAATAATACAGATCATAAGTTTCAAGTCATTTTCCATACTTCACTCCATTTCATAATTGTGATTCATTTCATTCCATTATTCACTTCACTCATACTCCATTACACCATATTTTACTATCCATTTTTAACTCATTTCATACAAACATTCCACTCATGCTTCAAACCTTTCCATTCCATGTTTTAAGACTTCTACAGGTACATTCTGCAATCAGTCAGACATTCTGCAGCCAGAGATCCTGAAGGCACTACCCAGTAATCACTTGATTGAGCAGCAAATTGATCCTGCATATCCAAGACAAAAAGCAAAATCAAAGGAGTTATGAGGACTAAAGATCAATGATTTTCAAAGGAGGACAAGGCATATCAAAACCAAAAAAAAAAAAAATCAAAGGAAAGGCAAAGGTAAAAGTTATGAAATTATTATGGTGACAGATCATGAAAGTTTAGCATAGTTAAGTCATGTATGATTCAAAAAGGTTATTTTAATTAGTCGTGTTGATCATGCCCATCAAACCTATCATGAAAACTTTGGACAAAATCCCTTCCATCTTGCCATATCCAATCACCATTTAAAACTTAACGGTTAAGTACTGAAGTGATTTAATCAATCACGTCACTAGGCCAAAGTATTTAATGATGATTTTGAATTTCTCACGAAATATCTCTGCGGTCTTTTCTTCCGTGATAGCTTTCAACTCATTAATTCATATGAATCACCCTCACCGCATTATACTCGTTTCATAACCACTCCATATCATTTCTTTCCGTAGCCAATTCTTAAGCCATTCTGGTCTGTAAAACAGAGGAAGCATCTGTGGGGCAAAAACAACTCTTTAACAGCCATTTTCACAGCTGATATAAGAGCAGTAAATTGAAGGTTGAAAATAGAAGCTATGGGTCTCATAGTAAGATCCGAACCGGTTGGAGCCAAGTACTTGGAGGGTTATCCACAAATCAGAAAAACGCTACAGCAGGCTGGGTGGTTGCAATTTTTGGAAAAATTCAATGGTTTTCACAAAGAGGTGACTAAAACATTTGCACGGTCCTTCAATGGATCAGAGGTTGAAATAGGAGATGTTAAATTCATCATTACAGAGGCTTTCATTGCAGAAGCAACGGAATTACCCAAGCAAGGAGAAAAGTGGTTCAAAAATAGGGAATTTCATAACGAGGCATGGAGGCAAATACTCAAAACACCAAGTATGGATGTTTCCATTTTTAAGAAAGGTATTCCTAGCTCGGCACTGAAGAATAAATGGAGGAACATGTTTCTCATTTTGCAAAAATTTATAACTTGTGAAGGAAGATTTGGTACCCTCTATGTTTATCATATTCGGTTAATGATGCATTTCTTAGAAGAATAAATCAATTTTCCCTTTTTCTTACTTCATAGCTTAAAGAGAATGGCCTCAAATGTTCAAAAGAGGGTTCAATTTCTGGAAACAACCTTGTATCACCATGGGTTAGTCAAAATCTTAATTGAACATCATTTGGGAAAAATGGGAGATAATTGGGATGAGTTTCTAGTGAGGAATGATTTTGAAGAACCCAAGGAATCTCCACATGAAGGCAAACCTACAAGAAGAAGCAGGAGAAAGGAAATTTCCAAAGCTGTTGAAACTAAAATTGGTAAATCAATACAAGAGGACAGTGAAGAGATGATTTCTGAGAAATTGGCTCAAATTAAGAATCAGCTTAAGAAGGAGAGAATAATAGGAAAATATGTCAAAGACAAAGGAGAAGGGCCATCTCAACCGAGACAGAGCCACAGGCTTAGAGGTATACTAAAGAAAACAGAGGTTAGACAAACTGGAATCATAAACATTGAGGATGAAGAAACACCTAATGCTAGATCACCTGAGTATCAGTATGAGGAGGATTTTGATGAAGAAGCTCCTGAAATAGACCCAGCACAACAAGAAATTTACAAGTATGTTGAGACACTAGAGAAGAGAGCTTCAGAAAGTAGAGACAGAACTCCTAGTCCACCAAAATCTGCAATTGATATGCTAAGAAGAGATAAATATGAGTTAGAAGTACTCAATAGGCATATCAAGAATGAGAATGAAATTTTAAGGGAACAGGTTAAGCTAAAAGGTGATATGAATACAACTCTGCCTCTACAAATGAAAAAGTTGCACAAGGCCAGTGAAAGATTGAAGAAGAAAAACAAAACGTTAAGCAGGGCACTTACAAATTTGAGATTCAAGTTAGTCATAAGGAAGCCCAGAAGGCCATTGACTTTCAGGAAAAGCAGAAGAAGAGGCTTAGATGTCCTAGCAGAGGTCTCAGAGTACATTGAATAGTTGCATGAGGACATGCAAAAGCCTTGCAGTGGGGGTATGTTGAGCCCCAAAGATGTCCTTATTTTCCACCACATTTCACTTCATTTTCTTTGTCCCTCATCAATTACAAGCTTAAATGATCAATAGGATTGATTAGGATTACTTTAAGAATGTATATAATGACTAACTTGCTATGTTTTCATGATTTTGTTATTGTAGCAATTTTTTACTAGACTCGGCTACAGAACGCAGTCATTCTGTAGTCAGTCGCCTATTTCGCAGCTATCTTCATGTTTACGTAGGTTCCAAGTGTCACCTCAAGGAAAAACGCATATGGTCATATTCCACATCACTCCCCCATCATTTCTTGCTCTCCACGAAGTCTGAGCTCGAGTCTACAGGTGTTTATGCACGTGGGAAACCAAAACTAGGAGATAGACTTCTAATAGGACAAGGACTGTACAGATGTCCTTAATCATAGTACGAGGCCACCACCAGAGTCCTAGTTTGATTTTAGTTGGGAAAGACAATTATTCTTGTTTTATCTCAAAGACAGTTATGTAATTTTGTTATAAGTATGGCTCGGGAGACCATGAAACAGTTAGCTAGATTTATGTTTTATTGCTAGATCTCAGAAGACCATAATACTTTGTTTTGAAGAATTTCTCCTTTAATGAAAAAAGCATCACTTTATTGCAAGAGCTGAGTCAATCTTGAGTAGATTTGCGTGCTAATCCGGTGGTAGAGGGCCCCTGCTACTTGAGAAGCTTTGTTCATATGGTTTAGATAAGTAACTTAGCCTTGTTTCATTCTTAGTTTAATCAATTTTCTGAACTTTGTGTTTTTATACTTACTTGCAGCGGATGTCATAGTTAGTCTTATCCTTAGAAACTCTTCCAAAATACCACTAACATTGCATGGGATATAACTGTAGTATTTTAGGAGTTAGTTGCATTTCCTTGAACTTTATGTTTTTTGTGCTCAATGACATCACTTGTTACAGCTAGTCTTGTTCTTATTAATCTCTTCCAAAATATCACTAACTCCGGATGAGACATAGCTGTGGTGTTTCAAAGCTTACTGTGTTTTGTTGAATTTTATTCTTTTATGCATGTTTACATAACATGTTGCAGCCAGTCATGTTCTATAAATTATTCCAAAAAACCACTAACTCTGAATGAGACAGAGCTGAAACATTTCATAGAATTAGTTGCATTTTAGTCCTGTTGAAATATTCCAGAGGTAAATGTCACTCTAGTTTAATTCTGTCACTATATTTCAAGTTTGATAATGGCAATCTAGTTCAACTCTTTTCACTGTATTTTAAGTTATATTAGTGGCATTCTAGTTCATTTCCAGTTCACTGTATTTCAAGTTAGGTTAATAGCATTCTAGTTTAGTTGTGGTCACTGTGTTTCAAGTTTGTTCAATTGCATTCTAGTTCAGTGTTATCCATTGTTCTTTAAGTTGTGTTAACTGTCAAAATTAGACTTCACGGCCTTCATTTTTTACAAACTACTCTTGTTCTGACTTTCCATTAATACATCATCATATGGACAGGAATTAGTGATATCAGTTTAAGGCCTTGATTGTTCTGCAATCTTTTGCAATTTCACAAATAAGCCTTTTCCCAAAAACTATTCTAGAAAATCTCTAACTTTCGAATGAGGCTTAGTAGTGACAAGTTGAGCTGTAGAATGGATTAATCTTAGCATTACAAGTTAATTCATAGTAGAAATCTTATTGTGCTACAAATAATCTTTTCCAATTGTGTTCCAATAAACTTTTAGCCATGGATGAGATTCTTTGTAATATTGTAAGATGATTGTTTACTTAGGAGAACCTCATTTGCACTAAACTTGTCCTTTTCTCAAGCTATTCCAATATATTTCTAATGAATGAATTGGATGAGTTCATGTTATGAGTTATTGAGTTCATGTTGTGATTTATTTCCTTGCTATGAGTCATTATCAAACTTTGCATTTTCTGTTCTTTACTATAGGTTTTGCTCTGTTTTTAGTGTGACCAACAACTGTTCTTTTTTAACATTTAGTTCTTTTCCTTCTTAACATAAAACCACAAAACCAAAAACATCATAAAAACATTAAACACAACGTAGTGAGAAACAGATACCTAGGCACATATAGTGCACCTCACTTCAGCAGTTTACTAACCCTGGTTGATAATTTATGACCTCAATTTAGGAACACTAAGTTGAGCATACATTACCCAACCAAAATAACAAACAAACTCCACACTTCACAACTAGCCTAAATTCAACCATCTAGAGCGAACAAGTTCACATCCTTCACACCCAATAGAGAGATACTTCTCTAATTCCAGAAATGCTAGGTCCTAGTGTTAGGAATCTGTAATTTTAGCAGATTGGTGAGACTAAAACTGCAGAAATAACATCGTTTCAACCAACTTTGGGATTCTAGGATCTAGCCCTCCTAAATCCGGAGAGGGATCTCTCCAATAAGTGCAAAGATGGATTTGTCTTTGAAGTTTGGGGTAATAATGTTAGACTAGTTATGAAGGCCAAGGGTTTGTTTTGTTTTTGGATGGTTGAGAATGAATATTGCTTGAGGGGAAAGCTCTAAATGCAACACAGTTTCAAAGGTGAGAAGTTGCAAGTGAATAGAACAGCTAGGCTAAAAAGATAGATATAACGCTGGTTTTTAATCCATTGGGTTATGGAGTCATAACAAGGCTTTAACTGAGCAACAACATCAAAAGTGATCTAAGGGGAAAGTCATCTACATCACAAGATTTTTGAAATTAAAATGATGGAATGAAAACAATAAAGTGTTGGAGGGGTGGAAACTGATAATAATTTCACAAAGGATTTATAGTCAGTCCAAACAAGAAAAGCCTCTTAAGTAAGTGTTTAAAACCAACCAAGAACAGGGCTAACCATAGACTTCTTGGGCAAGTTTGTATTGAAGCAACTTAATTGACAAACAATCCAGTAATCCACATAATTACCTTCAGAAAGTATGAAAACATATAAGAGAAGACGGAGTGTAAACTTAAGATCAGATAAAGTACTTTTAAACCTAGTCTGCTTTCAGTCAACACCAAGGGAAACTTTCAGAATCTGCCTTTGGATAAAAGAAGCTAGAAACAAGGAAAACCATCACTTTTCTAGTCTAACTTTAATAAGAAAATAAGGAAAATAACTTTCAAGAACAATGTTTAAAGCAAACAGTAGGATGAGGGAACTCCAACATTCCTAACTGCTTAAATTGTATTAAATCATTCTTAAATAACCAAATTGGAGGAAAACATTGAGATAAAGCTTTCAGTCAGAGAAGGCTACTGATGTACAGTAGGTCCTAACTCTATAAATGTTGTTATTTATCAGAGAATAGTGAACAATATGACATACATAGAAGGGAAACAATAACAAAGAAAGGAGCACTTCACCAGTGATATAGACCAGGATCCCAAGAAACAGCTTGTTTATTGATGTCAAACTAGTTACAGTACTCAGGTTCAATGTTTCAGTTCAGCAATCATCTTCACTATCCAGCCTAACTAATCTAACACAAGCAGAGCTCTAAGAGCCAGTGAATCACTATTTACAATCAGAAATTTAGGCTCAAGTGTATATCAAAGTTTTGCAACCAACACCTCACTCATCTTCTGCAGAAGTATATATAGAAGAATGAGGAGGTGAGATCCGATAAAATATCTCCAATTACAATTAATACAGATTTAATGGCTTATTGGCCTTTGAGGGGCTCAATGAAGAAACTTACATGGGTGCACTCTGTATTAAATGTTTTACATAAATTTTAAGCTCGGTGGGAGCTTTTGTTGACCTTTGAGGCTCTGTGTGGCGTCGAAGTAACTTTGCAAATGTTTGTCATTGATTTCCTTGGTAGAGTTTCCTCTTTGGCTACGTTTTGAGACAAATATTTGATCCTGGTCAATAAATTCGGCCTCTGATTGAATACTTTCAGGCACAGGTGGCATCGTGGTAGCTAAAGGGATCAATTTGCCTCAATTGTGGCAGTGGAGGTTTTCCTGCTGATAAAACACTTCAGATTTTCTTTAAACTATGTTTTAAATCAGGGATTAGGCTTTTGATAAACATTCTTAGTCGTGATCCACGCAAGATCTATCTTTAATCCTCTGTTCTGATAAATTTTTTCCTTTGTCACTGATACTCTCTGACTGTGCCTAATTCATGGTTTTTTCTGGTATGCAAGGCTGCGCAGGGTTATCTGGCATCAATGCTTCACGAATCATTGATAAAATGGGGATTTTAAACCCTGTGATGATTTTATTTGGTGAATAAAAGGCAGGAAGATCGGCATCCTTTGCCTTCGAAATTTCTTCAAAAATGGCGAGAAAATCATTTAAATCCTGCAAAATACAAAAAAATATTTAAAAATCCTACATATATAGGTTTATTGTTGCGGAGGACGTGTGGGGGAAGCGTGGTTGTTGGATTGCATCATCCAACGGTCAGGATTGATCGGGAGAAGTCATAGAGAAGGCGGGAGAAATGTTTAAATCAAAGTTGTCGATCGCGCAGAGATCGACGGTCGGGAGCAGAAACGGGAAGTCAAAGCGGAAAATTTTGACTGGGCGATTGAATTAGGGCGATGGAATATAGATCGTTGATCTGTAGATCATATCGATGGCAAAGATTTATTGCATGTCGCGTCGTAGCCCGGTTAACTGTCGGGCATCTTCGGTGAGCGATAGTCATCGAATGGGCAGCCCCAGATCGAACGGCGGATGCCAATATCGCGCGGCGTCCACGTCCGAACGTTAACGCGTGATGGACGGCAGTTTTATGAATAGTGCCCAGACGCGTGTCAACTGATGAGTGGAATCGCTGGCGATTGGGAAAAAACCGTCGTCGCCCAAAGGCGGTGCGATAGATACCACGCGGTTTTTGGAATGGGTTAGTGGATGGCGGGGACCATCGGGGAGACGGACTCCGCTTTGTCGATCTGCAGATCAGATCGACGGTGGGGTTTGACTGATATTTTAACCGGCAGAAAATTTTATAACATAATAAAAATCAAAAAATTCATATAACCTAAGGTTTTATATATATCTGTAATGCGGCTTGGCGCCCGACTGCGGGGCCGAGGGTTATATGAAGGGTAATACAACCGGGGTTAAAAAAGGAGGGGCTAAAGACTAAAATACATATAAAACATGCATTTCAATAGTTTAGAGGGGTTCCGATAAGGAAAATAAGGAGTCTTTAAACCTTATCAAAGGGTTTTGATGAAGGGGAAAGGGAAAAATCGTGAAAATGAGGGATTTTTCATGGGAGATGAAAGGGTTAAAATGAGGTTAGTTTTGGAAGAAGGGAAGGGGGAAAAAAGGTGCTTGCAGCAGTATTCTGGCTTGGAAATCAGCAGGACTTCTGAGTTCTGAAGGGAAAAAGTAGTGAAGTTTTGGATAGAGGAAAGGCATGAGGCCTTCAAGAGTCTTCAAGAGCCAACAATTTTTAGTAATAAAATTTGTTCCTTGAAGGCTTAAAAAGTCTTAGCCACCTTTTCATACAACAAATTTTATAGGTGGCTAATAGTGGCTCCACTTGGGGACAATGCCTTCTTGAAGGCATCAAGAACTTCAGACCTGCATTCTCTGGGAGGCTGATCAGTTGCCTCATCCATTGTGTTCTCTAGGAGGCTGACTTGTGCCTGATCCATTGGGCTGCCTTCCTTTACTGGGATGGTCTTCTCTAAAACATATTAGCAGCCATGAAAACAATGGACCTTCATCAATACAAACTTTCTACCTACCCAACCCTACTGATCTAACATTTTTTCTTCATTAGAGTGCACTTGGATTGGCAAACTATTTTACAACATTTTATTCTTTTAAAAGTAGGAAATCTAATCTATTTCTACTCCTTATTTCTCCATGGACCCAGATTAAACAGTTGAGCCCATATGATTCTCTAACTAATCTACTGTCTGTTGGGATTAAACTGTCCAACAGACTTTATTCTCTAAATTCTACAACAGAAATTGAAAAGCACTCAAGTCAGGATTGAACAGTCTAACTTGATGCTAGTCTATGGCATAAGAACAAACTGCACATAGACATTATTTTGCACATACTTTTAAACAAAAAATGGAAGGCTTGAGATCATAAATTTGAAAGCACTTCCTTCATATTTTTAACAGCTACGTTTTGACTTTTGTTTGAGTTGTTCCTCTTTTGCTCTCTGGTTCATATTTTGAGTTAATTAGAACCAGATTTACATGTTTTTTGACTCAAAAAATAAAACAGATTTGATTCATCTCTTTTTGGAAACTTAGGTTTAGATTTTGATCATGTTTGAACCTTTAATTTCTATCCTAAACTATCTACTGATAATCCAAGATTAAACAGTTTGGCAAATCGATTTCACTATCCTATCAGCAGAAAATTTAAAACTAATTAGTCAAGATTAGGTTGTTTGACTAACTAGAAGTGTGTTTTGCAGGAGTGGAATTTAAGCTTGCACACTTTCAGATTTGTTTCTCTTTTTGGTATGGGGCTATACCTTTCTTGTTTTGACAATCTGCCCTCTTTTCTTTCTTTTCTTTGTTTTTGTATTTTTGAATTTTTTATTTTTCTTCAAAGCAGAAAACAACAACTACCTACATGCTCAGAACTGAGCTTTATTGACATTCCTATCTAACCTATTCTAAACATGGAGTATTTACATTTATCATATGATACAAAAATGCCAATACAGCCAGTTGAGTAATGTCAAGAAGAAGTAGAAACTATGGTTGCTTGTCAGAGGTATCCATAGAACATATTGAAGATTGACCTTCAATATCAAGGCTATCACAGAAGGTGACAGCTTTTCATGTCTCTGGCTCTTGCAAAGGATCACTGCTTGATAATTTGAGCCAGTTGGGAATTCCACACACTCTTCCATGGGATCAACAAAGAAAATATGAAGATTCTCTTCTTTTTGGTTCTCCATGACTGGTATTTTATCTGCTTCCAAGGCTTCAACTTTGAGGAGCACATCTTCAGAAATCTTCTTAGAAGCTTCATCATTCTTAACAGAAAAGGAAGAATATTCTTCTTGAGAAGATGGTATATCCACAGCAGGATAGTCTGGTATTTGTTTCTCTCCCTCTTCTTTATCATCATCTGAACTGGAGGAATCATCATATTTGGCAGTTTTGTCCTCTTGTAGCCCTAGTATGCTCTGGTTTAGTGGACTGTACTCTATGAGGAGGTTATTATATTCTTGAGCAAGGGTATGTTTAATTGCTTCCTCTTTCTCAAGAGAAAGCGTCTTGATTTCCACCTGCCCAAAAATTTCTTCGTTTCTTTCCTCCTCATCCTTTGAGCTGAAATTCTGTTGATTCCCAATCACATGGAAACTATTACTGATGATCTGAAATGAAGCAGAGAAAAGATCCAATGAATCTTCACTCACTTCTAGGCTTTGAAAACTTTCATCATCAGTATCATAAATAGTCTGCACTGGCTCATTACTTCTTTGAAGGAGTTGATCTTCCTCGCATAAATCTGCTAATGATGATCCTGCAAAATTAACTTCTATTTGGGAAGCATCATCACTAGATAGATCAAAGTTAGGAGAATCATGAATATAAGTAATACTACCAATCAAACATATTGGGTTATCAGCAGGTCCTTCTTCATTCTGATCTACAAAAGAACTTTGTAAATTTGTACAAGAGTGTTTGTTTTGCAGAAAGTTTTAGAGGCTGACTGTTTATAAATAGTCTGATCTATCTCTTTTTCTGTCAAAGGGAAGGATGTTTCTATGTTCCTTTTAACAGGAGTACAGCAGTTCTCTGTCTGTTGTGAAGACTGATTTCGAGGCTGGATGTCTTCTTGAGCCTCAGCTATAAGGGGTGATGAATCAATTTTTGAGTTTTCAGGGATGTCCTGAGGAATATTCTTTATTTCTTGGATCATCTCTTCCTCAACTGATTTATCTATGTTCTTAAAATTTTTCAATAGGATATTAAACTCATGAATGGTTGTTAAAAGATCTTCAGGATGCATCTCTTCCAAAGCTTCCTCATTATCTATAATGTGTTGGGTGATGTTTTGTGATGGATCATATAATATTATACCCAATGATAATGATGTAGTGTTTTCTTTATAGTTCTCATAGAACACATATTCAAGGTCTCTTAAAGAAAACAAACTACTAGATCTTAATCATTCATACCAATCCCTAGATTTTACTTCTAATGTTAACATGAACATTTTCATTAGGCAGTCTTCATGCCATTCAACTTTCAACCTCCATACATGTATATGAAATTTGATGAGATGTAATAGAGGGTCATCAAACTTTTCACCTTGAAAAATAGGCAGGTTGTCATCCCAATTCACCTGGGGCATCTTATGTGGAAACCCAGGGATATGATCTCTACTCATTGGGGCATATATCTTCGTTGTATTCTTGGAATCATTTTTGTAAATAAGGAAAGAGGTCACTTTGTCTGGTCCATCCATTCAGGGTCTTCTACCAGTGGAGTCATTTGGGTCTTCTGAGAGTTTCAGAGTGTGGAGTCGCCAGGTGGAAGATTTTTAGCTCCTAAGGAGGTAAAATGTTTTAATGGTTCCACCACCATGTGTTTCTTGTAGAGCTGCATGGTTTTCAGGAACTGAAATAGCTCTCAAGGGTGATCTGAAAACAGTTGATAATTTAATCCTAGGAGACTTCCTAAGGATACCTTATGGGTTATCAACTACTTTAGGTGGATTAGGGTCAGGATAGGCTCTAGTGTGAATCTTTCTAGGAGCCACTATGTTTTGTTTTTCAGACCCAAATAAAAAAGAAAATTTCAACCAGGTATGACAATCTTTGAAAGGTTAACTAATCTATTTACACAAATCTTAATCCTACAATCCTCTAACTGAGTTTGAATGATGTTACAATGATGTGGGTTCTTCCCAATGGAGTCTTAAGGTCTTATAAGGATTGTGGAGTCGCCAAGTGGAAGTTTTTAGCTCCTAAGGAGGTAAAAGGTTTAATGGTCCACCACCATGTTCATTGGATACCAATCTTAAATATTTTTGGTGTTTTCTAAGTTCTTTTTCAGTTGTGTGGTTTTTAAGAATATCCTAACTCTGTTTCAAAACTTCGCTATGGTTATGAGACAAAGACAATCTACTCTTATGGCTAAGCTAGCTAATCTTTCAAGGTTAGATAAAGTCTTAAGAGAATCTTAGGGTTTACCTATTTTGTCACTGATTCAAACAAGTTTTATCATGATTACCATTCTTTGGTAGTGCTTGAAAAGGCTATTTTTTACTCACAAATTTTATGAAGTTTTTAAGGGAAGTATCCCCAGTGGAGTCGCCAGAAATGTTAGTTACTGGTGGCTTAGCTGTCAAACAGAATGATTGTCATAAAACTAGGGGTAATCTAGAGTTTTTAAGGGGTTTTGGAACTTTTATTTAACTCAGAAAATCCCCAGTGGAGTCGCCAGAAATGTTAGGAATCTGTAATTTTAGCAGATTGGTGAGACTAAAACTGCAGAAACAACATCGTTTCAACCAACTTTGGGATTCTAGGATCTAGCCCTCCTAAATCTGGAGAGGGATCTCTCTAATAAGTGAAAAGATGGATTTGTCTTTGAAGTTTGGGGTAATAATGTTAGGCTAGTTATGAAGGCCAAGGGTTTGTTTTGTTTTTGGATGGTTGAGCATGAATACTGCTTGAGGGGAAAGCTCTAAATGCAACACAGTTTCAAAGGTGAGAAGTTGCAAGTGAATAGAACAGTTAGGCTAAAAATATAGATATAACGTTGGTTTTTAGTCCATTGGGTTATGGAGTCATAACAGGTCTTTAATTGAGCAACAACATCAAGAGTAATCCAAGGGGAAAGTCACCTACATCACAAGATTATTGAAATTAAAATGATGGAATGTGTTGATCATGTCAACCTCCTATTAAATTTTTGGGGTAAGCCATCCCATTTGAACCCTTTAGAATCCCTTTGTTTGGCCTAAATAATCCTCTTGTTGCCTGTCGTTGCCATTCTCTACCTCAAATTTGCATAAAAAGGCCGTAAACCTTATTTGAAAATATGTTCAAGGCCTAGCACCTTTCAGCCAGACCACTACACCTTTCCTCCACGTAGCCCAGTGCTAGAACCGAGCGCAAAAGCACTAGTCACTTATCAACCAAATGACCGGGCGCAATATTAACCATCGATCCTTGCAGATTGGATGGTATTCACAAATCAACGTCGCGCCCATGGCCCATTCCGCTCACAGCTCTGGTAATCTACCCACCGTCCGATTAACTTGCAGATCAACGGTCAGAAGCCTGCTTACCCTTGTGGTCCCCACCCCGCGTCCACTATTTGAAACCCGTCGGTTTTCATCGCACCACTTTTCGAAGATGGGTGGTATTTCTCAAATCAGAGCGATGCCATACATCATCCGCCGTGTGTCTCTGCGTATGGCCCAAAAACCGCCATTCATCGCACGTTATAGTTCGGCAGTGAACGTGGCACGATATGTGCATGAACTGTCCGATCTAAAGCTCTTCATCCGACGGTCACCACGCTCTGAAGCTGCACGAGTTTTAATCCACGGAAAATACACCCCTGGCCCACTGTCCATTGCCTCCGACGATTTTTCAAATGTCGATCTGCTCCTGAGATTGGACGGTCCTGATTTGATCGCCCTCGCCTTTGATTGGTCCCACCGTCAGCACTCCACGTCATCCTTTCCACATAGTCTTTCGTACGTCCACCCGTCACCATTCCATGTGTTCATCGCCTTTTCCTCCACCATTTATATATTCCATTCATGATTCATATTTTAATGTTTTACGTCAAAACCTTTCGTCAATCCATTCACCATCGCTACGCTGCATTTTCCGCCACCCTGAATCGTTCCACCATTTCGCCATGTCCGCAGCACCATTTCCATTGACCCCGCCACATCCACCATCACTGTGCCCGGTTTTTCTAACAAGTTTGTGGATTTTGCAGGGTTTTAGCGATGGAAAACTGTTTTAATTTTCATTCTTGATTGCAGTAGCAGAGCACATCAAAGGACTATTCTTCAGAAGCTGCAATTATGAAGAAAATTCCAGGAAGCCGTTATGACAAGACCTCCATTGAAGAAGCAGGGTTAAATTCTATCAAACCCTCCAGAGTCATTCGAATGCAAAGATTGCGCAGATCCAGACATAAATATCGCAGGCAAAGAGTATCAGTGGGAGGTAGGGAATTAAAGGCATGTAATTGAAGATTTTGGAGCCTGAGCCTACCTTTTGAAAGCAGAGTGCCAGGTCCAAGATCCTATAGATCACTCAAAAGATTCATGCACAGAAAACAATACTCTCAAAGTTTTATTTCAGCAGAGTTTTCTCTTCAGGAAAGGACGGAATGTCCATGTGATTTTAATTCTATGCCGTGTTCCTGAAGAGACTTTTATCCAGTGTAATTACTTCAGAAAGCTGGTAGCAGAGTACCTACAGCACTACAGAGCCGTCAAGCAGTATGGGCAGGCACTTTTTCACCGTTTTGTTTTAATGAGACAATTAAATGTTCATCACCTACTCCCTTATGGAGCTTTCTTTCCCTCCTATAAAGCTCCCGAAGAAAAAATGATTTAGGGTTCCAAATTTATCAGAAAATTGGTGCAGTAAGAGAATTTTGTATACATTTTGTTGAACTCTTGTATGAATGCTCAGAGCCCATAGGGTCTCAGTGAGGAGGAGTTGCATCTGTTAAAGAGGATTCTAGTCTTTGGTATTTCACAGTCTGTAACTCTCTCTTATGTGTTATTTAATATATCATTTCATTTCATCCATATTTCCTGTATCATGTTTTGGAATGCGAGTGGCTCGCTAATTTTTGGTATGGATTTATCCTAGTTGATACCCATGCTTGAATTAGTCAAGTGCTTTAAATATGGCTCATGCATGATTTTCTGTTCTGCTATTCATCTAAACCGTATTTCTGCTATATTAGTTTCTTTGGGAGGGTGCTTTTAAAATGCTATTATCATGTATGGATTCTTAGATTGGTAAGCCCATGCATGGTGGTATTTTATATCTGGGTATCAGCTCAATGTTAGCTAATATCTCCTCAATATTTCATTTCCCACATACACTTTCTGATAAATTGTTTCTGTGATGTATTTATGAATCGGCCCTCTTTGCAGTAAGTTTTTTCTAAATTGTATGTTGCTTTTACGTTGGATTTTTGCATGTTGTCTCTACGACATTCCTATCTCTGTATCATTTTCTGAAGGTCTCAGTCCCATTCAGATTAATATTCCTTGTTTTACAAGAGATAGCATGAGAGCTTTTTATTGATAACTCTACATGTTATACATATGCTCCTTGCTATATAAGATGTCCTAGGCACTGGTCTATCACAACTCTAGGCTGTCTCTAGGAGCTACAACATCTTTTTGGCGCCGTTTCCGGGGACGAAGTTGAGAAAATATAAATTCTTGGGCCTCGACAAGATCTAATTAACTCTTCAAGTAGGTGAGTATGGAGAGTTGAGAATTGTATATCCCTCACCTTGGTGACTCCACATTTGTTTATTTGACAAATCTATTTGCAGTCCTGGCTCCTCGTAAGCCACACCTGAGGTCAGATACGTTCAAGCCTAAGACATCTTCAGTGTCTGACCCTGAAACGATCATACATAGAAGAAATTGGAGGGAAAGAAAATCAGTCCATTATGAGATTCCCGAATTCTCTCAAGAAGACTTTCCGTCCTCCTCCTCTCAAGATTCTCAATTGCAAGTTCCTGACTCCACTGTCGGAGATACCGATTACTATTCAGATAGTCCACCCCGAGGAGGTGTCCAATTTAAAGACAGTCTTCATCCTACTCCTGAGGTCGAACAGGTCAAGGAAGTCACCGAAGTATCTGCTGTTAACAGACCTTTGTTCCCCTCAACCCCTCAAGTTGCAGTCGATTATATTCCTATTGTTATTCATACTCCACTTCCACCACCTCCTCCTCCTCTTACTCATCAAATTGTTGCACTACCTCCAGCCCCTCCAATGGCCAATGTTCCAGCCTTCTTGTTGAATAAATATGCTCCCCTGGCATTACCCCAAGTGTTAAATGATATGCCCCAGGATTATCTGAAGATCTTGCCCAGATTCAATGGGGAAAATGAAATTTATGCTCAAAAACGTCTTGAGACTTTCTTCTCCTTTGCAGAGAACTTTAATGTTGAACATTTAGATGTGGTCTTAAGATTGTGTGTGCAATATCTTGATGGTGAAGCTCGAAAATGGTTTAAGACTTTGGCAGATTGTTCTATTACCACTTGGGATAATATGGAAGATACTTTTCTTAGAAAATGGGGGGAGAAGAAAGATCATGGACAATGTCTTCCTGAGTTTAATACACTCAAGAAAATACATAATGAAGGGGTGTCAGACTTTATCAAGAGATTTAATAAATTGTATTTGAGCCTGCCTGATGACATGAAACCTCATCAAACTGCTGCTAAAGTTGTTTTTGTAGCAGCCTTTCATTCAGAATTTGGTTTCTCCCTCAGAGAAAGAAAACCTGCCACCCTAGATGATGCTCAGACAGATGCTCTAGAGTTGGAGGCAAATTCTGCTTCCACTGGTAAATCAAAGGGAAAAGCTGAATAGGATACTAGAAGAAGGGGCAAAGAGGAGGTATCTACCTCTAATCAGGACCGAGACTCAGACAGAATGGAAGAAATGAAAAAAATGATCAAGAACATTTATAATCAGCTGGGTAAACTCAATTTGGGGGCCAAGAATTCAAACTCCAAGAATTTACAGAATGCTCCAAACAGGGGTTATAATCCCTAGTATAGGAAACCACCCCTGCAAATATTACAAAAAGAATGGAAGGAGCAACAAGATCAGGTACCACACCCATTGTACTTGGAGGGTCTAGTAGATAACCCTGCTGAAGATGCTGCCTATGAGCTAGAGGATGTAAATATTTATTTTTCAAATAATGATGAGGTAGAATGCCCATTGCAAGATAGTGATGGAACCGAGTCCTCATTACAAGAAGAGGAAAAAGCTAGAGACACAGAAGAATCAGAGATTGATTACTGTTGTAAACAATTTGCTGATTTCATGCAAGCACAATTCAATAGAAAATATGATCTCAAATCCTCTAGAAAGAGGACTCGTACTCAAGACCAAGAAGAAGAAGCACCACTTCAGAAGGATGCACCTGCTCAGAAGGAATCAACAGTGCAGAAAGTCACAGACAAGGGTAAGAGTCCTCTAAACAAACCTTTGCAATCTAATGATAAAATTCCTTCTTCTTCAAAAGTAGCCACTTCCCCTAATGCCAAATCTATGTTAAAAGAAGCCAAACCCTCAGCTAAAAATAAAGAGTCCAAAGAGGTTGTAATAGAAAAGTCCCCTTCTGCTTTTAGCCTGCAAAAGGAACTTGAGAAAGTCAAAATCCCAATCCCCTTGACTGAACTGTTGAAATAACCAGCATACCAATCTCAAGTCACCTCTTTCATGCTCCCTCCAGAAGCAGCACTCATCCCATATAGTCTCAACCTTCAAGAAGAAAGACCCATGGTTGTATTAAACCCACATGTTGAGGAGATAGATCCCTCTACTCCTCCCTTCTATGTGTCTCTAGTAATTCATGACCAGCTATTACATAACTATATGCTATATTCTGGGGCTTCCCATAATCTTATGCCTCTGTCAGTCATGGAACAAGTAGTACTACAAATCACTCGTCCATACAAAGACCTCTATTCATTTGATTCCAAAAGAGTTAAATGCCTAGGGATGATTAAGGATTTGGTAGTCAATTTGGCCCAAATACCAGCAAAAAGTGTGGTAATGGACATCGTGGTGGCCGACATCCCAGCTCGCTTTGGCATGATGCTATCAAGGTCCTGGGGAACAAAAATTGGCAGGTCAATCAAGCTAGATCTAACATATGCCACTATCCCAGTTTTCGGGGGTCGGGAGAGGAGGTTGTACAGGGAAACCCGATTTGTCAAGATGGTTACTAAGGCTGACAGCTCTGTATATTCACCAGTCTATAGTAAAGAAGGAGATTTCTCATGCTTGATGCTGGAACAAGATCAAGATTATGCTAATGAACCATCCTTCTGCCAGATTCAGACTGAGCAGTCCTTAGAGAGCCATGATGCAGGAATCTGGACACTTCATTTTGATGGAGCAAATTCAAGAGAAGGTAATGGGGCTGGAGTGCTATTGATTTCTCCTGCAAGCAAATGGATCCCACTGTCTTTCAAACTAGAATATGAAGCCACCAACAATGTGGCTGAATATGAAGCACTTCTATTAGGATTACAAACAGCCAGAAGCATGAATATAAAGATTTTAAAAGTTCTGGGAGACTCAAAACTGGTGGTCAGACAAGTCAGGAATCAATGTCAAACCAAACATCCTCAATTGAGGTCTTACAGGAATGAAGTGTGGGACATAGTGGAGAACTTTTTCTTAGCATTTAATATCCAATTCATGCCCCGAGAACAGAATAGGATGGCAGATTCTCTTGCTGTGGCTGCTAGTACATTCCGTCCACCTCAGAACCCTCTCTTGAGGTATGAAATTGAGGTATTTTATCGACCATCTATTCCAGATAACATCAAGCACTGGCAGGTATTTGAGGATGAAGAAAAAATGAAGAGATTCCTAGAAACAGTTGGGGAGTTCTCTAATATGGAGATTGATGATTGTGAAGATGAGAAGTCTGAAAATACTTCAGAGAGCGATTAGGAGGAGAAAATGGTAGGTAATAAGGTGTTGCAGTTAAAGGGAAACATAATTCCTAGAGGGCTAGTGCCTCTAGAAAGATTATTTGACAAGAATGATGTCCCACTGCAGCCAGGCAAAGTGGTAAAAGAAAATCAGGTAGAAGACCTGAATCTGGGTACTGATGCTAACCCCAAAATTGTGAAATTATCCAAAAAAGTACCGGAAGAATACAAGGAGCTATACCTGAAATTATTTCAGTCTTATAAGGATGTGTTTGCATGGTCTTATCAGGACTTGAAAACTTTTGATATTAGTATTATGAAGCACAAAATTCCACTGAAGGGAGATGCAAAGCCCCATAAGCAGAAGCTCAGACAAATAAATCCCTTGATGCTTCCTTCTATCGAGAAAGAGATTAAGAAATTGTTGAAGGCCAAAATAATTGTGCCATTGAGGTACTCTGAATGGGTGGCGAACCTTGTCCCTGCACGAAATAAGAATGGATAAATAAGGCTGTGTTTGGATTTTAGAAATTTAAATAGAGCATCCTTAAAGGATAATTATCCACTACCTAAGATGGATTACATCCTGCAGAAAGTGGTTGGAGCTTCTAGGATTTCAATGATGGATGGATTCTCTAGTTATAACCAGGTGGTTGTACTTCCAGAGGATCAAAAGAAGACTTCTTTCACCACACCGTGGGGTACATTTATGTATGACAGGATGCCTTTTGGATTGATTAATGCAGGGGCCACTTTTCAGAGGGCAAAAGACATTGCTTTTTTTGGGGAGCAAGATAAATTCCTGGTGGTCTACCTCGATGATATCACTGTATTTTCCAAGAATGATACTGAGCACATTGAGCATCTACGTAGAAATTTTGAGAAATGCAGAAGGTATGGTCTCTCTCTGAATCCTCAAAAGTCTTTATTTGCATTAGAAGAGGGAAAGCTTTTGGGCCATATTGTGACTAAATATGGGGTGAAAATAGATCCTAAGAGAGTAGAGGTTATAAATGGTATTTCGTTCCCCAGAAATAAGAAGGAAGTGCAGGTATTCCTGGGGCGTATCAATTTTCTAAGAAGGTTTATCCCTAACTATGCTGAGATAGTTAGGCATATAACAGACATGCTGAAGAAGAATAATGAGATAAAGTGGTCCCAGGAATCAAGGGAAGCATTTATCAGGATAAATAATGCTTTTGAAAAATCCCCTGTGCTAGCCGGGCCAGATTATGCCAAACCATTTACGATCTTTTCATTTGCATCACCTCATACAGTAGCAGGAGTTTTATTGCAGAAAAATGAAGAAGGATATGAATAGCCTATTGCCTTCTTCAGTCAGGTGCTTCATGATGCAGAATTTAAATATAACATATTGGAGAAGCAGGCATATGCCCTGGTAAAATCCCTTAAAGCATTCTGCATGTATGTTTTTCAGTCCCATATCACTACATTCGTGCCTACAGCAGCTGTAAAAGATATTCTTATTCAAGGAGACATCAAAGGAAAAAGGGGAAGGTGGATTGCCAAAATACAGGAGTATGATCTAGATATCCATCCTACCAAACTGATCAAAGGACAAGGGTTAGCTAAAATCTTATCAGAATCAAACTACTAGGCCCTGGGCATAAATCTGTCTATGATAGCAAGTGGGGAGTCTGAGGAAGATAAAGAGCAGCCAGGGGTTGAGAGAGTTACTCAGAAAGCACACATAAAGTATCTCACCAGTCAGTGGTACAAAGAGATAGTAGAATATCTCCTCACACTCAGCTGCCCTCCAAGCTATGATAAAGCTAAATACAGAACACTAAGATTGAAATCATAGAAATATATAGTCGCTAATGGCAGGCTATACTGGCGAGACCCCTCAGGTATCCTACTTCAGCTCATAAAATTCCTTTAGGGGGCCACTACAGCTGGAGGGCCACTGCTCATAAAATTCTGAAGGTTGGTTTCTATTGGCCCAAGCTTTTTGGAGATGTTTTTGCCCAGGTTAGAGCATGTGAGAAATGTCAGAAATTTTTTGAAAGGCAGAAGTTAGCACCTCTGCCTATGATTCCTGTGCACGTGGATGAACCATTCCGACAATGGGGAATCGATTTTATAGGTGAAATACACCCTCCATCAAGTGGTCAGCGTAAGTGGATTTTAACCGCCACTGATTATTTCACAAAATGGGTGGAAGCCATACCTGCAAGGAATGCTACCGATGTTGTGATAATAAAATTCATGGAAGAAAACATCATATCCAGGTTTGGCTGCCCTGCCAGAATAGTGACTGATAATGCACAAGCCTTCAAGTCTACAAAGTTTGTAAGCTTCTGTCAGCAGTATAACATTACACTAAGTCACTCTACAGCCTATTATCCACAGGGAAATGGCTTGGCAGAGTCTTCCAATAAAACCTTGGTGAGAGCATTGAACAAGGTTATAAATGAAAAACAAAAAAATTGGGATTCCCAGTTAAAATTTTCTCTGTGGGCCATAGAATTACCAGCAAGAGAGCGATTGGAAAATCCCCATATGAATTGGTATATGGGAGGGCAGCAGTATTTCCTATTTAATTGGCCCTACCAGTGGCCCGATTCATGCAGGAGAGTCAAGAAGAACCTGATGATATGATCAGGAGAATAAACCAGCTGGTGGAATTGGAAGAAACACGCAATCAGGTAAATCAAAGGCTGACAGAATATCAGGAGAAGGTGAAATACCTTTTTGATCAGCATGCTAAGGACCAGAATATGAAAATTGGTGATCTAGTGCCCATATGGGACATCCGGAGAGCTAAGAAGGGTAAACATGGTAAATTCGACCCCCTCTGGTTTGGCCCTTTAAAAATTGTGGAACAGGGGGGCAATAATACTTTCAGGTTGGAGAATTTACAGGGCGACTTGCTGGATGCCCCTGTAAATGGTCAATTCCTTAAACCCTATTTCCAGTTCTGACTCAGGCTGAGAAATCTTGGTGTATTATATTGTATATTATTTTGTTGTTTCATTTTTGTTCGAATAATGTGGGTGTTATTATGAATCATAAAGTGAAAAGTAAGGTTGCTGAAGAGTAGAGCCCGCACATGAACAGGATCAGGTTGTCTGCGATTTCTCGACACGCTCAGGGATGAATGTGCCGTCCCCAGATGGAGCCAATGTTGAACATGTCAACCTCCTATTAAATTTTTGGGGTAAGCCATCCCATTTGAACCCTTTAGAATCCCTTTGTTTGGCCTAAATAATCCTCTTGATGCCTGTCGTTGCCATTATCTACCTCAAATTTGCATAAAAAGGCCGTAAAACTTATTTTAAAATATGTTCAAGGCCTAGCACCTTTCGGCCAGACCACTACACCTTTCCTCCATGTAGCCCAGTGCTGGAACCGAGCGCAAAAGCACTAGTCACTTATCAACCAAATGACCGGGCGCAATATTAACCATCGATCCTTGAAGATCGGACGGTCTTCGCAAATCAACGTCGCACCCATGGCCCATTCCGCTCATAGCTCTAGTAATCTACCCACCATCCGATTAACTTGCATATCGACGGTCAGAAGCCTGCTTACCCTTGTGGTCCCCGCCCCGTGTCCACTGTTTGAAACCCGCCAATTTTCATCGCACCACTTTTCGAAGATGGCAGTATTTCTCAAATCAGAGTGATGCCATACATCATCTGCCGTGTGTCTCTGCGTACGGCCCAAAAACCGTCGTTCATCACACGTTATAGTTCGGCAACGGACGTGGCGCGATATGTGCGTGAACCGTCCGAACTAAAGCTCTTCATCCGACGGTCGCCGCGCTCCAAAGCTGCACGAGTTTTAATCCACGACAAATACACCCCTGGTCCACTGTCCATCGCCTCCGACGCTTTTTCAACCGTTGATCTCCTCCTGAGATCAGACGGTCCGGATTTGATCGCCCCCGCCTTTGATCGATCCCACCGTCAACACTCCACGTCATCCTTTCACATATTATTTCGTACGTCCACCTGTCACCATTCCACGTGTTCATCGACTTTTCCTCTTCCATTTATATATTCCATTCATGATTCATATTTTAATGTTTTACGTCAAAACCTTTCGTCAGTCCATTCACCATCACTACGTTGCATTTTCCTCCACCCTGCATCGTTCCACCATTTCGCCATGTCCGCAGCACCATTTCCATTGACCCCGCCACATCCACCATCCCTGTGCCCGGTTTTTCTAAGTTTGCGGATTTTGCAAGGTTTTAGCGATGGAAAACTGTTGTAATTTGCAGTCTTGATTGCAGTAGCAGAGCACGTCAAAGGACTATTCTTCAGAAGCTGCAATTATGAAGAAAAGTACAGGAAGCCGTTATGACAAGACCTCCATTGAAGAAGCAGGGTTAAATTCTATCAAACCCTCTAGAGTCATTCGAATGCAAAGATTGCGCAGATCCAGACATAAATATCGCAGGCAAAAAGTATCAGTGGGAGGTAGGGAATTAAAGGCATGTAATTGAAGATTTTGGAGCCTGAGCCTACCTTTTGAAAGTAGAGTACCAGGTTGAAGATCCTGTAGATCACTCAAAATATTCATGCATAGAAAACAATACTCTCAAAGTTTTATTTCAGCAGAGTTTTCTCTTCAGGAAAGGACGGAATGACCATGTGATTTTAATTCTATGCCGTGTTCCTGAAGAGACTTTTATCCAGTGTAATTACTTCAGAAAGCTGGTAGCAGAGTACCTACAGCACTATAGAGCCGTCAAGCAGTATGGGCAGGCACTTTTTCACCATTTTGTTTTAATGAGACAATTAAATGTTCATCACCTACTCCCTTATGGAGCTTTCTTTCCCTCCTATAAAGCTCCCGAAGAACAAATGATTTAGGGTTCCAAATTTATTAGAAAATTGGTGCAGTAAGAGAATTTTGTATACATTTTTTTGAACTCTTGTATGAATGCTCAGAGCCCATAGGGTCTCAATGAGGAGGAATTCCATCTGTTAAAGAGGATTCTTGTCTTTGGTATTTCACAATCTGTAACTCTCTCTTATGTGCTATTTAATATATCATTTCATTTCATCCATCTTTCCTGTATCATGTTTTGGAATGCGAGTGGCTCACTAATTTTTGGTATGGATTTATCCTAGTTGATACCCATGCTTGAATTAGTCAAGTGCTTTAAATATGGCTCATGCATGATTTTCTGTTCCGCTATTCATCTAAACCGTATTTCTACTATATTAGTTTCTTTGGGAGGGTGCTTTTAAAATGCTATTATCATGTATGGATTCTTATATTGGTAAGCCCATGCATGGTGGTATTGTATATCTAGGTATCATCTCAATGTTAGCTAATATCTCCTCAATATTTCATTTCCCACATACACTTTCTGATAACTTATTTCTATGATGTATTTCTGAATCGGCCCTCTTTGCAGTAAGTTGTCTCTGAATTGTCTGTTTCTTTTACATTGGAGTTTTGCATGTTGTCTCTGTGACATTCCTATCTCTATATCAGTTTCTGAAGGTCTTGGTCCCATTGAGATTAATATTCCTTGTTTTACAAGAGATAGCATGAGAGATTTTTATTGATAACTCTACCTGTTATACCATATTCTCCTTGCTATATAAGATGTCCTAGGCACTGGTCTATCACAACTCTAGGCTGTCTCTAGGAGCTACAAAAAAATGGAAACAATAAAGTGTTGGAGGGGTGGAAACTGATAATAATTTCACAAAGGATTTATAGCCAGTCCAAACAAGAAAATCCTCTTAAGTAACTGTTTAAAACCAACCAAGAACAGGGCTAACCATAGACTTCTTGGGCAAGTTTGTATTGAAGAAACTTAATTGACAAACAATCCAGTAATCCACATAATTGCCTTCAGAAATTATGAAAACATATAAGAGAAGACGGAGTGTAAACTTAAGATCAGATAAAGTACTTTTAAACCTAGTCTGCTTTCAGTCAACACCAAGGGAAACTTTCAGAATCTGCCTTTGGAGAAAAGAAGCTAGAAATAGGGCAAACCATCACTTTTCTAGTCTAACTTTAATAAGAAAATAAGGAAAATAACTTTCAAGAACAATGTTTAAAGAAAACAGTAGGACGAGGGAACTCCAGCATTCCTAACTGCTTAAACTGTATTAAATCATTCTTAAATAAAAAAATTCGAGGAAAACATTGAGATAAAACTTTCAGTCAGAGAAGGTTACTGATGTACAGTAGGTCCTAACTCTATAAATGTTGTTCTTTATCAGAGAATAGTGAACAATATGACATACATAAAAGGGAAACAATAACAAAGAAAGGAGCACTTCACCAGTGATATAGACCAGGATCCCAAGAAACAGCTTGTTTATTGATGTCAAACCAGTTACAGTACTCAGGTCCAATGTTTCAGTTCAGCAATCATCTTCATTATCCAGCCTAACTAATCTAACACAAACAGAGCTCCAAGAGCCAGTGAATCACTATTTACAATCATAAATTTAGGCTCAAGTGTATATCAAAGTTCTGCAACCAACACCTCACTCATCTTCTACAAAAGTATATATAGAAGAATGAGGAGGTGAGATCTGATAAAAGATCTCCAATTACAATTAATACAGATTTAATGGCTTCTTGGCCTTTGAGGGGATCAATGAAGAAACTTACATGGGTGCACTCTGTATTAAATGTTTTACATAAAGTTTAAGCTCAGTGGGAGCTTTTGTTGACCTTTGAGGCTTTGTGTGGCGTCGAAGTAACTCTGCAGATGTTTGTCATTAATTTCCTTGCCAAAGTTTCCTCTTTGGCTGTGTTTTGAGACAAATATCTGATCCTGATCAATAAATTCAGCCTCTGATTGAATACTTTGAGGCACAAGTGGCATCGTGGTAGCTAGAGGGATCAATTTGCCTGAATTGTGGTGGTGGAGGTTTTCCTGTCGATAAAACACTTCAGATTTTCTTTAAACTATGTTTTAAATTAGGGATTAGGATTTTGATAAACATTCTTAGCTGTGATCCCCGCAAGATCTGTCTTTAATCCTCTGTTCTGATAAATTTTGGCCTTTGTCACTGATACTCTCTGACTGTGCCTGATTCATGGTTTTTGCTGGTATGCAGGGCTGCGCAGGGTTATCTGGCATCAATGCTTCGCGAATCATTGATAAAACGGGTATTTTAAACCCTGTGATGATTTCATTTGGTGAATTGAAGGCAGGAAGATCATCATCCTCTGCCTTCGAAATTTCTTCAAAAATGGCGAGAAAATCATTTAAACCCTGCAAAATACAAACAAATATTAAAAAATCCTGCATATATAGGTTTATTTCTATGGATGACGTGTGGGGGAAGCATGGCCATTGGATGGCATCATCCAACGGTCAGGATTGATCGGGAGAAGTCATAGAGAAGGCAGAAGAAATGTTTAAATTAGAGTCGTCGATCGCTCAAAGATCGACGGTCGGGAGCAGAAACGGGAAGTCAAAGCGGAAAACGTTGACTGGGTGATCGAATCACGGCGATGGAATATGGACCATCGATCTGTAGATCAGATCGATGGCGGAGATTTATTGAATGCCACATCGTAGCCCGGTTAACTTTCAGGCATCTTCGGTAAGCGATAGCCGTCGGATGGGCGGCCCCATATCGGACGGTGGATGCCAATATCACGCGGCGTCCACGTCCGAACGTTAACGCGCGATGGACGGCGGTTTTATGAACAGTGCCTAGGACGCATGTCAACCGATGGGTGGAATCACTGGCGATCAGGAAAAAACTGCCATCGCCTAAAGGCGGTGCGATAGATACCACGCGGTTTTTGGAATGGGTTAGTGGATGGCGGAGACCACCGGGGAGATGGAATCCGCTCCGTCGATCTGCAGATCAGATCGACGGTGGGGATTGACTGATATTTTAACCGGCGGAAAAGTTTATAACATAATAAAAATCGAAAAATTCATATACCCTAAGGTTTTATATATATTTGTAATGCGGCTTGGCGCCCGACTGCGGGGCCGAGGGTTATATGAAGGGTAATACGACCGGGGTTAAAAAAGGAGGGGCTAAAGACTAAAATACATATCAAACATGCATTTCAATGGTTTAGAGGGGTTTCGATAAGGCAAATAATGAGTCTTTAAACCTTATCAAAGGGTTTTGATGAAGGGGAAAGGGAAAAATCATGAAAATGAGGGATTTTCCATGGGAGATGAAAGGGTTAAAATGAGGTTAGTTTTGGAAGAAGGGAAGGGGGAAAAAAGGTGCTTGCAGCAATATTCTAGCTTGGAAATCAGCAGGACTTCTGAGTTCTGAAGGGAAAAAGCAGTGAAGTTTTGGACAAAGGAAAGGCATGAGGCCTTCAAGAGTCTTCAAGAGCCAATAATTTTTAGTAATAAAAATTGTTCCTTGAAGGCTCAAAAAGTCTTATCCACTTTTTGATATAACAAATTTTATAGGTGGCTAACACCTAGGACTCCAAAGATTGGTTTCATGTTACCCTGTCATTTGATTTAGCCAATTTACCAAATCACGGGACCCTAACCAAAACATTATTTTGCAACAATAGTGATATAGCTTTGGGTTCGCTCTGGATGGAATCACTAGGGTCATTCATCCTTAATACAAAAAATAAGTTTCTAACATTCTCCTACAAAAAGAAGAAAATAACGCTACAGGACGTTAACTTGAAGACAAATTCAGTGACATCTGAGGACATACAAGAAATTTCAAAAGTAATTCTTCAAGAAAGTAAAAAGGCGATCCAAAATGTGCCAAAGGAAATTGACAAAATCACCACTAATAAGAATGAATAATTTTCTCGCCTCAAGGACCACAACGAAAAATCACTAACACAAATTAAGAAATTGAAGAAATACAAGAATTCATTAGAAAACAATGTGCAACAACTTGTCGAAAATAAAGCATCAAATGTAGAAATCCAAGTTGAAGAGAAAGAAACTGGTACTAATGCAGTGAATTTCATAACTCAAGAAGAAGATGAGAAAGTTGCAGATAATACAAACTTATATGTTGCAGTTCCATCAATGAATGTTTCAAGTGAAAGTTATGTAACCAGCTCAACAACATCCTCGCCAGAAGAAAATCAAAGAAGTCAAACCAAAAAATTTCCCTATCGACATCCAAATCATAGGAGCAGACAACTCGACCAAGCTAATGTCGATGCAATCCACTCATGTGATAACAAGTCATCACAAGTATCTATTCATCGTAAGATTTCACAGAAGATTGGTTTAGGATGGTCCGATCCATTCTCAGTGCGACAGTTTTGTTTGTCACTTAGAGGATCATATCAACTTGTATCGACAAGGATGACTGCCCTGAGACGAGAAGATGTTCGTAACAGGAAAAGAAATCGAGGCCTTTCATCAACAAGCTTTGAGGAAAAAGCTTTTTGAGGAGGAAGGCAATGTAATGAATAAAATAATGTAAATAATGATTAATTATTTAATTAGTAATTAGGTTGAAATGCCATGTCTGATAAGACATGACCTTTCCTGAAGAGGCACTTGCCTAGGTATATAAGTAGGCCTCATTTTTAATTCTCAATCATCTCATTCATCATACTTATAATATATAATATTTGTATCCTCAATGGATATCTTTATATTTCAAGTCTTCTGGAATATTTAACTTGAGAAGGAACTTTGTTCACTTCAAACAAAGACCTCGTGATAAAATAATTTATGTGACACACTTTTAAAATGTTTTAAACACTGATTCATTTCACAACCGAGGGATTGTCTCTTAAGATACAACATTTTTTGGCATCGTTTCCAGGGACGAAGGCACGAAGTTATTTTTCCCTAGGTATTGAAATATATTTCTTGATGGTGAACAAGATTTAGAAACAAATTTGGTTGTTTATTATTCACCTGGAGACTCCACTAATGAAGGTTTCATTAGATGAGGAATTCTGTGGGCAAGAAAATGAGAAAGCACTGTGGAAAATACAGATATCTGAGTTTGAATATTTTAAGGGAAGTATTATTTTTCACTATGATTTTGGTGGTCTATTTTCCCTTACATATCAAGAATATTGTTTCCTACTTTATTTTCTCATAATATTATAAGGCCCAAAATGTACATTCTTTATTGGAGAAAGAATATTTTTCTTCCGATTGTGTTATTGATCTTGACACAACTTTATCTCCTAAATATGAAAGGAGAGATGATTGTTGCATTACTATTCCTGAAAGTAATATGTCACAGTCTGGACATAAAGGTGAGTATTCATCATCTTTGGGTGATAGCATTCTACCTCATAAGAAATCCGCTTCTTTTCATCTTGGAACCAAGGTGATTTTGAAACCCCTGGTGTTGCCCACAATCCTCCATTAATATCCTTCAAAAGGATTCAAATTTTTGCCAAGTTTTTCTAGAGATGAGGAAGATATTTCAGCTGAACAACATATCTTGGAATTTGAGTACTTTCTCAACAAATTCATATTATTTATGAATATGTGGCTTTAAGGATTTTTTTTCATTCATTAGAAAAGGGTGCTTAGTAATGGTTCCAGTGTTTGGAGGCAAGTTCAATTAGTTCTTGGCAAGGTTTTCAAGATATATTTCTTAGATATTGGGGCGAGTTCAATTCATATGAAAAAAACCCTTTGGAATTATATTTTATCCTGATTCATACCAATGAATCAATCGTTGAGTTTAATAGGAGGTTTCAAAAAATTTATTTCAGCATGCCAAAAGAGATTCGGCCTCCTGAAGCTGCAGCTATGGTTTACTATCTGAGGGCTCTTTCTGTTGTATTGGCTTTTTATCTCAAGGAGAGAAAGCCTTGCATTCTAGAGCTGATGTTTCTTTATGCACAGGAAATCGAAGATAATGTGTGGTCTTGTAGAAATTTCTCCTGTCATGTTGAAAGAACAAGTTTTGTTGAAGACAAGAGGGCCTATCAAGAAAACATTGGAATTTATTTACAAGAGAATGAAAATTCAGAGATAAACGAGGATTTTCAAAAGGGGTCAGGGGATTCTTGTATTGCTGAATACAAGAATTCAAGCATTATAAGGATTCTGGTCAGAAATTCGTTGCAACAACTAAACTACACACTGAAATCCTGGAAGATCATTACAATTTTCTTAATTTTAATGATTTTGTGAATAAAGGAGAAACTAGTGGAGCTTCTAAGTGTTTGCAGGAGGGGAATATTTTTTTTCAAGAATTGGCATTATATAAAGAAAATCAACATTATGAGGAACAAACCTTAGATTTATCTTTCTAGCCTAAATGGTTATCAACAAAAAACAACAATCAATCTTCTCACATACAACGTCAAATTGAGGGGTCAAATAGTGAAGGAAGTTGCCTTGTTCAAAGAAGTCTACATCAGCAAGATTTTGAAGAAGAGGAAGCAGCTGAAGATTTGTCTCACCAATGCTATGATCCAGTGGTTGACTATATGACAACTTTCTTTTGTCATCAACAAGAATTTATGCAAGGGTATGTACAAATCTCTGTATCTGGAAAATTTTCATTATATGTCCATGTTTTGATTTTCAAATTTCCATAGTATGGGGGCATTAATTCTAACACATAGATGTTAGGTTGGTGCCATTGGAAGGTTGAATTCACCTAATTAAGTTCAGCCATGTATATAGATAGGAGTAGTGCATAAATAAGCTCAGAAGTTGAGCATTTTTAGTTGTAGTATTTTCATTTCGGTATTTTCGGTTTAAGAATAAAGGAAGGAGTCCAAAGTGTAGTAGGTCTCTGGAGGTTTTCACACTGGATCATCTCCCATTTTTTATTGACTCCATGCCCAATAAATTTTGTTGATCTACAAGTTCTCTTTGACTCCATGCCCAATAAAGGCTACTGATCTACAAGTGCTCCTGGACTCCATGCCCAATAAAGGCCACTGATCTACAAGTTCTCAGCACTTTGCTACAAAAATGTCGTGCCCAATTGGAGCCAGATATTGTAACCTAATTCGACTCAGCTAAAATTCAAGAGAGGTTTTGAGTATTTCAAGGTTATTGAGCAACAGTTGTTAAAATTTCAAGAAGACCTGTAATATGCTTGAAAGCATAACCACAAGCTCAACAAGGATTCGTCATCACATGTGCACCAGAACCAAAATGAAGGAAGCAGCAGCATCGGAGATGTAATCTAAGACAAAGGAGCAACAAAGAGAAAATGGTACAATAGGGGTCAACTCGGGCTTATTCGCATGTAGAACAGTTCAAGAGTCAAACCGATGGGCACGTTCAGAACATTACACACCGATCAGGGTTATCATTCTTCCAAGTTTGAGTAAAGCGAAGACTCGTATTCATTGCGCCCAAATCCAACGGCAACCCAGGAGCACAAGTTGCATGAGATTTATACCAAGGAGTTCCCCTGCAAGTAGTCTCGTTAAATCTGCTCACCTGCAAATCGACGGCTGACATCAACTGCAGGAACACTCTCTTCAAATTCCAAAAAACCGCTTAAGTGCCCCAACACGTGCTTTCAGGTTTCAATAAAGACATTATGTGGTGATAGTTGGAGCCCACACCCTTTACTTTCAAATCGGAGAAGGAAGAGAAGTGGTGTATTTCCCTTAGAAACTTAAGAGTTTTGAAGGAGGTGCAAAGGAAAAATAAATGGTCAGGATCAAAGCACATAATTGAAGCGGAGAGATGGATGGCAGAGATTAAATCGCAAATCGCAAATCTCAAATTTTAAAGAATAAGTGTGGAGGTAAATTTTAAATTCGTTGAAGTGTGATATGTGATGACGTGGCAAGGTGACGTCGCAAGATGACATGGCAGTGATGTGGCAAGGCAATGCAACAGATGACTTGACCCTAGCCCACATACCGCACATCGCAAGTTTTAAAATTTAAGTGCAAAGGCTAACTGTTATAATCATCGAAGTGCATAGTGCGATGCGGTGGGACTCGATCGCAAATCGAAAATCGCAAGTTCTAAAGGATAACCATGAAGGGTTCATGTTAAAATCACTGAAGTGTGATGTGCAATGTGGTGGGACCCAATTGCATAGCGCAAATCACAAGTTTTAAAGGTTAAGTGCTAAAGAAAAGTTAAAAACAGCGAAATGTGAAGTGTGATTCTGGCGCAGATGCAATGTGGTTTCAGAAGTGAACTCCAAAGGTTTTCAAATCCGGAGGTAAGGCATTTCTTGTGTTAAATCATCGGAGGAAGAAAGGAGGATTATAACGTAAAGTTAGTGAAATTCCTTGATAATGGAAGAAAGTTTGAACGCAGATAGAGAGACTCGAGTAAGTGACCCAACACAGAGTAAAGGAGAAGAGAAGACTAAACACAACAGGCACGCACAAAAGAGGCAGAGTCGGGTAGCTGGTGACATGATGACAGCGTTTGAAACGCAAAGGCATGGGCAGAGTCGGGTGGAGATGTGTTTGTGCAGACTATTAGGACATCACAACCGAAATGGAAGGACACACATCAGCAGCAAATCAGACTCAGCAAAGGGATTATATTCCAAGTGTATTTTGTTTTCTTTGTTAAGTTCAAAGCTACAATGGTGTCCTCGATTGCAATGTAATAAGTATTTTAATAGTTTAGGCAGTTTATGATTTTCAAGAAGCTTGAGCAGTTACAAACTGTTTTTGATGTATTTAAGCAAGAGATAAATAAAGAAAGAAGGTTCTGAGTTCTGGACCTCTTGGGTATTACATTTTTTACTTCTTTTTCCTGCAACTACTGATGGTGATTCATGTTTCGTGTGCCATTTTGTGTCCCTTCTTCTTTTGAAGTGAAGTAATGTAGCAGTCGGTCTCTTAATTACATCTATGAGTAAGAGTTAAATAACCTAAATTTGTGCTCCTTCACTCCATATCTTCTCCCTTCACAAATTCTCTCTGAAACTTAAAAGTAATAGATTATCTGTTTACAGCATACTATTTTGGGTTTCCCCTCTCTTCACAAACTCCTGATGAAACTTTAAAGTAATAGATTCTGTTTTTATAGCATATTATTTCGAGTTTCCTCTCTCTCCATGAATTTCCTCTTAAACTTAAAAGTGGTAGATTCTATATTCTCAACTTATTACTTTGAGTTTCCCATGCAGTTCTTCTTTTCATTCAGATATCAGTAGTGAATGGCATTATGAAATCTTTTATTATTCTAGATCATTAAGCGTTTTAGAAAACTAGTCCCCAGAGGGATAGAAGAAAGACCTCATGATAAAATCATTTATGTGACACACTTTTAAAATGTCTTAAGCATTGATTCCTTTCATAACAGAGGGATTGTCTCTTAAGATACAACAGAACCATAATTAAAATTTATGTTTGAATGATTTTGGGGAGAAATTGTTGATGGAAAAGGAAGTATGAGTGGAAATTCAGTGGTGAGGTGAGATTTTTTCCAAGTTTCAAATTGAGATGGATTATGTTAGTGTCAGTCTGTTCAGTTTGTCACCAATGATCAAATATTCTCTTCCCATGTCCTGTTAGGTTCTCAAAGTCAAAATTTTATCATTTCATTAGGTCTTCAAATAAAAATTTGGTCACTGGATAATGTTTCTAGGGCTATTTCCACTCCTTTAAAAAAATTTACATGATGTTCCTTGTCATCACTCAATTGAGTGTACCATCATTGAATGATCTTCATAATCACTTCATTCAATATCATCATGGTTTTCATTCATCTCATTGTCACCATTAGGTCATTAGGGTTAAAGACACCAAAAAGTGTCATTCCAAGAGGAGTGGTAATTGGTAAAGTTGCTCAATGAAATTTGGTTTCAAATTGTAATTTATGTTTCAAATATGTAATAAGTTCATAATTTTCCTAAAGTTGCATAGAAAGTTTTAAAGCTACAAGTTTTCAAAGCAAAATGAAAAGACATGTAGTAGGCCATACCACTACTATGAAGAAAATTGACCATCACAAGCTATAAAAGACCAATTCAACTCATTTTCTCATTCACCTCATTGATAAATATCTCTCATTCATCACCAAGTGCTTCATCAGCAATTTCAAGTCAAGGACATTCCAAAACAAAGCAGCCACACTATGTTTTCTAAGCTAAACGTTGTGTTTTCTTCCACGCGCTTTGTTTTCTCTCTCAGAGGCATAAAATTAGTCCCTGAAGGTTTCTGAAGGATATCAAGGTATCTAGCATCATTGCACAAGTAAGTTACACCTTAGTAACCCCTGCTTGCAGCTCAATTTCATTATTTTAGAGTGGAAACCCTCCATTGGTCCCTACGCTTTGTTTTAGTGGCTGGCCCATCTTTTCAAAATTTTCAAGATAAACACACTTCCCATAGAATTTTTACCCTCCCTCACACTCAAAACCATCTCACATAGCCTTCACACCCCCTCATTTCCATTTCCTAAGCCCCAAACCCTAAACCATAGCCTAATACTGCATTTTTTGGTAGTTTTCCTTGCTAAGACTGTGTACAAATTCCCCAGCCTAATTCCCAAACCCATTACACTTCATTCCACTTCCTATGGTTCCCTAAGACCCTTGTACACCTCCCTAAATTTTCCTACTCCCATATCCCTTTCCTAACCCCTTCATCCTATCCCTTCACTCCCTTCCCCTGTTTTGTCCCATTAGGGTTTTCCCCTTGCAAACAATCAAATGGAGGAGAAGAGGCCTTACAATAAGGGAGGTCAATTGTTAAGATATGAGACATTAACCACTCATGAATTGATTTCTTCACCATTATCCAAGAAATGTTTTCAAAGGGCAGGATGTCTTCCTTTTTGTGAACAAATTGAGAGAGTCAAATACCATGCCACATTGACTAAATTGTTTGCCACTCAACTCAAAAAGGACAAGGTAATGATTTCAGGGGTTACTTTCATTAGATAAACTGATGTAGTAGTTGAGGCCACAGGTATACACAATCATGGTGAGAAATGGTTCAAAAACCAATGCTTGGACATTCAAAACTACAAGCCCTACCTCAGAAGACATTATCAACAACACATGAAGAAGGTTTTTTCTGTTGGGCACCTCCTTAAAATTATACACCACTAATGAATATCATCATGAAGTACTTCACTTGTGAGGGAAGATTTTCTAGACTATAGAGGTATCATATCAGACTAATCATGCATTTCGTAGGGCTAAAACCACTCAATTTTCCCTATTGGCAAAGATGGAAGAAAAATTTCAGCATAAGCAAGGTGGTCTTGAACTCAACCTCTTCCACCATGCTCTGATAAAAATCATTGTTTTACACCAACTTGAAAAGAAGAGCATCTCTTGGGAAACCTTCATGCAAGAAGATGTTTTTTTTTCTTCTAGTAGCCATCCTACTAGCCTTAGTTCACCATCAGCGCCATCAACACAATCTAGACATGTGGAGGTTGGCTCACCTAGCACAGTTTCAGTGAAGAAGAAGATTGAGGTTACTCGGGCATACCAGAGAGGAAGAAGGCTTGTGTTTTCTCCTCAGATTGAGTAAGGGGCCAAGCCCACATCAGTAGAGTGGGGATTACCATTACATCATGAGACATATTTGCATGATGAGGAGCTCATCCATCATGACATTGACATAGTATACTTGGATTCCAATGAAGAGCATGAAAACTTAGAGAATATCATCGAGGAAAAATATGCTC
Organism: Pinus albicaulis; assembly: GCA_034641835.2. NCBI lineage: Eukaryota > Viridiplantae > Streptophyta > Pinopsida > Pinales > Pinaceae > Pinus > Pinus albicaulis. The sequence goes on from CM076574.1 coordinate 1,337,163,144, forward strand.
GGATCAAAGAAATCAAGGACAATTTTGCAAGGGATAATTTCATAATTTCCTTCCTGGAGCAAGAAAACAATCAACTGAAGGTAAAGCAGTTGTATTTAAAGAAAAATCAATTTCAAGATAGTGTGCAAGATGTGAAAGGAAAATCAGTGGTTGACAGTGAATATTTAGATAAGCATGAAGATCAGGTGACAAGGAAGAGGCCAAGGACCATGGGTCTCTGAAGGGCACTTCAGAAAGAAAGAGATCAAAATCCATCAAATGAAGAGTTGACATTTGAAGAAAGGATAGCAATGGAAATTAATGAAAATATGGATTTTTGGCTTGATAAAGTCAATATTCACTTAGAGAAGCTCCTTGAAAAGGAAAAAAGATACAAAAAGTTACAAAAACATATGGTTGACCACTACTACACCAAGAATCAAATTTAAAAGTCAAAGTCAAACAATTGCAAGAAAAACTAAAGAAAACCCTAATTAGTCAAAAGGAGAAGGGTAACTTGGAGCTACTTGTTGATGCTTCCTTAGTAGTGCAACATACATTGGCAGGCATCTCTGGACCAATTTTTAAGACTTTTGGAGCAAATTTTGGTTTTTATGAGTCTTTGGTCAAAATTGGCAATTTTGAAAACCAGTCACACTGGCAAAAACACAGTGTGGGCCACGTTGCACTTTTGTTGGGGAGGTCCAATGGATGAATCTCAGCATTGGTGGATTCCTATTGATGTATACTTTAATCCTAGTCAGCTGTGGAGCCATTTCAGAAACTTTTGGAGGGTCAAAATTCCCAAAAACTAGCAAAAAATGACCTTTATGCCCTCTTTTTGGAGGCCACACTGCACTTTCTGAGTACTCTTGGGAGAATGAATATTTGGAGGGCTAGGAGCCACCTTTTTGAGTGATTGAACATCATATCATGTAGCATACATATATTTATATCCATAGCAACATTCATATCCATTTGGACATTTGGAAGGCCTTCAAAATTCCTTTTTCCCCAGCACGCTAAGCTTTCTCCAGAATTTGTTGTGTTTTCTCCAGCATGCATTTTTCACAGGAAGTTTGACCCAGTTTGACTTTTTACATGTGTAATTGATGAATGATGATTATTTTTTATGTCATTAAGTGTAATGAGTAGGTGAATAGTGAAATAGGGTATATACATGCTTGTTGATGTAATTTTTGGTCAAATGTATCTAGTTTTTGATGCAGGGGTTCTGGGTTAAATCAGAATCCTAACATATAAACTCACAAGTACTTCCCCAATATGAAAACTCTCAATAATTCTTCATTAAAACCATAAAAATATTCAACTCAAAAATACACATGAAGGGAAAGAGAGCCATACAACAAATATATTGATATTAAAACATAAAAATTCTCTAGCCAAATATTATAATGGGCGGCCTCTTGTCTCTCGACCCTTCAAACCATATCTCATTATCTCTTTACTCCTCACTTCTCTTAGTTGTCTCTCATCCTCACAAAACCCTCCTATATATACATAAATAATGAATTTATTTCCCTCCATAAATTCCTCCACACAAATCTCAACTTAAATATAATTTAAATTTATTCTAGTTTTGGACTCAACAAAGTCCCATAAATGGAATTCCTACTCCCTATATTATCCACCTAATTCCACTCCACTCATATCCTTTAATTATTAAAGAATATTTACAAAAAATCCTCACATTTATAATTTTCTCTTAATTTATTAAAAGTAAGCAATTTAATAAATAAAATAATTAAAATATCTCACCCCCCTTATTACATAATTGAATAATGAAAATTTGGCTTGGATGCTCCTGCATCAGACTCCCCACGTAGAGAAGTTTCCATAGACTCCTGTCTATGAGGTCCGTCGCTTTTCTGTAACAATGTGATAGCCACAAGTCCTGATGACTTGCTCCCTCCAGTATTCCATACTCTATTCTGTCATTGGTCCTTTGAAGTATCAACTCGATTTGATAACTCATCGTCCACTTTGTCGATCAGATTCCATCGGCTTCTCCAACACTTTCTCTCGTCAATTCTTCAGATTAATACTTCTTTGTTCAACTCTTTCGTCTCCAACTAAGTTGAACTCTCAACTTTCTACAATGGAAAATAATAAAGAACTCCTTCTTGATTACAACTATAGTCTTGGATTTCTTTTATAGCAACAATCCTCTCATCCGGTATTGTACCTGCATTCACCAACAAATTGTTAGTTTTAAAAAGATAAGACCTGTCGGTCTCTTTTGATGCTTCAGGCATCAATCTCTCATCATCAACTTTCTGGACTTCAATATATTCTGTTCCAAACTGCTGGCTGCTTCCATCTTCATCCTGTTGATTCACTGTTTCCTTTATGTCCCTACAGACATAACTCCCTCGCTACTTCTGATCTTCCATCTCAATGCCAAATAACTTTTGCTCGATTTCTTTGATTTCGACATCATATCTGTTAATGTCGTTTTCTATACCTACAGTTACATCATTATTTGAAAATTTATAACATTCATTCAAATCCATAAATTTTAAAAATATTTCATCTCTATCATGCATAGTAACTGTAATTTCTTCTGGATCATGTTCTGCAAGTTTTTTTCCTCCATCAGGTTCCTTTAGCCACCGTTCCAAGAACTCGATTTCCTTATGAAACCTTTTCAGCACTTCATCACAACCTTCATTCCTCCTCTGGAAATCTTCCTGAGTTGTCCTGGTTTCAGCATCATTACATTGTAAACTTTCGTCAGCAATTTCATTAAACAAATACATTTTTTTACCTCCTTGGAATATGCCTTCGGCATTTCCATTTTGTTTACGCTTCATAACAGCTTCGACTTGCTGTCTTACCCCAAACAAGAATTCATTTATGATTTCTTCCTATTGTAGCCAATCAACACTTTCCTTCTCTGAAAGGAATTCTCTACCAAAATTTACCTCCAGAGTTTCATTCTCCTTTGTGACAGTTCCACCAGACTACTCACCATCTCTCGCACATCCTGCAAACATACATAAACTGTGAGAAAAAATGTAAGGCTTCATGGCCTCATATGCTTCTCTCGCCAACACATCTTCAGATGCTTCTGAACTATCCCAATAGTTCCTGAGATCTTCCTCACTGATATCTTTACCCATAATTGCACCATGTTCTAGGCCAGAAATGGAAACATCCATTTTTAACTCAGCCTCTCTAAGTTCTTCACAACTCAGCATGTGCTCGAGCTTCCTCAGCTCTTCTATCAACTGTATGTTTACCTGATTTTCCCTCTTTGCGTGTAGCTTCTGCCACTTCACCTTCTTTCTCATGGTCCAACCATGTGTCTGGTTTTTCACATTTTCCTTCAACAACTCCATTAACAATTCAAGGTGAATTGTTATCTCAGCCTTCTCCTGCTCGTAATCTGCATCCGTCCACTATTCACATATGCCACTTACCTTGGCACTTTCCCTCTTCTTCCTTCTGTTGAAGTCTTTTTCAGAACCTCTGAAATGACTATCAGCAGTCATTTTCTCCTCCTTAAATATTGTCATATGATGGTAAAAACAAAGGTTTTACCAGATCAAGTAATTTTGGTGTGCTTTCAACCACAAACACAAATCACAAAGTCCTCTCATTTCCAACTATAAATTTTGATCCAAAGTGATGCAACCAAAATTGTGAAGACCCACACTATGCATAATACACCTCCTTATATAAACATGCATGTTTTCTTCATATCACCCGGGGTTAGTACATTCTCCATTCATTTAAGCGAAACTTAAATTTCCTTAAAGCTATTGTGGTGATAAAACCTTATACCTCTGCATTTTCACTTTAATGTTGAACAACATGTTGACCTATCATTTATGCAAAATACTTGTCTATAAATTAGATTTTTGTTGAGAAAACCCAAAAATTTCAACATAGTATATGTTCACCCCATAATTTTACTTAACATACCTTTCCAATTTTTTGTGCCCTTCTAATTTGTCCGAGTGAATCCACTCTCAGCCCATTGACTGGTCTCTTCACAAGCAAGATCTCCAAATCTACTTCCAACATTTATGTCCATGCGAATTGTAAAATTGAAATTTCAATTTTTACTGCTCCACAATATGAACACCAGCTCGAGAGGGATGCCTCTCAATTCTATCTACTCGTCAACAATGTTGCAGGCTCCCACAATGATGCAGATCTACAACAGTTCTTTCAACAAAATTGTTCAATTCTATTAAGCTCAGACTTACCCTTCATCCAAATGTAATTGATCAATTATTTGGACTTAGCATGCAATACCCATAAAATATTCCATTGTATATGCAATCTTCATTTTTTTGTTCATTTACGTCCACAAAGGACCATCATATAGCAAGTTAAAGCCGCAATTAAAACCCAATTCATTTTTTAACCTGAAGTTTTAGGCCATCCTAATTCAAGCCAACAACAAACTTTACCATATTTGATACCATTACCTTTCAATGGTCTCGGCAAACCAGTCATACCAACTCCGTGTTATGCTTTATCGATTGGTGTGATATATTACAATAATTACTTCATAATTTCAACGCTGTGAAAAACTAGACTCACTGTTATATACCTCAATTACACAGCAGCATTCCTCGAAACACAGTGCTTCAAGTCATCGCTGGCAGCATCCTTCAGTTACGATGCTTAGTTACGGTGCTTCAACCCACTGTTTGCAACGTCCTTCAACTGCTTCTCCACGGTGATTTGAGCCTTTGTCTACAGCGTCCTTCAACTACGCTCTCAAACATCACAGTAATTCAACTTATTTTATATCACCATTAGCATTTGCAATTTAAAACCACATCATGATTGGCAATTGAAAGTTTCACATTATGCAAGGCAAACCGACTCTTAACCTGTCACCGTTGACAACAATTACCATTTAACATTTATGCACACAAACACTTCAACAATTGTTGCGTTGTTATTTGGGCACCGGTATTGCAACCAATGCAATGGTGCTTCAAACCTGTGGTTCGACCCACGTCTGAACGTAGACCACTGTTAATTCACTACAATGAGCACTTTAATTCACGCAAACACTTTAATAGTTCGCGTTTTGGTTCTGGGTACCGGCATGTTACATTATAATCAACGCAAAGGTGCTTCAGTGTTGTGTATCTCAACCACATTCTATCACTATACATACACTTTAATATCACTGCAATGCATTTTTAAACTATTGCTTCAACCCTCGACTGTTCACAAGAACGTCGAGTCACATGTTAGCAGCTTCCCTGCGTGAAATACTTGGTCATGTGCTTCGAGCCACAACTCCACTCACCACGTGCAACTTATCACTGCCGATCTTGGCACTGTTGTCTGTGGGCTATTTGATCACCAAAGGCACAAACATATATGTACACAGAATATGCACGCAGGCCCCTCCAACCTCTATACTTTACCACTGCTACCCTTACATAGTTCCAAACTCCTTGTCGACTCCCGTGGCTCGAGTGATATCCATTCACGAACTCTGCAAGGTGTGGATCACGACCGCACCCATGGTATCTTCGAAATATGCAGATTTTGTTTGCTGTGGAGTCACAGCCTCCCAACCATGTGCAGACTCTTTTATCTACTGAGTGCGATCTCTTCAATTTCGATTTCGCTACCTTTTCCTTGGATACATATCATTCCTACATCCACATACATACAGCATATACATATATAGTTGCATACTCAAAGCGCCATAATCTCTTACACAACTCAATCAACTCGCTCCCAGGATCTGATACCAAATGATGCAGGGGTTATGGGTTAAATTAGAATCCTAGCATATAAACACACAAGTACTTCACCCAATATGAAAACTCTCAATTATTCTTCATTAAAACCATAAAAATATTCAACTCAAAAATACACATGAAGGGAAAGAGAGCCATACAACAAATATATTGATATTAAAACATAAAAATTCTCTGGCCAAATATTATAATGGGCGGCCTCTTGGCTCTCGACCCTTCAAACCATCTCTCATTCTCTCTTTAATCCTCACTTCTCTCAGTTGTCTCTCATCCTCACAAAACCCTCCTATATATACATAAATAATGAATTTATTTCCCTCCATAAATTCCTCCACATAAATCTCAACTTAAATCTAATTTAAATTTATTCTAGTTTTGGACTCAACAAAGTCCCGTAAATGGAATTTATACTCCCTATATTATCTACCTAATTCCACTCCACTCATATCCTTTAATTATTAAAGAATATTTACAAAAAATCCTCGCATTTATAATTTTCTCTTAATTTATTAAAAGTAAGCAATTTAATTAATAAAATAATTAAAATATCTCACCCCCTTTATTACATAATTGAATAATGAAAATTTGGCTTGGATGCTCTTGATGCTCTTGCATCAGTTTCCTATGATGAGGTGAATTGGTTGACCTTCCCTAGACATTAGGGTTTTGTTGAGAATATCATGTATTCAACTCCACAACTGATGGATTCGACCCCTGAGATAGGGGAGAGGTTGTTTTTCTCTATATCTATCATTTTCAGAGTCATTTGATTGGTTGGACATCAGAGGATTGTAATCTTGTAGCTTGTACTTTCACTTTCATATTCATAAATCAAATGATGCAGTTGCAACTATTATCTAGGAATTCATGTGCAGTGATTTTATGATCATGTATTTTATCTGTTATAGTATTTAATTAATTATACATATCTCCTCTTTCCATATATTGTATCTTCAATGGCTTTCCTTACAGCTCATAGGCAGAATTCTATTAATTTAGCTCGGTTTATATGGAAATGTCATTTTGTGTTTCATGCTTCCAGTTTAATGAATTCATGATTAAAAATTCTCATTAAATATCTCTACTTTTTCATACCATCCACCATACCTAAAAAACCCTAAATCCATCATAGATCCACTACTACCTTCCTCCTTTATATCTTTGCAGTTGTAAACCATTTTGATACTTAGACCTAGCTACTTGGTTTAATCCCCAATCCAGCATCAAACCCTAAAACACTCAAAAAATACCTGAGCCTATCATATCTAGCCTAATATCCTTCATATCACAGTCAATCCTTGACTGTGATCTCATAGAGAGAGCCCTCGTAGCCTGGTAGGGCTATGATCCAGGTGGATATTGGTGGTCACCCGCCTATTCCACTTGGGGCTCCACCATTGTCTATTTCAGTTTTTCAGTTTCGGCACAGTTTACTATTTTTAGCAGTCTTTCGGGTCCTAAACTTCCGGAGCCGTTTTGAGGCCCTAAACGACGTTTTTTGGGGAAAATGGAGAGCAACATGGGTCCATGGACCGATGTTGCTCATTCCAAATTTGTAGTCCTCGGATAGATCTTTCTAACGAGGTATGGTATGCGTCAAACGGAGATCGTATGCCAAAGTTACGCCCCTGGGAAGTTGAAACACCAATTTACCCAAACGGGGCCCATAGTTTTGGCGCTTCATCTCCTAGGGTTAGGGTTTTGGCTGTTTAAGATTTCCCATTGTTTCTAAATGATAAATAGGCCCTCGAGCCTCATTGTAACTCAGTTCAGAGGCCTGTAGCCGCCACATCTCTTCTCAGAGATAGCTACCAGCGCCTTAGCTAGTTTTATTTCCATTCTGTCTGTAAGCAAATTTCAGTTCTTTGATATTAATGAAATGAAGTGTTATTTCCGCTGCATCTCTGTATTTATGTTTATATGTTTATTCTGTTGCGTTCCTGCATAAATCCGGATCAGTGGTATCAGAGGGGTCTGCTTTTTCTCGATCCTTCTTTGCATGTCCCCAACGAGGTTGGGGTATAAGGAGCTAGGGCTCGATCTGGTGGAACCTTTGCAAGATCAGCCTCGCAAACCTCGACGGACGCCCATGGGGGACGAAAAGAAAGATGAGGGAGCAGGAGATCCTATCAAAATATTGCTCGAGGAGGCCCTCGAAAGACAAAGAAACGTGATGATGGATAACTTTGCTCAGATCCTTCAACGGCTACCCACCGGCGGCGCATCTGCATCCAGCAGCCACTCTGGAGGCGCGACTCCTTTTAAGGTACAAGTAAATTTTGACATTCCCATATTTGAGGGTCAAATAGACACAGATGCCATAGATAGATGGTTGAATCTATTAGAAGGATATTTCTCTGTTCATGACTTTTCAGACCGGGAGAAGATTATTTTTGCACTCCTCAAAGCCACCCCCCATGTTAAGGACTGGTGGGAAACCTACTGTGAGAACAAGGACCAGACAGAACCCTCTCTGTTCTCGGCCGTACCAACTTGGAATTCTTTCCGAGACGCCATCAAGGAACAGTACTATCCCGTGGGGAGCTATGAGGACAAGTACATACAATGGACCACGCCGCGACAACAAAGGGATCAAGATGTGCATGAGCTGACGAATCTGTTCCATACCCTGCGCACAAAGTTGGGTATCAAAGATTCAGAGAAACATCTGGTGCTAAAGTATCGCAGCTGTCTGCACAAATACATTCAGGAGGAAATGTAGTTCCTTGACATCTCCTCGCTTGGTACGGCATACCGGTATGCTGCCAAGATTGAGCAGAAATTCAAGCAGAAGAAGCGAGAATTTGGATCTGCGAATCAAAAGCAAGGGAAAGGTGCTTCCAAACTGCAGAACAAAGGACCGAGCTAAGGCATGGCGGCTAAAGACAACTCATCGAAGCCACAAGAAAAGAACAGCACCGCAAAGCCAAAGAAGGACACGAGAAAGTGGTGTGAGTTCCATAAGAGCTCCACTCACAACACAAGTGAGTGTCGGGCCAAGCAGTCGCTAGTGGCCGAGATGAGGGCTTCTGAGTCAGATGCATGCTCCGACTCCGAATCAGAACCTGAAAAGGGGAATGAAAAAGGGAAACAGATTATTGATGCGGAGCCCAACGCCACTGTTGCCACTACAAAGGTCCAGAAGGAGGAACCCGAAGATCCAGAGGAGGAGGAACGTCTCTTCCACTCCCAGATGTGGGTAAAGGGCTCCCCTGTACAGTTCATTGTCGACAATGGGAGCCAAAAGAACCTCATTTCAGAAGACGCCGTGAAGCGGTTGGGCTTGCCGACCACAGCTCACCCACATCCATACACCATCGGGTGGCTTCACCAAGGACGAGATCTCCACGTCAGCCGGCAGTGTCGCCTTCCCTATAGCATCAAGCCCTTCACGGATGAGGTATTATGTAACGTTGCTCCTATTGATGTTTCTGATGTATTATTAGGACAACCATACTTGTGGAAGCATCACGCTGTGTATGAGTCTCGACCTCATGCTGTTATTGTTACTTTGGGAAATAAGTTGTACAGGATACCAGAGGTACCACCTCCTGCCGCTATCTCTTTGGTTACTGCAAAACAATGCAGTAAGCTCATTTCCCAAACCAGGAAATTCGTCTTCCTGATGATCCGCCCCCAGGGCAAGAAGAAGACTGTGGCCACGACCTCCAGACAGGGCTCCTCTGCACAACAACAACAAATGGATAAGGTTGTGGAGGAGTACGGGGACATATTCACCTCACCCACTGGGGTTCCTCTGCACTGTCAGGTCAAGTACCCGATTGATCTGACTCCCGGTGCACCGCTACCTAATGGACCGATCTATCGGTGCTCTGTTCTGGAGAATGATGAAATCAAGAGGAAGATTCAGGAGCTGTTGCAGAAAGGTCACATCAGACCAAGTTCATCGCCCCGTGGGAGCCCGATCGTGTTGGTACAGAAGAAGGATGGGACATGGAGACTCTGTATTGACTATCGGGCGCTGAACAAGATCACTGTCTGGAATAGGTACCCAATCCCACGGATTGATGACCTTCTAGACCAACTCAAAGGTGCAAAATATTTCAGCAAGATCGACCTGAAGTCTGGGTATCACCAGGTACCAATTGAACCCTCTGATGTGTGGAAGACTGCCTTCAAAGCCAAG